>CM038216.1:124092303-124692303 GCA_021442155.1 Cymbidium sinense
TTAGACAAAGGCTTAGGATTTTTATTGCCTAAATGCATGATGAAATAAATTGTTGGCTAAATCAGCTAGAAGGGGTGTTCTTTACCATAAGGGATGGCCTTACATTTCAAGCATTCTTCTATCATGCAAGGATGGAGATCACCCATGTTCAAGGAAGAAGGAATATGCTTGCATGATGTGAGACATACAACCATATAGCTAAGGGGTTGCTAAATTTTTTTTAATTATCTTATTTAAATCTTAAGTTTTATGGTGAGGTTATAAATTATTTTATGACTTGATTATGAGTTGTTAGTTGGGTAGAAAAATTAATTTTTATCCTAAGAGCTTACAACATCTAGGTTACACATAAAATCATCAAACATTAAGAAACTATAAAGAGGAGGCAATCCTATTATGCAGTCTAAACAAATCATCAATAAATTTTATAAACTACCGCAAAAGAATAAGAGGCCGATAAGGTCGAGTACTACCGTACATCCCGAAAAGAGAAAAGATGGGTAACCGAGCTCTACCCTTATACAACCTGGAATATAAAAGAATACTTTTATAATTAGAATGAATACATAGTATGGGGGGTCTTCATTCTTCACTTCTTCATATCCTCCTTCTCTTTCCTTTTGAATTGATTATGCTCCAAAGGCATCATAGGGCCTCTAAGGATAAACCTTTCTAGCCACTGCTCATCATAATCCCCCATAACACTAATCCTAGTTCCTATTGCAAAATTATATTTATATGAGAAAAGTATATCTAACTACAACTGTAAAACAGAGGTTATCTAAATATACATACAATTCCAAGCAGTTATATTATATAATTTTGACTTGACACCCTACACATGGGTAACCAAGTCCACCTGTCCTAACTTGGATTATGCTTAAGGGTTTAAGAAACCTGCAAAGAGAACATTTATATTCATTTTAAGCAGTCCCTTAAGCATAACCCCCTGTAAAAGACATGATTAGGTTAAGAGTGGCCTAACATCCAGTCTAAGAAGCATACACCCTAATATCCCACCTAAAATATGATTAAGTATGGGGGTTTGCTCTATAAGAAACCTAAGAGCCTAACTTAAAGTAAACCCTATCTTACTTCATCCATGTAAGGCAGGGGAAAAGTCTCTGGTATATATAGACTCATCAGCATTAAGAGTTCTTATTAGATGATTGACTTCATCATATGGTGATATTTCTAACTTTTAAGATAATATGTTATTTCTTGATGTGGTATTCGATCATTTCAATAAATACCATTTAAGATTAGTGTGGTATCCCCAAACATTTTTAATCACTATAACCATACATCTGGCTAGTTTTTATTATCGAGTAGCATACTTTCATTTGCTTGTTCCTGCTTTGATGATGGCTTGCTATAAAAGCTAATTTGGTTTGCTTGAATATTTAGGTATACATAGTAATTTAGGTGTCCTTTGAATAAACCTTAAAATAATATTTTTAGTTTTAAAAATAAAAAATTATTAAGTTATTATATTTGATTACATAACTTATTAAAAAATTATTTTATCAAAACTCCATTTTTCCCATGCTTCACCTAATAGTTTTGAAAAAAATGTGTGACTTGCATCCAAAAAAATGCAGCAAGCCACAAATAGTAGTAGTTACCTTCTTTCGCATCCAAATTTTTGTTGACTGGAGAATGTGTAGCTCGTCGCCTCCTAAAATTTTTTTTAAAAAGTTTATTTTTTTCTTTTTCAACTCTCAACCATCGAACCAAACTTCCCTCCATCACCTCACAAAGCTTTGAGTTTGTTTCTAAGCATAAATGAAATCCTTACTCCTTCCACCTTTATGCATATCTTAAGGACATCCATTACCAACTAAACTGTGAATCCACCATCCAACTCCTCTGACTCAAGGGTCTCATTGTAATTTTCCTTTTTCATAAATGCAATTTCGTCATCCTAACCTAGGACTATAAGTGGTGGCTTAATTCTATTGTGTGTGCTAAGGATTTTATGTAGTATGTCTTAACTAAGCATTAAAGTTATGATTTTCTAAGTGTGGAAGGATTTAATTTAATATAAAGGTTAGTTTCATTTCAATTTGTTTAATTGATTTGTGAATTTTAATTTATGATATACTTGGTTTCATTTGATTTACACTTAGCATCTAAGTGTTATAAAGAGAGGATAGAGGATTACCCTCCTTCATCCCTACCTTAAGCCATTTTTTAAAGCATATTTTTTGATTTAGTTTTCTTTAGTGAATGGCTTATTAAATATTTTTATTAATCCTAAGTTTAGGTTAACTTTAAATAACCCAATTTAACATAAAAGTCATCTTAAGATTAATGTAGTTGAATTACTACCACATGAAATATATTAAGCCATTCGTTTCCCTCACATTTAACAAGCATATGACTTAATACTTAGCATATTTGTACATACAAGACATATTAGCACACTTGAATGATGAATGCATACATTTTGAACTTATATTTTGTTTGATTGAATTATTTAATACATGTAAATTAAAGCTCTATCCAAATGTTTATACAAAAATACATATGAATGAAATCAAATAGGTACGCACCTTTGTTAACCAGGGAAGTGAGGTAGTCAAATGACCTCCTTGGGGCTACTTAAAGCCTCGTATTTTTGAGATGCCCAGACTATATACTTATTAACATTCAAACACATGTAAATTCAAATATGAATCATAAGAAAGAGAGCATTATCTTTACATGTAATATAGCTCAGGGACTTAGATGATTTTGGATGCATGCATTTTTAGTAGAAAAGGAAGGATTACCATTCTCTAATCAAATACACAGACACATATATGAAAGATGTAAGTAAGTATGTGCCGTTGTTAAACTAAAGAAGTGAGGTAATCAAATGACCTCCTTGGGGCTACTTAAAGCCTCGTGTTCCCGAGACGTCCAGACTAAACACTTACTATCTTAAATACATATAAATGTATAAATAACTATAATAATAGAAAATCATGCAAAATTATATTTTTATTTAGTTGAATTATTTATGTATGTGAATTAAAGTTCCATCCAAATTTTAATACAAAAATACATATAAATGAAATCAAATAAGTACGTGTCATTATTAACCAGGGAAGTGAGGTAATCAAATGACCTCATTGGGGCTACTTAAAGCCTCGTATTTTCGGGATGTCCTGATTAACATTCAAATCTATATAAATCTATATATAAACATAGGAAAGAGAGCTTCATTTCACATACTTAAGCTATAAACATATGCAAATCCTATATGTATTCATAACTATTATCAGTCCATATATTTTTATCAATTTATAAATTTTGAAAAATATATTAGAATTTATTAGTGATAATAGCCACACATATAATTAAGTTAAGTCAACACATGCAAGCTTACATAAATAACTTTCATTTGATTCACTTAAATTTGAAAAAAAAATGAATTCTTGAAATCATGTGACATGTAATATTTAAAGTGATTGAAAAGAAATAACTAAATATAAACACATGGTTCATTCAACTATTTTAATTTCTAAGGACAATCACATTAAATAAAAAAATTTTAGGAAAACCAAAGATTCTTATTAATTTGATCTTGGATTTAGATTAACTTCAAAGAGGAGAGATTATCATTTACTATTTTAATCCCATTCCCAAGTTGGTGATCATAATTGGTTTAAGGAAAAATAATTAAGTAGATTTTATGAATTGATTAAGTTAATCATTAAACATAATTATTAAACAAATCATTTAATTCCCTTTCTTATGCTTCTTTAATTTGATTAATCATTTAATTATGAGCCATAAATGAAATGAACATGTCAAGAAATAAAATTTTAATGCTCCTAAGGACCTAATGCAATTGGCTCATAATTAAGGATTAACTAAATCAAAGAATCTAATTAAGTATTTTTATGATTTTTTTCACACTTATTGGTTAATCATATTTTTCTTAAGAATATTTATGTGTTTTTAAACACATAAAGAGGAACACATAATTTTATTGTTAATTCTCTAATATAATTTGCATTCTAATTTGATTTAGTTTAGTCACTTAATTAATCAATCAATCACTTAAATAATTTCTACCTTAATTAACTCTCTCAAAATGAAATGAATTTAGGAAAGGGATTAGGAAAGAGGTCCTAACCTCACTCTCTCATCCATTCACTATTAAATAGTGATTAGTAAGATTTAATTAATTAATTCATATTCTTCTAAATGTTAATTAACCACTTAATTAATTAAAAAAAGTAATTAAGGTTTGAATCATTAATTTTTTCTAATTATTGGGCAATAAATTCTAGGAAAATCATGAGAGGTAGAGATCATCCCATTGAATGGACACACAAAGTTTGAAATTATTTGCCTAAATAATTAAGGCTTAATTAAGCAAATTAAGTTTATGATTAAGCCCTAATTAGGTCTTAATTACTATTCAAAATTAAACGAAAATATATTTAATTAATTATCCTCTGAAATACCTTTAAAATGAGTATTTATTTGTATTTTTTGATTTTTCTATAATTTGTTATAATTTTTCAAAGTTTTAGCCATTAAATTGATTTAATTAAGCCTAATTATGCCTAATCCCATCAGCGCCACATGGAGCTCTAATGTGGCACACTTTTCCACATGACACCATGAGATTGGTTATTTAAAACTGTCTAAGTCAACGCTGATGTGGCTGGCAGCGGATGCGCTTTCATCCCTGTTGTCCGATCTAAGATCAGATGACAGAGATTAATACCATGGTTCCTAAGGATTAAATCAGATGGATGATGGATGTTCTATCCTCTCCCACACAATGGAAGACGGACACCGTCCGCCTTCCTCCGCCCAATTCGAGCTTGCCGGAGCTCGGATTAGCTACAGATTGATCTCGCACCTTCACCGAGAGGATCCTAAGAGATATAACAGTCAGATCCACACAAAATCAACATTCCCTTTGAAAAGACCTAGAAAAAATTGATAAATCTTGATTTGAAGGAATAATACCTCACCGGAGCTCAAGATCGACGGTGAACCGACTGAGGTAGCTTCGCTTGATGAGGCAAAGCTATGTTGAGAAGCTTGCATGATTCCTCTTCACCATTTTCTCCATGGACCAAGCACCACTGTAGAACTCATCAGAGTTGGTCTAGAAGGTACTTCCAGTGATCGGAGAGCTCGAGAAAAGATTCGTTTCACCTCATCGAAGCTTGGTGAACATGTGGTTGAAATTAATTTAGGATTGGTTGATATTTGGTGGAGTTGGATAGAGTAGAGCCTTGTCCTATTTCGGGCAGGCTCTATTTTGATGTTTTTTGGTGATGAGAATGCTTGGGGCACTCGGGAAACTGTCTAGTGGCTTCGAAATGGCCTAAGGAAGCTCATTGAGGGTGTGTGTGCTCGGTTTGGATCGAAATGAGAGGGGTATACCCCTCCTCCCTTGAATCAGATGGCCTTGATCCATTTGGCTTATAGTGTCCATCCGACTACCACAAATGGTCGTGGGTGGCAGAGAATCATCTGAGGTGGCTCAGTTTGGTTGGCCAAGTGGATAGGGAGTGGCTGCTATGGGAGGAGGTGGCTGTCCTTAAGTTTCCAAAGGCTCCAATGAGGGAGGAGAGGTGAAATCACCTCCCCTTGGCTCATGGCCAACCAAACCACTTTAGGTCAAGTGAGTTAGTGTCCTACTTGCCTATGTGGAGGTCTAAGAGGCTACCAAGTGGATAGGAAGTGGGTTTGACCATTCAAATGGGGCATTTATCTAATATGGTGGGCCTAACCCATTTGATTTTGAGTCAATTTGGGTTTGGTTTGATTTGGGTTGACCCAAGGTGAGCCAAGGATGGGTTATGCCAAGTTTCATTGGGTTTGGGCTTGGTTTGAGTGGGTTTGGCTCAATTTGACTTATGTAGGTCAAATTGGGCTAAGTTGGGTCAAGTTGACCAATGGGTCAAATTGGGTCAAACCAAGGATTGAGTTAAGTTTAAGTGAGTATTTAGAATTTTTGTGCAATTGGTTTGGTTTAATTTGGCTTGGATTTAGATTTGACCAATTTGAGTTCAAATGGGTCAAATGGGTCAAGTTGACCAATTTGGTCAAATTAGCCAAATTAGCTTGGGTTAGGCATTCATTCATGTTCGATTAGAAAATTGATGATAATTGTAGGCTTTGATTTGAATCAATTTAGATTTGATTTTGATTTAATAGGTCAATTAGGTTCAACAAAGGCTTTGATCATGTTTAGTGATCAATTTGAAATGAACTTGAGCTATTGGTTGTAATTAATTTGGGTTGGATTTTGATTTGACCCAATATGGTCATTTAGGTCAAATTGGGTCAAAATTGGGTCAACTTGGGTTAAAGGGACAATTAGGCTAGGTTTGGCTCAATTGATGGTCAAGTTATCTTGAAGGGTTGATCTTAGGTTGATGTGAATCACTGGTTTCCATTGATTTGGCTTAGGGTAAAATTTGGCTAATTTGGCTCATGTAGGTTAATTGTGTTGACTTGGTCAAATGACCAAATTGACTTGGTTTGACCAAATTGAGTGCAATTGATCAATCAAGGATGGTCAACAATCATTATATGAGGTTTTGGAGGGTTTGATTCAATCCAATTTGGGTTGGATTGAAATTAGCTCTATTGGATCCTTTAGGTCACTTTAGGCCAAGTGAGACTAAATAGGTCAATTGGCTTGATTGAGGTTTGATTTGAGTCTAGTTGAGTTTGAATATTGATTTGGAATTGATTGATAGCTTTGATTGCAATTGATTTGGGTTTGAATGGATTTTGGCTCATTTAGGCATTTTAGGTCAAGTGAGTTAACTTGGTTTGATTTAGATTGGTTTTGGTTTGATTGGATGTGATTATGATTGTAGATTTTGATTTGGAATAGTGATTAAAAGATTGAATTATCTCATGAGAAAATTAGTTAAGCTTGATTTGGATTGAAGAGATTTGGCCAAGTCCATAGGATTAAATCATAGGGTTTAGGAAAGGTTTGGGTTATGGATTTGATTTGAAATTAGTTTGGAGGTTTGAATTTGATTGTTGATCTTGGTATGTTGATTGAAGAGTTGAATTGGTTTTGAGAAAATCAATTAAGTTTAGTTTAGATTGAAGGAATTTTGGCTAAGTCCATAAGTTTAAATCATAAGACTTATGAGAGATTTGATTGAATTGATTTTCAATTGGATTTGATTGTAGATTTAATTGGATTTGGATGGATTGAATTTGAGGTTAGGTTTAGGCTAAGGAGGTAGACATAAGTTTGGTTTAGGCTATAGGATAATTGGGTTATCCTAGTCTCTAAGGTTTGATCTAAACCCTATGGCTAATCCTCCTAAGTCTCTAGGCTTAGGTTAAGTGTTCATCTAGTCACTATAAAACTCTTAGATCTATGATGGAGGATTGGACCCTCACTCCAAAAGTGAGGTCAATAGTTACGAAGACTCATTCAAGAATTTAATTTTTCAATTTCTCGACCTACACCTCTTTATTGTGACAATACATTTGCCATCACCATTGCAAATAGTTCACATCTTCATACATGTTAACCAAGTGTCTGTCTAATACTCTATTTCAGAAGCTACGAACCAAGTTAAATATCCAACCTATGGATGGTTCACTTGAGGGATGGTAACAACCTAGTAATATTATTCTCAAAGCCTGTGCTAATATAATGTGCTAATTCTATCATCATCACCCTCTACCATTAGATTATAATAACCTATTTTCATCATCAACATTGATATCACTTTTTGAATTCCTCAGATTTTGAATACTGTCAATTTTTTCAAAAAACTTTTTAAGTTTGAAATTTTTTGACTATTCCAAAAGGTATGCTGTCTAATTATTTAGGCCTAATTAAACTAAGTTATCATAATTAATTTGAGAAGGACTTAGTTCAACATAAGATCATGTTTTTGTTGTTTAAATAAATTAATTGATATAAATAGAAGATTAATTAGACTAAGCATAAGATAATATACAAAATTAGTTTATTTTAAGGCCTGACTTAATCTTGATATATAATATCTACTTTGATTAATACATTAATTTTCTTTTAATAGACCTATTGAGTGCCAGAAAACTTGTTGCGGTAGAATAAATCTTTATGCCTTAGATTTGTATGAAAATCCAACATACACACAGATAGTTGAAAAGAGCATAAGAAACTCCAGAAATTTTATGTGAAAAAACCCCAAAAAAAAGGGAAAAACTACGGGGCCTAGCCCAGTAAAAATGCTCCACTATATATCCACTTTGGAATACCAAATTTAAATCTTCTCGACAAAGGGATTACAAGATTGTATGTTTGAAATTCTGATAATGAGAATTACAGAATCAAGTTATAATAGCTATGCGATAGTGGTTGGACTATAACGGTTGTTGGTGGTAGTCGATCACGATAATAGGCGGTGATCGATGGCAACAGTGGTGATGATGAACTTTCAAGTTCTAGTTCTCTTTCAGCTTTCTCTCAAGTTCACTTCTAACTCCACCCCCACCTATTCATGAAAAGAATGGGGTTCTATTTATAAGATTCTGAAAGGGGTATTTTGGTCATTGTATCTTGTGGTGTTTATTTTTGGATTTCATGTGTGTTGTGTATATGTACGGGGACACCACGTAGATCTGAGGATGTACTTATTGAGGTGATCAGGTAGTACATTAAGGAATAGTGTACTATGTCGAGAGATAGAATTCACTACCCTATAATGGACCTAATCACCTAATAAGGACCCCTAAGGTATGATGGGTCTTCAAATATACCAGAGATTTTTCCCCCACTTCACATGAAAAAGTAAAGAAAAATTTATTTAAATCGAGTTCGTTAAGTTCCCTATGGAGGCAAGAATTCTCTTGATTAAAGTAAGCGATTGTTGTCTCCAAAGAATTTAAAGATAGGACTATCAAAGGAGTAGTTGTATTTTAGGAAATCAAGTAGGATAGATCAAAAGGTGAGAGTTATTATCGAAACCAAAAGAGATGAGTGGGGAGTTCTCATGATACTAGGAGACCTAGTGAGCACTCCAATCTATCCTATGGTCAGGCTTTATGTATTTGAAATTGAGGAGATTTATTTATTTGAGTTGAAATTTTATTTTAGAAATCTAGGACATATAATTTCACAATACAAGATTGTGGAAATGCCTAAGAGGTGAGAATTTATGCTTGTATCCCGCAAAAACAAACAACAACCTTAGATCCTAAATTTAAGGAGCTTTGGCAAGGGCCAAAACATGACCTAAATCTAAGGTGAAAGTGGGTATATGGTTTACCTCCACAAGAGAGAGTAAACTACCCAACTGCTGGACTTATCACCGCCTAGAGTGGCATCCAACTAACTCCTCCTACGCTTTAAATCCATGTAGGCAAATCATCTACTTTTGCAGGATGGTTAGGGTGTTATTTATTTAGAAGAGAAACTAAGTCCTTAAATCCACTCCTTAAGAGACTAGAGCATGAGGGGTATGAATAATGACTTAAATCTAATGCAAATTTTTATCACATTTTATTTAATTTGGGACTCTTTATTTTGACACAAGCTATGAGATTTTGTATGCCTAAATACATGAGAAATTGATCATGGGCCAAATCAAGAGGGAAAGAGGTTTTCTTTCATCATAGGCTCTTAAAAGTTAAGCCCATTTTATCTGGCAAAGATGGAAGCCCTCTCTTAGCAAGAGTGAAAGAAGATAATTATGCATGATGTTCAACATACAATCATGTTGCTAAGAGGTTATTAAATATTTTATTATCTTTGTTTAATGCCTAAGCTTTTTTATGTGAGGCTATGAATTATTTTAAAATTTTAGTTATCAATTGCTAGTGGGGTAGATAATTTATTTTTCATCCTAAAATCCTAATCGCATCCAGGCCACACAGCAATCACCAATCGTAAAGAAACTATGAAAAGATATGTTATTTCTAATGCACAAACTAAACAGAACATCAAATAATTTATAAAGCTATCGCAAAAGAATAAAAGGCCGATGTAGTCGGGTATCACCATACAACCTGAAAAGAAATGTGAGTAGTTGAGCTCTACCCTTATACATCCTGGCATAATGAAAGAATAATTATAATTATAAAATGATAAGTGTTATGGGAGTCTTCATTCTTCATCCTCCATTCTTCACTATTCATCTTTCATTTTATCATTTTAATTTGCTCCATTTCTTTCCTTCTTTTGACTTGATTAGGATATTGTTTGCTCCAAAAGCATCACATGGTGTATAAGACTTGGTCTTATAACCAATGCTCATACTAATCACCATAACACTTATCCTAATCCCAATGCAAAATTACATCAAAAGAGAAGGAAAGTAAATCTAGTTACACCTACAAAATAAATGTTAGCTAAACACACCATACAACCCAAGCAGTTATATTAATATTTTGGACTTAGCACCCCACACATGGGTAACCAAGCCCACTTGTCCTAACTTGGGTTATGCTTAAAGGCTAAGCAACTTGCACAGTAAAAAAGCATTTATATTTTTATTACAGTGGCTCCTTAAGCATGACCCCCTACATAAAATATGATTAGGCTAATATCGGCCTAACATCCAGACTACACACATACACCCTTACATCCAGTCTAAATAATACATCACAAAACTAAACATACACTAAACCATGCACCGTCCTAACATAAAGCTAGAAATGGCGACTTAATCTAATGTTCATGTGTTAAGGCTTGTGTGGTATGTCCTAACTAGGCTTTAGAGTTATAATTTGATATGTGTGAGGGATTTAATTTATAAAGAGATGATTTCTGTTTAAGTGATTTAATTGATTTGAAGATTTCACTTAGTGTTTTCTTTTATTTCATATAGCTTACACTTAGCAACTAAGTGTTATAAAGAGAACAAAGAGAAGAAATTTCTCTTTTATCCCTACCTTAAGCCATTTCTAATGTAAGTTAATTAGCTTAGTTCTCTTTAATAAATGGTTTATTATGTGTTTTAATTAACCCTAAGTTTATGTTCACATTAAATAACTTTATTCAATAAGAAAGGCATCTTAAGATTAATTAAAATTATTTACTATCACATAACACACCTTCATTCATTTCTTTTCATCATGTATATCATGCATATGAGTAAATCTTAAGCATACCTATACATGTAATTTGTATTTTTGGCATACTTGAATGATGAATGCAAAGAAGTGTATTTGGAATTTAAATATTTCATTTTTTGATTGAATTATGAATGCATGCCTTTTTACATAGAAAAGATGGATTTTTTTTATCTATTAACTAGATACACATTCACATGTATAAAAGTTTTAACTGAGTACGATGCCATCATTTTCTACACTAGGGGCGTAAGGTACAAGATCTACTTTGGGGTACTTAAAGACTCGCAGCCCCGGGATGTCCTGACTAATATACCACTTTTCTTATATATGTCATATGAAATTCTTCCTAAGTCTTAACATGGAGATGCATAGGAGTAGATTTAGACAAATATTGTGTTCTTTTCAAATGAAACTATACACTTGCAAATCCTATGTGAATCCATGATAAGATAGGGAAAGAGAACTTCATATTGCACATCTTATACTATCATCACTTGCAAGCTTACAGATATTTGTAATTAACATTCTTTCATTTATAATAATTGATTTATAGACTTTTAATAGTAGCTTTTGATTTAATAGTGATAATAGCTACACATATTCTAATTTAAGTCAACACATGCAATTTAACATAAAAAAACATTTTTATTTAATTAATTTTTAAAAGGAATGAATGCATGACTTCATATGGCAAGCAATATTTAGCATGATTGGAAAGAAACAAAGGAATGTAAGCACATGATTTCATTCATCGCAATTAATTCCTAAGGACAATCATATTAAATAAGTCTATGTAAAATAAACCAAAATTCTTTAAAGATATTTTTAATTTTGGGTTTGATTTGATTTAGGGAATATAAAAGAGGTTTGCTAATCCTAACCAAATTCCCCATGTGTGAATTAATTTGGTTTAATGAAAGATATTTAAGTTGATTTTATTTTTTAATTAAGCTAAGGTATGAATTAAGTAAATTAATTAACCCTTATCTATATCAACTTAAGTTAATTAATTAATTAATAATAAGCTAATATGATTTGCAACCATATAAAAAGTAAATTTGCAATGATCCTAAGAAATGAAAGGAGCCTAATGCAATTGGCTTATGATTAATAGTTACTTAAGCTTAAGGGATAACACTTAATTACTTTTATGATTTTCTCACACTTGTGAGCCAACCATAATTTTATTATCTCTCACCTTGGGTTATTGAACATGCAAGGAGCTACCCAATATTAATTAAAGGTTGCTTAGGTGTCGATGAATTGATTTTTGAATTTTAATTAAATTAAGCCTTTAATTAATTGATAAAACACTTTGGTTATGTTTTAATTTAAATGATGAAATCAACTTAGGGGAAAAGATCAAGGGCATGGCCTCAATCCTAATCCCTAAATCATTTTAAACATTCAATTAGATTCTGATTTCTCTATCTTGAAGATTAATAACTTAATTAATTAATTAATCATTTCATTAATCATTAATTAATTTGATTTTTAAAAGTAAAAAAAAACTTAGGAAATGAATTAGGAAAAGTATCCCCAATCACCTCCCCTAAGTTATCTTACTATTCAAGAGAAATAATTAGGTTTAAATGATTAATCAAGTTACTATTTATTCATTAATTATGATTAATTAGATTAAGATAGTGATTAGAGCTTAATCAAGTGATTTCCATAATTAAGTAAATAATAAAATCCCAGAAAAATAGGGGAGGTAGAGGTCATCCCCCTAAGCATTCATAGAAAATTTGAGATTAATTAAGTATTTAATTATGGAATAATTAAGCTAATTAGATTTTTGGTAAAACCTTAATTAAGCCAAAATCACTGATAATACTTTTCCAAGATTCTACCGTGAAATATCTTCAAAATGAGCCTAAGTTTATATTTTTTAGATTTTTCTATAATTAGTTATAATTTTAGAAAGTTTCTGGATTAAAAATTAATTAATTAGCGCTAGTTAAAGCCTTAATCCCTTTGGGCCACATGGAGGCTGATGCGACATGCTTTCTACGTGATGTGACGAGATTGGCTATTTAAGTAGTCACATCCGAAGGCTGACTCGGATGGCGGAGGACGCACTTTCTCCATGGACCATCTACAGACGACCACTAATCGATCCGCAGTTTAGAAAAATAATTAAAGGATCTACCGCGGGATTTGATCAGAGCCGTTCATTCCAATAATATGGGATGGACCGCTCATGATCTATCTTGTTCATGAGTGACAAAAAAATAGATGTCGTCCATCTTCCCTCGTTCGATCCGAGCTCACTAGAGCTCAAATTATCTTTAAATTCTTTCCACACCTTCGAGGAAGGGAGACGCATACATTTAATAGTAAAATTCACATGGGATTCAAATTTCCTTCATAAAAGACCAACCCACTTTTCTATACAAGGCTCAGTTTGAGAAATTACCTCACCGGAGCTAATGTCCAGCGGTGCAATGTTGGAGGTAGCTTCACCTAGTTGAGGCGAGGCCCTGTTGAAGAGATTTGAGCTTAATTTGGGCTAGAGTGCTCGGTTGACCAATCCACACATGCAAGGGGCTCGGCTCTGATCAAATTAACTCCTCCCATGGTTTGGAAGTTTGGGAATTGGTTTGATTGGCTTTGATAGAGTATGGGGATGGTGAGGGTGCAAAGAATTTGGATTTGATTTAGTGGAAAGGGAGTATTTCTTGGGATTGGGATGCCCTATTTTGGCTTTGCTCGGGAATGAGCAATGCCGATCGAGGAGGGCTTGGGGATCCTTGGAAATGCTCTGAGGGGCTTTGGAATTAGCTTAGGAAGGCTCACGATGTGAATTGTGTTCTTTTTTTGGTCGAATTGAAGAGGTATACCCCTCAATTGCTCATGATGGATGGACAGTAGCGTGCGCATGATTGCACTGGCTCGTCATCGTCCGACCGCCATACTTGTCTCCATCAAGTCAGGGTGGCACGCCAAGGATGGAAGGAGTGATTGGAGGCTACCATAGATCCATTATGCAAGGGGGCAAGGGCTTGGATCCAATGGGTGCTCAGTTTGGGTTGGAGTGAGTCAACTCACTTCCTAAAGGTCCTTGGCTGACCTAGGGTGGGTTAGGTGGGCTAGGTTGGGTCAGGAAAAGTTCCATGGAGTGCTAAGGGGCTGCCATGGGGATGGGAGAGTTGACTTTGGCTTGGATCCATTGGTTTTGAAGTTTAAATTCCATGGTTTGATGGCTAATCCTTGGTGGGGCCCACTTACCTTTTGGGGAGGTCTTAGGCTGACCTAGGGTGAGTTTAAGCTGAGTTAGGTCAGCCCACAGGATCTCATAAGTTGAATTTGAATGGTTTAGCTTGGATTGGTCAAATGGGTTCCCTTTGGGCTAGGTTGGGTTGGGTTGACCAATTGGTCAAATTGGGTCAAACCAAAGCTTGGGTTAGATTCATATGATGAATTGGGATATTTTGGTTCAATTAATTTGGATTGGTTTGGCCTAGGTTTGGATTTGACTCATTTGGATTCAAAAGGGTCAAATTGGTCAAGTTGACTAATTTGACCAATTTAACCAAATCAGGTTGGGTTAGGTGTTGAGTCGAGTTCAATTGGTTGATTAAAATGGTTGGAGGCTTTAGTTTGATTTATTTTGAAATTAATTTAAATTTTGGTCAATTTGACCTTTTATGATAATTTTGGCTAGGTTGGGTCAAGTTGACCAATTGGCCAACTTGGGCTCAATCATGGCTTTGGTCAAGTTTAATAAGTGATTTGGGATGAGCTTGAGCCATTGATTGCAATCAATTTGGGTTAAATCATGATTTGACCAATTTTGGCTTTTTAGGCCAATTTGGGTCAACTTAGGTCAAGTGACCAATTAGGCTTGGTTTGGCTCAATTGATGGCTTGGTCATATTCAGTCATTGAGTATGAATGAGTTTGAGTCAATGGTTTTAATCAATTTGGCATATGATGGATTTTGGCTAATTTAAGTTTCATTTGGGCTAAATGTTGACTTGTTCAAAGGCTAGGTTTGACTTGGTTTTACCCAATTCAAGATGGTTGATCACCTTATGATGATTGTTGATCATGATGGAGGTTTAGATGTGCTTAGTTCAATCCAATTTGGGTTGGATTAGAACTTGGCTCAAAAAGGTCCTTTAGGTCACTTTGGGTCAAGTTAGCCTAAATGGGTTAATTGGCTTGATCAAGGTTTGATTCAAGTTTAGTTGAACTCACATATGAGCCTAGGATTGAAATATAAATCCAATTGCAATTGGTTTGGAGCCAAGTGGGTTTTAGTTCATATGATAATTTCAAGCTAAAGGGGTTAACTTGGGCTTGATTTGAGTTGACTTGGATTTGATTTGATAATGGTGGTTTATGTTTATATTGGGATCAATGATTGAAGGAATGATTTAATCATGAAGAAATTCATGAGTTTTGAGTAGATTTAGATGTCATTTAGCCAAGTTCAAAAGTTTGGCTAAAAGGGCTAAAATTGGGAATTTAATTTGATTTGAGTTTGATTTTGGTCATTAAAATTTATATTTCATTTATAATTGTGAATATAAATGAAGATATAAATGGGTTATGAGAACATCACTTAAGTTTGGAGTGATTTGGAAGCAAATTTGATTAAGCTTAGAGATGTAGGTTTTGAGAGGATAACTTGAATTTTGAATTGGTTTAATTTATTTTTGATCATTCGAGGGTTGGTTTCATTTATATTTATGAATATAAATGAATGAATGATTGATTTATAAAGAAATCAATCATATTTGGGTTGATTTGGATAAATATTTGATTGGGCTTATGGAAGTGGGTCCATATGGCTTAAGAAGGGTCTTGATTTTGTTTGATTTGTTTTCATTTGATTTGAATGGTTTAAATTTGGATTTCATTTATATTTGTGAATATAAATTAAGGAATGATTTATTTATAAAGAAATCAACCAAGTTTGAGTTGGTTTGAAGGAGTTTTGGCTTAGCATATGAAGGTGGTTCTTATGGCTTAAAGAGAGGTTTTATAATTTGAACTTAATCATGGGTTTCAATCATTTAGAATTTGGAATTGATTTATGATTTGGAATTTGATTTGAGATTGAATTTGATAATTGAGAAAATCAATTGGATTGGGGGTGATTCAGATTTGGTTAAGGCTAAGTCCATAAGATAAAATCAAAAGGCTTAGGAAGGGATTTAGAGTTTAAATTTAGTGTTGGCTTTCAATCATTGGATAGTTGGAACTATTTTTGGGGTTTGAATTTGAATTTGAGATTTACGTTTGGAAGAGGGAAGCAAGGATTGGGTTTGAGCTATAGGGTAGGCAAACCTTCCTAAATTCCTAAGGCACAACCTATTCTTATGGTTAACTCTTCTAAGTCTCTAAGGTTAAGTTAAGTGTTCACCTAATCATTAGAAGTGTCATAAGACTAAGAAACTCTTAGTGTCTATGAGAGTCCTAGATCTATGATAAAGAAGTTGAGAGCTCACTCCAAAAGTGAGGTCAACATAGCCAAAATCCCAAAATACTCCATCAGACGGTGTATATTGATTCATTTGATCATAGATAGTTTTTTGGTGATTTGACCATTAAAATGACCTTGATTTGAGTGATCTTAGGCTTGTTGGATTCGTCTCATCGAGTGCTCGATTCGACTATAAGCATGCCAAATTTGGAAGTCATTTGATTATCCAATCAGTATTTTGAAGTTTTCATATGTACCTTTTAGGCTTGATTTGAGTTCATTTAGACTCGATTTGATTATATTCTAGTGTTGTTGGACCCATCCCACTAAGTCAATTTACATACACGCTTTAACTTAGGATTCATTCTTGATTTATAAATTTTATATAGATATATCATTTGCTCCCCTATTTTTGGATGAAAAAACTCATTTCATCCAAAAATATATTATTTAAAAAAAAATCACTTAAGCTAAAAATTATTGAGATTTGTAATTATATAATTTATATATTATGTGTATCAAATTAATTTATTTATTTACTAATTAATTATTTTAATATATATATGAAACAGGGACGCAATGTCCCCAATGTCATTTTAGAGAGAGAGAGAGAGATTTTAATGAAATGGCATTTTGCAAGCCATAATGAGAAGATTTTGGGGCCCCAATTTAGGCTCCAAAGGTGATTTCACTTTCTTCTCATTGGTAACCTCCACTAACCTATATAACTGTGCTGACTCCCCTCGCAGGCTCTAGTTCTCCCTGATTTCGAGATTTTCAATTGACATGATTTGGTAGTGTGCATCCCAAATTCAGGCTCCAGTTTGCTTCTACTTTATTCTCTTTGGTAGCCTCCACTAACCTATATAACGGTGCTGACCCCCCTCACAAGCTCCAATTCACCCTGATCTTTGGGTTTCTAATTGACCTGATTAGGAGGAGCACATCCCGAATTTAGGCTCCAGTGTGCTTTCAAACTTGAAAAATAGAGAGTATTTTTATGGGTGAGCATCCTTCCCCAGATATGCTAATGTTTGAAGATTCCCGAGCAAATCTTGCACATGATGGGTTGCAAAAGCATTAGAGGATATCGAGATCAGATGATTTAACGTCAATTATCAATTGTGATACTTTGATAATCTTCAGGAAGAAGTTTCATTTTTCAATTGATTTGGTGGCTATTCTCCCTAAAAGATTGCAACAAGCTTACTCTCCTTCGTCGGGGTACCTTACTATTTATAAGATGAGCTTACTTGCGATTATTCGATTTCCTTTGGCTCCTGAGCTGATCATCATTTTATCAGCATTTGAAATTTGTTTATTTCAATTATCTTCTCGAGCCATGACAATCATTATTGGGTTGATTATTTTCTTTAGAATGCGTGGTGCGATGCTTACTGCAGAGGTTTTGGCGAAGATGTGTAAATTCACTTGTGATGTGCATGGTCAGATATCTTGTAGAAGTAAATAATTGGATTTTCATACAAAAAGATCCTCCAAGAAATTGGGTCAATAGATTTTTCTTTATGAAAAATGAATGGGGGTTTCTTGAAAAGTGGGGAAAATTGAAAGAGATATCCATCTCCATGTGTCTGAAGAGGATATATTGAAGGCCCTTAACATTATGAAAGTTTAAGATCTTCAATATGAAATCCCCTATATTAATCAGTATGTGATAAAAGAATTCTTATTCAAAGTTGGTCTTTCAATTCAAATTGGAAGATCTCATGCTCTTGTGCTGAAGAAGTCTGATAAAGATATGGAAAGATTTGATCCAGTTCCCACAATAGCCTCCAAATGACCAGTAGGAGAAAGCGTACCAATTCTTTCCAAAGGAAAAAAGTCAGATGACCCGCATATTAGATCCTTTGATAAGAATTGTGAAATGATCCCATCAAAAATTTCTATTCCAAAAGAAGTGTTAAATCACATATGCAGTGGGCACCAACGTGCTGATGAGTTTGTAAGAAATTTTCATCATTTGTTCACTTTTTTTATTTTTTTAAACTTCTATCTCTCTTTCTTTTCTCTTCATCTCCTTCACCCTCTTTATGGTTCAAATATTGAAGAAGATGAGTATTGATCTCAAATTAGATGATATCTTGAAGGCATGGAATACTGAGTTTGTGAAGATCAAATATCTCCATGATGAGTATATGCAATGATATGAGTCTAAGGTTAAAGAAGTTATAGCCTTAGATGATCAGTTGGCCAAGTGTAGGGCTGAACTATGTACCCTGGTGACTTCCCTTTCATTTCAGCATCAGGAGGTTGATATGACTCAAGATGAATTTATGGATCCACGTGCTAAAGTAAATCAGACAACGAAGACCTTAAAAGTAGCCAATGCTAATATATAGACCTCAGAGGCAAAGAATAAGGCATTACTAGCACAGATCTCGGAAGAGGAGAATATAGAAGCTGACACCAACTTGATGATCATAGAGAGCTTCAAAAATTCCACAGCCTTCAAGAGTATAATTCAAGATCGAGTTCAGGAAGCTCCCGATCATATCTACGATACTGAAGTGAAGGATTTGGAACATCAACTTCTTGAAGAAAGTTTTATTCATGGTTTTCTAAAAGGGACTTGTTTGGTTCATCCTGTCGTTCATCGTAAGACAGGTGTAGATATTGAAGGCCTTTAACTTAGTCATGTTTCTGAAGATTCGTCTCTAGGATATGATGCAAAGAGCACTTCTTCTTCTTTTTCTAGTGATAATAGTGAAGATGTGGATATCATTTGATTATATTTTTATTGTATTTGTATTTAAAGTGATTTGTTACTGATTTATGCTATATGTCACAAAAATTATTCAGTGATGTTAGCCTGTATATTTTAAGAGAAAATTTAGCAAGGATTTCTAATCCATCTGAGGTTGTTTGTCAGAGTTTCACTTGATGACATTAACCTGTGTGAAATAGGTATAAAGTTTTGACATATTCAATGTTATTTGTTAGAGTTTCATTTGATTATGTTAACATGTGTGGAGTATGTACAAAGTTTTGACCTATCCTAGGTTATTTGTCAGAGTTTCGCTCGATGACATTAACTTGTATGGAGTAGGTCCAATCAAAACCACTTGGGATCAATTTTTCTCTTTAATTATTATTTTGATTTATCATTTTTCAAACAAAAATATGAAACATAAAATATAGAGTTTAATTCAAATGTATATTCATTGATAATTTTTTTGCAGGTTGTCAGCATTCCAAGTGCGTGGAAGAATTTTTCCCTCTGAAACTTTGAGCTTGAAAATTTCTGGTTTAACCATAGCAACCACCACATAAGGTCCTTCCTAAGGAGGTGAAAGTTTGTTATGCTATGGTTCTTTTTCCACAGATACCAAACTTCGTAGAACTAGATCTCCAACATTGATAGGTCTGGGCTTCACTCTCTGATTGAAGTGATGAGTGATTCGTCGATGATAGGCAACATTTTTGATTGAAGCTACTTTCCTTATTTCAGGCAATAAATCAAGGTGATATCATAGTTTTTCTTCGTTATTTGTTGCATCAAAAATCTAGACCTTAGGACTGGGGATACCGATGTCAACTGGAATAATCGCCTCCATACTGAAACATAAATTTTAAGGTGTCTCGCTGGTTGGTGCTCTTGTAGTTGTATGGTATGCCCATAATACATTAGAGAGTTCATCCACCCATTGCCCCCTCAACCTTATCCAAACATGTCTTCAAGCCTTTTAGTATAGTTTGATTCATAATCTCAATTTGACCATTTATTTGGGGGTGTGTTACAGTTGTATGAACCAATTGAATGTGTAAATATTTGCAGAAGAAAGTGAATTATTTTCCCGTGAATTAATTCTTATTATCTATTATGATTTTAGCAGGAATTCCAAAATGAAAAATAATATTTTTCCAAATAAATTATTTAGCATTGGCTTCTGTGAGTTTTCCTAATGGTTCTATGTCAACCCATTTAGTGAAATAATCTATTATCATAATGATGAACTTTTGCTGTCTAGTTGCAATAGTGAATGGCCCCATAATATCTATTCCCTATTTTAGCTGTAACTGAGACTGGTGCTGAGAATTTGCAATGTTGGAAACAAGCTTGGATCATATTTCTATTTTTTTAATTTTTGAATTTGAATTTTAAAATTTGAACCCACATCCAACATCTTGGTTAAGTGGGGTTCAAATGGATTTAGAGAAGATTTTAGAGATTTGATTGGAAAGAGAAATTTTTGAATATGAATCCAACTTCAACAAATTTGGGTATGTTAAAAAATGGATTCAATTATTTTTAGAAAGATGCTTCCTTAGGTTCATGTTTGAAATTAGGTTTTGATTTGAGGACCCTTTCCTTTAACAAATTTGGGTATGTTAAAGTAAGGGTCAATTGGTTTTGTTTTTGATTTGGTATTTTGGAATTCACTCACTTACCAAATTTGGGTATGATAAGTGAAGTGTTTGAAAATAATTGATTCTTTTTCTTTTTTTTTTTATCTTATGAATTATTGTTGATTTTAAAAATTGGAATTCCCACTCAGCAAATTTAGGTATGCTAAGTGAAGAACCTAAGTGTCTTTTATTTTTGAAATATTTTTTAAAAGAGGATCATTACTTAGAAAATTTAGGTATGCTAAATAAAGGATCCAATGTGATTGATTTTTTTCTCTTGATTTTTTTGGAAAGAGGTTTTCTACTTAGAAAATTTATGTGTGCTAAATAGGAGATCCAAGTGCGCTTTTGTTTTGATTTAGTTGAAAAAGGGATTCTTAGCAAATTTAAGTATGTTAAAGAAATCCAAACGTGTTTCATTTTGATTATTTTGAAGAGAGGATCCCTAGAAAATTTAGGTATGCTAAGGAAATCCAAATATGGTTTGATTTTGAAAAAGAGGATTTTCACTTAGTAAATTTGGGTATGCTAAATGAAAGATCCAAATATTGTTTTATGTTTTGAAAAGATGTTTATGGATTTTATTTTGAAAAGAAGATCTTCACTTAGCAAATTCGGGTATGCTAAATGAAGAATCCAAATGTTATTTTAATTTTGGAAAGATGGTCATTAATTTTGATTTTTTGAAAAGGTGTTTGTTGATTTACTTTTTGAAAAGATGATTATTGTTTCTTATTTTGAAATGAAATCTTCATTCAGTAAATTTAGTATATTGAATGGAGATATTCATTTGTGCTTTTGGAAAATATTATTGTTTATTTTGATTGAAAATGAAAAATTTCATTTAATAAATTTGAGCATATTGAATGGAAGTGTTCATTTGTGCTTTTAGAAAATGTGATTGTTGATTTTGATTGAAAATGAAAACCTTCATTCAATAAATTTGAGTATATTGAATGAAAGTGTTCTTTTGTACTTTTGGAAAATGTGATTATTGATTTTGATTGAAAATTAAAACCTTCATTCAATAAATTTGAGTGTATTAAATGAAAGTGTTCATTGTGCTTTTGAAAAATTTAACTTTTGATTTTTGATTGAAAAATGAAAAATTTTATTCAATAAACTTGAGCATATTAAATGAGAGTGTTCATTTATGCTTTTAGAAAATATTATTATAGATTTTGATTTTTGGAAAGTGAAGTCCTTATTTAACAAATTGAATAAGGAAGTTCACTTGTGCTTTATGAAAAGAATGATTTTGGATATTATTATTATTTTATTTTATAAAAAATCCTACATATAACAATCATGAAGATTGTTAGATGAGGTTGGTTTGCAAAATTTTTGGTGAAAATATTTCATAAAAGGATTTATTCTTTATTTATTTTTGGAATGAACCTTTCCTTACCATAGAAATAGTAAGGAGGAAGTATTTTATTATTTCCTTTTCACTAAAGTTTTATTTTCACCTATTGGGGAACCCAATAGGGGTTTTAAGACTTACATGGAATGAGGTCCTAAAACCTAAAGATGTTGGCTAGCTTAGCTTAAGGATGGAATAAACTAAGTCCCAACGAAAAAGAAGGATAGCCTTGGATCCATATAAAATACAAAGCCACTATCAATACTTGAAGACAACGATCATTTACCAAAGATGGAGAGAGAAACTTCCCCCAGCGGAGTCGCCAGAAAAATTTGTAGTGAAATATTTTTGCCTTCATGTATCCTTTTGAAGAGGATAAATGAAAACAAAAATATGTGCCTTTTGTTGGGACACCACGCAGATCCGCATATATTTTTATTAGGGAGATCAAGTATGACATTGAGGGAAGATGTATTATCTCGAAAGATAGAAGTCACCACACTACAATGGACTTAATCACCTCAATAAGGACTCCTATGGACTATGGGTCTTCGTATGTACCAGATATCCTTCCCCTGCTTTACATGAAAAAATAAAGTAGGATTGGGCTCATTAAGTTCCTTACAGGGGCAAGCCCCCATAGTTAATCACATCTTAAGGAAGGGGGTTCCTTAGGAATACTCTCGATTAAGGTAAATGATTGTTGTCTCCAAAGATTTTAATAGGTAGGATAGTTTATTTTGGAAGATCAAATGGGATTGATCAAAGAGAGAGAGTTATTATTGAAGCCAAATGAAGATGAGTAGGGGATTTTAGGATATTAAGAGGCCTAGTAAACATCCCAAACTACCCTATGGTTGGGCTTTACATTTTTAAAATTGAATTATTTATTTGAGTTGAATTTTTATTAGAAGTTTAGGGCTTATAATTCCATAATATAAGGTTATGGAAATGCCTAAGAGGTGAGGATTTATGCTTATGGCCCACAGAAGAGAGAAGCAACCTCAGAACCTAAATCTAGGGAGCTTTGGCGAGGGCCAAAAGCATGACCTAAATCTAAGGTGAAAATGAGTATTTGGTTTGCCTCCATAAGAGAGGATAAACCACCCGACTGCTTAGACTTACAACTGGTTGGAGGTGGCCACCAACTAACTCCTCCTATGATTTTAAATTCATGTAGGCAAGTTACATGCTTTATGCAAGATAGCTGGGCAGTTATTTATTTAGAAAGAGACTAAGTCCTTAAAGTCACTCCTTAAAGACACTAGATCATGTAAGGGCATGCTTCAAATGACCTAAATCTACTGCAAATCATATTACATGTTATTTTCATTTTTGGACAATCATTTTACTCATGCTTATTGGATTCATATGCCTAATGCATGAGAAGTAAGGTTATTGGCCAAAATTAGTGAGAAAGAAGAAAATGTGTTTCCACCATAGCTCTCAAAGGTCAAGCCAAGTTTCTCGAGAGTAAAAGTAATATGCATTTGTATATGATGTTGTGAAAGAAATACTCATCCAACTAAGGGGTTACTAATTCTTTTATCTTGATTTTTAACTTAAGCTTTAAGTGAGGTTATGAGTTCTTTATTTTAATTTTGAATTATTAGATTTGGTAGAAGATTTATTTTTTTTCCTAAGAGCTTAATCCACATCCAGGCCATGCATCAAGCAAGGAAGAAATTAAGAAAAAGATGCCATCTTAATGCACAAGCTAAGCAAAATATCACAGATTTTATAAAGCTAATGCAAAAGAATAAAATGTCATTTATGGTCGGGAACCACCGCAAAAACCTGAAAATAAATTGGGTAGCCGAGCTTTACCCTTATACAACTCGGATTACAAATGAATTAATTATCATTAAGAAAAGAATTCATGTTATGGGGGTCTTCAAGCTTCATTTCTTCATTCTTCTTTGGTTCCTTCTTTTGGATGGTTGGAAGGTGGATGCTCCAAAGGCTTCACATGATACAAAAGGAATGATTTTATAACCAATGCTCATCCTAATCCCCATCACAATCATTCCAAAATCTTAATTGCAAAAATACATGAAAAGGAATAGTAAATCTAACTAGCACTTGCAAAATAGAGATTAGCTAAACAAACCATACAAATCCCAAGCATGTATATTAACAAATTGGACTTTGCACTAAACATGGGGAGGCAGAAGTCATCTCACTAAACATGCCTGAGAGGTTTGTAATTAATTAATAAAGTCAATAGGGAGTAATTAGGGTTATCAAGTTTTTAAATAAACCCTAATTAAGAAAAATCTACTATTTCAACTTAATTAGAAATAATTTTATTGGATTCTCCTCTAAATTATCTTTAAAATAAAACCGAGTTTGTATTTTTTGGATTTTTCTATAATTAGTTATGAACTTAGGAAGTTTCAATTGATTTAAGTAATTTTTATGAATTATGCTAATTTATTTAGTTAAAATAAATCATTTGACACTCAAAATTTAATATCTTTTAATCCAAAGTCATTTTGACTTGAAACTTTTATGGTAGGTGTATTTTAATATTAATTTTAATTTTAGAAAATTTCAACTTAATCTTACATGGATTTTTAGTTTAATTAAAGAAATTTGATTTCTTACTAAAATTCAAATTATGCTCAAAATATTTGATAAAATTTAAAGATTTTGAATTTATTAGATTTCTCTCAAAAAGACGAATCCAACGAGCACTCGTTTATAATTTTTGGTTAAGTATTTTATTTTTTATGAATTTTTGAAGTTTCAGGTAATTTAAATTAATTTTTTAAATTAGAAAATCCGCGCGGTGCTGACGTGGCAACGCGGCGCCGTGTGGCACTACGCAATTGGACACGTGGTGCCGTGTGGCATGCTTGCGCAAAGCGGTGCTGCACGATTTATGCACGGTGCCACATTAGCCCTTTGAATGGGAAGATTGGTCAACGCTTTGAGAGTGACCCATGGTTCACTCTGGACCGTCCGATTGCAGATGGATGATCCAAATCAGATCAGGTAATCTAGAGGCTAGGATCGTGCAATCGGCACATGATCTTAGCCATCCAATTATGCGAACCATGCAATCAGATGGTTCAGTTCGCATCAAGCAATTCGAAGGCCCAGATCATATGATCCATGCCCAATCTGAGTCATCTGATTGTGTGAACCGCAGGATCAGACTGCAGCTATAGCTTGTCGATGGTGAATAGTAAAAACATGCTATTTTTTGGAGAAATGAGAGATTTTAAGTGAAAACTTGTCTAAATGGGCTCATTTTAGCGTCAATTTGCATTGAAAAAATTCTATTTTTTAATTGGAATGATTTAAAGTAAAAATGTGAAATTATCTAGGGTAGATTCCTAAAAAATGTGCAAAAATCATCATAAAATAAGTGATCTTAAGGCTAGCAATGATTTTTTTGAAGGTTATCTCACCGGGGATGATTTTCGGTGATGGCGGTGACTCGAGCGCTCCATTGAGTGAGGTAAGAAGGCTTGGATTGAGCGTAGATCCTCGTCTTCACTTTGAAATGAAGTTTCCTCTAGTGATCTCTATTTTCTCATCGAAATCCACTTAGTTTTGAAGTATTTCTCTCCAAAATGAAGTGGGGGTGATTTTCAATGGCTTTGGGAGCTTTAGGAGGAGGAGAATGAGGGAAATGGAGATTTGCTTCAGTCTTTATAGCCTTGGAATGAAAAGTGAATGAAAATGAACTAAAATATAATTTTTATTTAAAATTTTGGCTCTAAACTCATGTCATTTGGTTTGGGGTGGTTGGGAATGGAAGTGAATCATCCTAGGTGGCTCCCTATGGTTGGCTAAGGCATAGAAAGTGGTTACCATGAAGGACAAGTCGGTGCCCTAGCCAAGGGGAGGTGAGTGACCTTCATGCCAAGTGTTCCCATGGGAGAGGTGAGGTGATTTCATCTCCCCATGAGTCATGGCAAAATCAGGGTCCTTGGTGCCTATGTGGACCAATGGATGAGTGCCAAGTGGCCAAGGAAGATAAATGACCACTTGGAAAAGTGTCTTTTCTCATAGAATGCCCTTGACCCAAGGGCAAAGTGGTCATTTGATATTAAATTTGATTTGGACAGATTGAAATGAGTCAAAAGTAAGTTGTACCAAATTTCATGTCACTTGAAGTTCATTTGGTATAATTTTGGTTAATTTGACCCCTTTGGGTCAAATCGAGTCAAAATGGGTTATGTTGACAAATTGGTCAAATTGGGTCAAACCAAAGTTTGGTCAAGTTCAAATGACTATTTGGAGTATATTGATTAAATTGGTTTCAATTAATTTGGTTTAATTTGAATTTAATTTAGATTTTGCCTAATTTGATCTTTTAGGTCAATTTGGGCTAAGTTGACCAATTTGACCCAATCGACCAAATTGGCTTGAATCATGATTTGGTTTGGGTTTGGTTGATCTTTTGAAATGGATTGGTATCTTTATTTCCAATTAATTTGATTTTTTTTTTATTTTAGCTTGATTTGACCTTTTTGGTCAAGTTGGGTTCATGATCAATTGGGCTAGGTTGGGTCTAGTTGGCCAATTGGTCAAATTGGGTATAATTGAGACTTTGGTCATATTTAATAATCAATTTAGAGTGAACTTGAGCTATTGGTTGCAATCAATTTGGTTTAGGTTGCAATTTAGCTAGTTTTGGGTTCATAAGGGTTAAAGGGTTGACTTGGTCAACAGGATAGGTTAACTTGGTTTGACCCAATTCATGACAATTGATTAACCTATGATGATCAACAAATATGACATGAAGTTTGGATTGCATTAATTTTCTTAGATTTGGACTGAATTGAATTTTGGTTCATGTAGGTCAAATTGGTCACTTTGGGTCAAGTGAGCTAATTGGATTTAGTTGGTTTGATCAAGGCTTGATTCAAGTTTGGTTGAACTAACATATGGATTTATGATTGAAATATAAATCCATTTGCAAAATATTTGAAGTCAAATGGGTTTTGATTCATTTGATAATTTCAAGTCAAAAGGGTGAATAAGGTTTTGACTTGGGTTTGATTTTAGTTTTGGTTTGATGATTGGAGTTTATGTTTATATTTGGATTCATGATTGTAGGATTGATTGAATCATGAAGTCAAATCAAGGGTTTGGCTTGATATGAGTTTGATTGAGCTAAGTCAAGATTTTGACTTGAAAGGCTTGAGTTGGATTTTGGTTGAATTTGAGTTTGAGTTTTGAATTTGGTTTTGGATATTTGAATTTATAATTCATTTATATTTGTGAATATAAATGAGAATGTAAATGGGTTATGAGAAATTTTTTTGAATTTGAATTGATTTGGATTTGATTTGAGCTAAGTCCATAAGATAGAATCAAAGGGCTTAAGAAAGATTTTTGGAATTTGAATTTGAGTTTTGGATTCAGTTTGATTGATTTGAATTTATATTTCATTTATATATGTGAATATAATTGAGAAAATTTCTTGAATTTGAATTGAATTGGATTTGATTTGAGCTAAGTCCATAAGATAGAATCAAAGGGCTTAGGGAGGATTTTGGAATTTGAATTTGGATTTCAATCATGGGTTTCGATTATTTGGAATTGATTCATGATTTGAGAAAATCCTTTGAAATTGATTTAAGGTTTGATTTGGAGTTGAAGTTGATATGAGTTTGGAGTTTGATTTGAATTTGACTTGAAGGAAGGAAGTGAGGAGTTGGTTCAAGCTATAGGGTAGGCAATTTTTTCTTAACACTCCTAAGGCATGACCTATTCCTATGACTAACTCTTCTAAGTCTCTAGGGTTAGGTTAAGTGTCCACCTATTCACTAGATGTGTTTTAAGACTAAGGAACTCTTAATATCTAAGAGGAGTCATATGTCTAAGATGGAGGGGTTGAGAGCTCATCCTAAAAATGAGGTCAACAAAGGGCACCCAATACGTGTGGTGTGACTGACAAGGAACACGCATATATTGGTGTTGACCGAAATAATCAACAACACTGGACAAACGGAAGCATTAACAAAAATGATCTACTCCTAACCCAAGGTGTAGAAGGAATCTAGAGCTTAGTGCAATGTGACTCTACTTTACATAAGAGGGAAGGAGGAATCCAATAGGGATAGAGTATGTGAACCTTTCACTAGGGAAACAGGTTCAAATCATCCACAAGGGGATGAGAGGTTTAATTTGATTTGAGTCTCACTGGGGAGAAATTTGATTTGTTTAATTAAGTTCCATTGGGGAAGAAAGTTGAATTTGTTTTAATTTGTTGTTTGTTTAATTGTGTTTATTTTAACTGCATAGGGGATAGACAAGTAAACTCTGCACTATGGAAGCGAGCTCAAGTCATCCCCAAAGTGAAGAAAGGTTGTAAAATCCACTGAGGGATTAGAATTCTAAGTCTGCCAGGGAGCTAGAAAGATTTTCATCTCATTGAGGAGGAGCAAAAGGTTTGATTTAGATTGATTGATTATTTTTATTTTGATTGTTTCAGTTTTTTATTTTTGGATTTTGAAATGGACCCCATTGATTTGTAATGGATCACACTGAGTATGAGCCATGGAGGTCTAGACCTAACTCAAATTTACCAATCCAAAGGGGTAGTTTAGTAAGCACATAGTAGGACTAGCCAACCAAAGGGAATGCCTTTCGGTATGCAACAGTTGTACCAGAAAGAAAGTGTTGTAGACTTACATCCTCCAAAGTAGGGACTAGTTGCTGGGGTGATCCATTGGCAAGGTAATGGATTGAACCTAACCTAAGCTGACTACTTAGTGAATGCCGCTAGGGGACTTATCAACTCAACGATAGTCAAAATTAATTTTATTTTTAGATTGTTTTGATGGGTCCTATCAGTTTGCAATGGAATATATTGAGTAGATGCCATGGAGGTCTAGACCTAATTCAGATTCACCAATCCAAAGAAAAAAGTCTACCAACCACAAGGTAGGACTAACTAACCAAAGGGATGCCTTTCGGTGTGAAATGGTCAAGTCCTAAGAAAAAAAGCATGGGAACTCACATCTTCTAGAAATAAGACACCACTAGGGTGATCAGTTGGCAAGGCAACAGATCGAACCTGACCTAGGGCTAACTATTGAGTGAATGTCACTGGGGGACTTAAATCGGTTCAAAGATAGTCAAAGATTAATTTCATTTTTTTAGTTCATTTTGATGGATTCCGTTGGTTTGCGATGGATCACACTGTGAAGGAGCTTATATCAGCTTAGACCTAACTCAAATTTACTTAATCAAAGGGAGTAGCTTCCTGGAAGATGGGAGAACTATTTGACCAAATGAGTGCCTTTCTGTTTGCAATGATCAATTTGAGGAAAGAAAGCTCGGGGACTCACATATTCCACTACGAAAGATCATTGTGGTGATTGGTTGCTTTGGGCAACAAATCGAACTCGACCTGAGGCTACTTGTCGGTTTGCGACCTAGAAAGAATGCATCATAGTCTTACATTTTCCAAAGCAGAATAACTGCCAGGGTAACCTGCTTGTGGAAAAATAGATTGAACCTTACCTAAAGGCGACTATGGAGTGAGTACCAACCTAGGGATTTATCTCAGCTCAGGTAGTCAGGCAATTCCTATAGGGAGTTCTCCCGACACTACCCTAAAGATAGGATGCCTGCTTGGGAAAAAAGGCCCTTTGGGGGCTTGAATTCCTAATCTATAAGCAAATTAATTTATTTATTTTATTTGTTTATTTATCATGGACCCTGTTAGTTTGCAAGGGATTGAATTGAGAAGGAGCTTATATCAGCTGAGACCTAACTCAGATTTACTGAACTAATGGAGAATCTGTGCATCCGCTGAACAAATTCTTCAACCACAAGGGTGGCTACTAGAAAAGGGGGACTGCCCAATCCAAGAGTAACTTAGAGAGTGTCTAAATGGGGTAACAAAAGATGTGATCCAAATAGAGTGCCCATAGGGAGGGGGGCTGTTAAAGGCTTAATCCAAAACCCTGAAGAAGATGACATGACTAGTCATATATCAAATAGGTATTGGATGGCCAACTCAAGGAGAAAGTGTGGGGACTCACATCTGCTAAGAGTGGTGTATCCACCGAGTGAGTCGCTGTTAGGATAGCGAAAATCAACTAACCTGAGGTGTCCGTTGATTTGCAACAACCAGCCTATAAAGAAAGCTCGGGGATGCACATCTTTCTATAATGAAACTGATTGCTGGGATAGTCTGTCTTTGCCTCGACAGGTGCCATCCGACCTAGGGCGACTACTGAGTGAATTCCACTAGGGGGATTATATCAACTCAAATGTAGTCAAGAGGAAAGGAGCCTCTGGGGGACTTATCCTAAACCTCAAATATACTTGACCTAGTTAGATCATGGTGATTCGTTCAAGAAGAAAGCTCGATGACTCACATCTTCTTAAACAAAGTCAACATGAGGTAGCTTACTGGCTGCGTAATGAAGTTTACCATACTAACAAGGTGCTCGTTGGTTTGTAATGGTCTAGTTAAGAAGAAAGTGTGGGGACTCATATCTTCTAAATAATTGACCATTGGGGTGACATACTAGCGAGGTAGCATGTAGACCCGACCTAGAGCAGCTAATGAGTGAGTGCCAAAGGGGGCTTGCTCCCACATCAAAATAGCCCGAGATAAAAGATTTGTGCTCATTTTTTGTGCTTGTGTTAAAGGGAATAGGATGCCTCTTGGGTTATCTCACACCAATTCTAAACACGCTTGGGGAATTTGATGAAATGGTTCCACAGGTGGCAAATGAGAATACCCACTAAGAAAGGATGATGTTAGGTTCTCTCACACCTAACTTAGTTGTGCTAATCAAAATAAGATGCCTCTCAGGTTCTCTTACACCTATTCTAATAGCAATGGGAGATTGTGTTTATGTTGTGAAAGAGGGATAGGGTGCCACTGGGGACTCTTACCCCTATCCTAGACACGTCACGGCAGATTCGTAAGATAAGCAAACAACACTTTGAAAGAAGAGAAGATATTGATGAAATGGAATCAGATTTTTGTCGATTGATGGAATTGCTTTCAAACATGATTTATTTTATGGGTAATATTTTTTTAGATAGAGCCCATTAATTAGAAGAATCTGGTGTTCCCCTTTACAATCAATGAGCTAATAAGATCCTCTTTGGTAGGCCGTCTCTATGACATAGGGGCCTTCCCAAGTGGGTTCAAACTTATCTCCCATCTTTCTACGGGTAATAATTAGTCTCTTTAAGACTAACACAAGTTCTCCTACTCGAAAAAACCTAGGGCAGACCAGCTTATTGTGAGCTTGAATGATTTTAGCCTTGAACAACTTGAGGTTCTGGCATGCCTGTAGGTTACTCTCCTCTAAACCTTCAAGCTCTTCTAACTGCAACTTTGCATTCTGCTCTGTAGTGATCTTGCTATCTAATGTTATCCTTAGCAACGGGAGTTGAACTTCCAAAGGTAGAATAGCTTCGGACCCATACACTAAGGAAAATTGGGTAGATTGAGTTGGAGTTTGGTATGCAGTGCGGTATGCCCACAAGGCTTCAACTAACTGCTTGTTCCACTACCGCTTATTATCGTCAAGAGTCTTCTTTAGTATTTGGATGAGAGTTTTGTCGAATGCTTTCTCTAAGCCATTTGCTCTAGGGTAGTAGATGGTGGAGTATCTCTAATTTATACCATGTCTTCTGGCAAAGTTATTGATCTTGGAGCTTTTGAATGCAATACCATTATCAGATATAATTCATTGAGGCACCCCGAACCTATATATGATATGGTTCTTAAAAAACTAAAGTACATGATGAGATGTGACCTCTCTAAGTGGGATTGCCTCCGCCCACTTGGAAAAGTAGTCAGTGGCAGCTAAGATAAACTGATGACCCTTGGAAGAAGGTGGATCAATCAGACCCATAATGTTGGTACACCAACACTCGAATGGCCATGAGGCCAGTGTAGGGTGTAGAATGTTGGGTGATTGATGTAGGACCACACCGTGTACCTGACACTGATGGCATCTTCTAGCTACATCCATGCAGTCTATAATCATCAAAGGCCATTAGTATCCTAGTCTCTTGATCTTTGTCTTCATCTTCGGGCTGGATTGATGCACTCCGCATAGACCTGACTATATCTCAATTATAATGCCATGGGATTCATGTTTGTCTAAACAACATAACCACATTTAGTCAAACGATCGTCGGTACAGGGTGCCATCAACGAGAGCATAGGAGAGAGCTCTCTATTTTACTTGATGAGCTTGTGACTTTTCTTGAGGTAGTTTGTCGGTGTTCAAATAGTATGAATGGTTGCCTCCAATCCAGCTAGTTGTCCTTATAGGCAATGAAAACCTCCCCTTTAAGAGAAAGTCTCTCGATGAGTTCAGCATCAATAAAGGATAGGACTTGTTTATTTTGGACCCTTATTGGAATGAACTCAACTTTTGGACATGTCAATTCTTTGGCATGTTTGGCCAAAGCATCTGCTACTGCGTTCTCTGCTCGGGAAACCTTATAGATGGTGACTTTGGGGATTTGGGCCAACAACTTCATGGTATACTCATGGTAATGGCGAAGCTTGGGTTTGAGAACCTTGTAGGACCCGACAATCTGATTGATGACCAATTGAGAATCCCCAAAGATGTTGATGCTCTTGACACAAATTGTGATGGCTAACTCCAGACCAGCAATCAAAGCCTCAAATTTAGGTTTGTTATTGGTGCAAGGGTTGGAAAGATAGTATGAGAATCTCATCACATCGTAGTCTAGAGTTAGGAGAACTATTCCTACCCTTGCCTTTCTTGGAAGAGTAGATCATGGTGCTTCCCCTTTATGAAAAGAAGCCGCACCATCAAAATACATCTCTCAACAGCAATTGTCAGCCTCCCCTAAGTTCATGATTTGTTTATCAGGGAGACTGTCACTAAGCGGGGAGTCAGCAGGAAGTGGATGTGCTGCTAAGAAATCTGCTAGTGCTTGTCATTTTACCGTACAGAGGAGTATGAATGTGATATCAAATTGTGAGAGAATCATGGACCATCGTGCCAACCATCCGGATATTGTTGGCCGTGTTATGAGATATTGTAGTGGGTTGGTTCTAGAAATCAAGTTCACCTTATGAGAAAGCATATAGTGTTGTAGCTTTTGGGAGACAAAGATCAAATCTAGGCAATGTTTCTCAATAGGTGGATAGTTCACTTTAACGAGAATTAGATGACGACTAAGGTAGTAGAAAGCACTCTCCTTCCCTTCATCATTGGCTTGGCCAATAAAGATTCGAGAGATTCATCTAATGTAGTAGTGTAGAGGATGAGTGGCTTGCCCAGGATAGGGGTTGCTAGAACTGGCAGTTTCACCAAATACTGCTTGATATCTTCAAGGGCATGATAACACTTATCATCCCACCTGAACTTGGCATCCTTTTTGATGAGTGCTAAGAATGGCTTGCATCTCCCTGATAGGTTAGAAATAAAGCATCTTAGATATGCTAGCCACCCTTGGAAAGATCTGAGTTGAGTTAAACTCTTAGGAGATGGCATTTCTAAGATAGATTTAATCTTTTTTAGATCTATTTCTATTCCCCGGTGTTGGACGATAAACCCAAGGAATTTCCTTGAAGCTACTCCGAATGCACACTTCAGGGAATTCATTTTGAGGTTATATTATCTTAACCATTTGAAAACTACTCTCAAGTTAAAGAGATGGTCTTTCTTTTCTCTAATCTTAACTACTAGATCATCAACATAGCACTCAACCTGATGACGGATGAGTTCATTGAAGATCTAAGTCATGGCTCGTTGGTATGTAGCATCAACATTTTTAAGGTCAAAAGGCATGACCTTATAACAGAAGATTTCAATCAGGGTTTGAAAAGTAGTGTTTCTTTCATCTTCATGAGATATCTTGGTTTGGTTTTGGCCAGATGACTCATCCATGAAAGAGAAGATTGCATGAGATGAGGCGATGCACACCATTAATTCTGGTATAGGAAGAGGAAACTCTGAGGTGACTTCAAGAGACATGCCTTGTTTAAGTCTCTAAAACTGATGCATATGTGAATTTGGTCATTCTTCTTCTTAACTGGGATGACATTGGCTAACCAGGTATGATATTTTTCTTCCATGATGAAACCAGCATCGATCAATTTCTTGCCTTCAGAAATGACCTGTTGTTCGATTTCTAATCGCATGAGTCTAAGAGCTTGCTTGATAGGGTTAGTGCTAGGATCTATTGCTAGTTTGTGGACTGCTACGTCAAGAGATAATCCAGGCATTTCTTCATAACTTCATGCAAAGCAGTCTTTAAGCTCAGTCAATAGCCTAACTAAGTCATTGGTTTGATTTAAAAAGTAGTGTTTCTTTCATCTTCAAGAGACATCTTGATTTGGTTGTAGCCAGATGACTCATCTATGAAAGAGAATATTGTATGAGATGAGGCGATGTCCACCATTAATTCTAGTATAGGAAGAGAAAACTCTGAGGTGACTTCATGAGACATGTCTTGTTTAAGTCTCTGAAATTGATGCATATGTGAATTTGGTCATTCTTCTTCTTAACTAGGATGACATTGGCTAACCAGGTAGGATATTTTTCTTCCATGATGAAACCCGCATCGATCAATTTCTTGACTTCAGAAATGACATGTTGTTCAACTTCTAATCACATGAATCTAAGAGCTTACTTCAAAGGGTTAGTGCTGGGATTTATTGCTAGTTTGTGGACTGCTACGTCAAGAGATAACCCGAGCATTTCTTCATAACTCCATGCAAAGTAGTCTTTAAACTGAGTCAATAGCCTAACTAAGTCATTGATTTCTTTTTCATTCCATGCGATGTATCTTTGGCGTGAATTTTTCTATCCACGAGGTTGATTTATTTAAGTTTATCAATTATTGAATGGATCTCCTCTTCAAATTCTGGCGATGCATCTTTGATTTGGAGATCATCTGAGATTTCTAAACACACATTCGCATAAGAGTTGTTGTTATGTGAGAAGAGCCTATCAGACTCCAAATGATTGGTAACAACTAAGTAGTAATTGTCATCATTAACTGGACCCACTGTACTGAATCCTAGTCCTGCTCTGAATTATACTTCCCTACCTGTATTGTTCCACATCTTTTCAAAGTACTCTGACCTATGCCTGGACCATGTGTTAGGAACCAAACCTTTATGTATAAGATTATGAACACAAGGCGAGTAAAATTCAAATGGTAATTCTATTAATTCTTTAAATGTATTCTCCTCAAGTTCTACATCAACTTGATTTGAGGATGATCCCAAAAGAATCTCTTCTTCATATCCTTTGGAAGACTTAGATTCCTTAAACCTTCAACTTTTTGAGATGAAAGTGAGATTAAAGCTAAGATTCCTAGCTGCTTCCTAATAGTCTCACATAAACTTGATTCGAATACTTGCTTTGTCTGGAGGCCCGATCTTCGTCGATGTCTAGATCAGAAGCCACCTCTAATGAAACCCACTGAGAGGGGTTGGCTGGTATATTAATCACATTAAACTCATTCTCTGAGCTGGATTCCAAGTCTATGTGAATAGTATGGGTACTCCTATGAATTGAAACATAACCTCTGTTGGCTGATGGCCAACCAGAGGGTCTTCCACCTTTGGAATTGCCTCTGTTTCTACCTCTGCCTCTGCTTGGTGGAGGTTGAGTCATCCTACCCAAATGTCCATATGATGGAATGAACTATGGGTGGAATGTGATATGCGGATCTATTTCATCTTCAATTCCCCTTTATTATTCACTTGGATTTTTTTTCTTTTCTTTTTCTTTTGCCTTTCCTTTTTCTTTTTCTTCATTTTCTTTTGCTTTTAAATTTAAGTTTTATCCAATTTCATGAGAAAGGGTGTTTTGAGGAAGATAGTAGGTCGCATCCTCATATATCTCAACCTCTCTAACTAAAAATAACTTTTCATCTCCTTTAACACAATACTCAATCCCATTCTTCCTGAACTTCATGCACTGATGGAGGGAGGATGGAATTATCTTATTCTGATATATCCAAGGCCTTTTGAGCAAAGTGGTGAATGAAGTATTTGAATCAATTATATAAAACTTGGCTTTAGTCTTCCAGTCATCTATCTCCAAAGGTAACATTATGGAATCTAAAGCCCGCTCACCTTGTTCATTAAATCCTCTCAACATCATCCGATCTCCTCGGAGTGTGGAAATGCTAATCCTCAAATAGGCAAGGGTCTTTAGACTCATAATATTCACTGATGCACCTGGATCAATGAGAACTCTGGCAAGTCTGAATATGTCTATGTCAACTATAATGTAGAGGGGACAGTTGTGCTCCAAATCCCCTAGAAGAAGGTCTTCATCTATGAAGATAATTTCCTAAGCTTCTCTGGAATAATGTGCCTCCTCAGCAATAGTTGTCAACTGAGCTAAGCATATCTCAGGATCAAGGAGAGCCTTGATTAATGATTCTCTCATCTCTTAGAATAAGATAAGGGCATCATATATGCTTAGCTTAGATAACAGCTTTCTTAGGTGAGAGAGAACATTATAGTTCACCTTGGGTTGATCCTCCATAAGCATATCCAAGGGTGGAGCATCTTGTGGAGGAGCTTCTTGATCCTCTAAACCAATGACTTATTTTCCTCTATCTTGAGTGCTGCCCTAGGAGGTAGAAGCTTGCCACTATGGAGGTTGACTTCAGTGATCTCTTGTGGCAGGGTAATGGAAGGTTCTACGTGCACATTAGGCTTACCTACATCTTCTCCTAAGGGACCCTCAAAATCAAATGATTCCAAGTCTATCTCAAGAGGCAAAATCGTAGTATTCAGAGTAGGAAAATCTAACTCTGAATTAGAAAGAGGAAGATCAGAATTATTATAGTTATTTTGACTTGAAGAGTTATCATTAAGAATAGAAGTAGACAACCTATCAGAAGTGACACAGATGTAATTCAAGCTAGCTTTATTCTTCAATTTCTTGGATTTGATAGGAGGTACAAAGTAGAAATCAAGAAAAGTAAGAGGGGTAAGGGATTTGATGCCCTTATCCGCTGATACAAGAGTTCTACTAGTAGAAGAAGAAGAACTAGTTGAAGTAGAGGAAGTCGCCAATGTGGTAGCTACAATGGTGACTGGAGGCTAGACTCAATCGGTGGTTGCGCTACTAGGCTATCCCAGGCCAGCACATGCTACTACTGCTGAGCTCCCCCTTTCTCTGAGTTGGCACTAGCAACTTGCAAACCTTCCTTGATGTTGGAGGTTTGAGCTGACTTAGGCACCTGTAAGGAAAATTTCTTGATCTTTTAAACAACCTTTTTAGAGGTTTTGGATAAGAAGATATCCCAACCTTCTTTGATTTTGGAAGGATCATAAGTATCCCCAAGGATTACCCTAATAGAACTAGATGGTTGTTCCACAAGATATTCCTTCATGATAACTACAACACCAGTCTTGAAGCTATGTTTAAGCAAGTCCTTAAATGTGAAGCAATCCTACAAAACATGACCTAGCATGCAGTGGTAGGGGAAAAAGTTAGGATCATTGCTTTTTCCCACATCCTCGGGCCTTCTAGGTTCAGGTAGCTAAAAGTCAGGTTTCTTTAAAAAATTCTTAAAGAGTTTCCTAACTACCTTCCTCTAAAATGAATATGGTTTGTTTAGTTTATCCATAAGAGTAGGTGGATGGTAGCTACCTGGTGGCGGGAATGTGTACTGCTGCTATTGATGATGTGGCTTAGGAGGGAGGCATCGAGTGGAGGCTATGGTAGGTAGAGCTGCACTTTGGTGGTGGTAGAGGAGGAAAAAAGTGGCGAGGGAGCAGGTCTCTCAAACTACTCTCTGGCTGGCTGTTTTCCCTTATCTGCTACTATCACTGCCCCGGGCTTCTTCTCATATATCTTCTGTGGCTTTGGCTTTGTTGGTAGATTTGGAGAAGGTAACTGTTTGGCTTCTCCTTGCAAACTAGCTGTCTTGTTAATTAATTTCTCAAAAGTTTTGATGATAAAACCTTTGAGAATGAAGGCGAGTGAGCCATGAATATTCTTAAGAAGAATCTCAATGGTATGTTGTTCAGACATCTGTGGTTTGCATTTCATACTCAAATTATACCATCTAAGAATGTAATCAACAAGGGACTCACCATGGTTTTATTGAGCCATACAAGATGCCAGGACCTTTTCGAGCTCCAAACCTCTTGATAAAGAGTTGCTCCAACTCAGCAAAAGTCTTTATTGAACTATTGGGAAGTTCAGCATACCAATCAAAAGCTATCCCTACTAAGCTCCTGATGAAGAGAAGAAAGAGTAAAATGTCATTGCCACCAGCATTGTAATAATTAGCTCTGAAATGCGTGATGTGCTGCCTCGATTTCCCACTGCCATCAAAACTCTTGAAAGAAGGTGGCACGAAACCCTTAGGATATTGGATTGCATCAAATTTCTCTGGGTAGGGTTCTACTCTTTGGAACTAATGATCCTCCTCAGGCTTAAGCCAATGCTTCCTTTACTTGCTGCTCAACCATAGACTTGATATCCTTTTCCTGTATGGAGGTACTATCCACTACCTTCCTATACATGCTGGTGTTACCTTGCTCTACCGAAAATAAAATCTTGGCTGGGTCCAAGACATGCACCAACTATAGCTGATTAATCTTAGTTGTGGTAGGATGAACTGTTGGGGTTTGGTTCTATAATGTTAAGATAGCTGCTAATAGTTCCTCAAGCCTCTTCTCCATCCTTTCTATCTTTTCATCCTTCTATTTGATCTGTGCTAAGAGGTTTTAGGTCGAGTGGGCTGTGTCTTCCTGCTCGGGTTCAACACCTTCCATAGTCTTATGCTCTCTAAGGAGGGATCCCCTAGTATCCACCATGCAAACCCTAGCTGAGTCACCCAAGAAATCATCTTCATTGGGATCAAAGCTGATATTTTTCTCATCAGACTAGTAATACACCAGAATTTCCTTCTTTTCTATAAGGTAATGTGCCATTATTTCCTCAAGAGAATGATCAATCTGAACAGACACAAATGATTTTTGTTGACCAGTGTGATCACTGTCATGTATCTTGAGATACCGACCTCCCCTTCGGAGAATCAATCCTGGATTGTATTCACTAGAAGAGACACACTCCACGTCACTTACTGAAGGGTGACACTCCTAGGAGGTTCTACTATCATCGTGCAAGCGGGCTATCATCTGTCCCAATAGGCACCATCTTTGTTCCCTGTTGAACTGGTGGTGTTGGTGAAGGGATGACCACAATGCTTCGAGGTTGCCATTCCCTCCGCACCACAACTATGGCAGAAGATCAAGTAGAGCTACCTCACATGGCGTGTAGATGGAATAGGATCCCTCGATCATGGGATCACCAGCAGTGCGCTTCTCCCTAGATGTGGCCTTTGGCGGAGATGGCTGATGGGCGGTAATGGGATGGTAAGCGGTGTGGTGGAGACACCACCGACTCTCTTGGGACAGGGACCCTCTTCCTATGATGGGTCATCCTTGTAAGTAAGATACTATATGTATGATCAATGTGGGTAGCGTGTCGATCAGTTAAATTAATGAGTGCGGAGGTCACTGACTGCCGACCAAACCTTTGCCTCTCCCTGCTAGTGATTTGTACTAAAGTGCGGGCCTCTCTAGCCCTCTCCTATCATACGTGTTTCCCCACGCTGCGGGGAATGATAGATCTCAAATCAAACTGAGCTCCAGACTCAGAATGTTCATAAGCTCTACCAACTTGGCGTGGATCGGAGGCATACAATCTCTGCTCACGGCTAGCGGGGGCTAGTCGAACCGGTGGAGGTGATGGATCCTCTAGCATCCTCTTGTCGGACCTAGAGAGGATGAAAGTTCACTTGTAACGGTGGGGTGATGGGGTACCTCCTCCATTGACAGCATGCGCTCCATCTCCCCAGACATATATGGGCTTAATCATGTGGTTTTTATTTCCTCAGTCTGGTAGGGTGAGTGGAGTAAGAACTAGACCCAACCTCAAAAGCTGGGGAGGCAATCTCAATCAGAGGAGCCTTACCCTTAGAGGGTGCCAATGAGTGGGTGCTAGCCCTTGCAGGCGACAGAAACCACGTGCAGCATTGTCACTATCCGCTGTTGGGCATGGGATTACCACCTCTCTTTAATGAAGGGATGTCAAAATTTGATGGCAATCGTCGGATGATCGCCTACCACCAGTCCGCTAGCGGTTGTGAGAGTGCCCTCACAGTGATCCTCCCTCAAACCAAAATGGATGAGATGGGTGTGATAAGCTCATGGGAGATTGGCCTAATCTAAGGCCAAGTCCATGCTGTAGGAGAAAGTGAACATAAACTTCTGGAAACTTGCCATTTATAGTCAACTAAAAATTGAAGAACTAAACTGTAAATGTAACTGAGACTGATGCTAAGAATCTATAATGTTGGAAATAAGCGTGGATCAAATTTTTGTTTTGTTAATTTCTGAGTTTGAATTTTAAATTTTAAACCCACATCCAACATCTTGGAAGTGTTAAGTGGGGTTCAAATGGATTTAGAGAATATTTTAGAGATTTGATTGGAAAGAGGAATTTTTGAATATGAATCCAACTTCAACAAATTTGGGTATGTTGAAAAAATGGAATCAAATATTTTTAGAAAGATGATTCCATAGGTTCATGTTTGAAATTATATTTTGATTTGAGGACCCTTTCCTTTAACAAATTTGGGTATGTTAAAGTAAGGGTCAATTGGTTTTGTTTTTAATTTGGTATTTTGGAATTCACTCACTTAGCAAATTTGGGTATGCTAAGTGAAGTGTTTAAAAATAATTGTTTCTTTTTCTTGGTTTATTTTATCTTGTGAATTATTATTGATTTTGAAAATTGGAATTCCAACTTAGCAAATTTAAGTATGCTAAGTGAAGAACCCAGGTGTCTTTACTTTTGGAAGATTTTTTAGAAAGAGGATCATTACCTAGCAGATTTAGGTATGCTAAATAAATGATCCAATGTCATTGATTTTGTTCTCTTGATTTTTTGGAAAGAGGATTTCTACTTAGCAAATTTTGGTGTGCTAAATAGGAGATCCAAGTGTGCTTTTGTTTAGATTTTGTTGAAAAGAGGATCCTTAGCAAATTTAGGTATGCTAAGGAAATCCAAATGCATTTCATTTTGATTATTTTGAAGAGAGGATCCTTAGCAAATTTAGGTATGCTAAGGAAATCCAAATGTGGTTTGATTTTGGAAAAGAGGATTTTAACTTAGCAAATTTGGGTATGCTAAATGAAAGATCCAAATGTTGTTTTATGTTTTGAAAAGATGTTTGTGGATTTTATTTTGAAAAGAGGATCTTCACTTAGAAAATTTAGGTATACTAAATGAAGAATCCAAAAGTTGTTTTAATTTTGGAAAGATGGTTGTTAATTTTGATTTTTTGAAAAGGTGTTTGTTGATTTTATTTTTGAAAAGATTATGGTTGTTTCTTATTTTAAAATGAAATCTTCATTTAGTAAATTGAGTATATTGAATGGAGATATTCATTTGTGCTTTTGAAAAATATTATTGTTGATTTTGATTGAAAATGAAAACTTTCATTCAATAAATTTGAGCATATTGAATGGAAGTGTTCATTTGTACTTTTAGAAAATATGATTGTTGATTTTGATTGAAAATGAAAACCTTCATTCAATAAATTTGAGTATATTGAATGAAAGTGTTCATTTGTGCTTTTGGAAAATTTAACTTTTGATTTTTGATTGAAAAATGAAAACTTTCATTCAATAAACTTGAGCATATTGAATGAAAGTGTTCATTTGTGCTTTTAGAAAACATGATTTTTTATTTTGATTTTTGGAAAGTGAAGTCCTCATTTAATAAATTGAATAAGGAAGTTCACTTGTGCTTTTTGAAAAGAATGATTTTGGATATTATTATTATTTTATTTTATAAAAAAACCTACATATAACAATCATGAAGATTGTTAGATGAGGTTGGTTAGCAAAACTTTTTGTGAAAATATTTTATTATGTGCATTTTGGAAAGATGATGTTTTTCATAAAAGGATTTATTCTTTCTTTATTCTTGGAATGAACCTTCCGTTACCATAGAAATGGTATGGAGGAAGTCTTTAATTATTTCTTTTTCACAAAATTTTTATTTTCACCTATTGGGGAACCCAATAGTTAAGACCTACGTGGAATGAGGTCCTAAAACCTAAAGATGTTGGCTGGCTTAAGAATGAAATAAACTAAGTGCCAACGGAAAAGAAGGATAGCCATAGATTCATATAAAATACAAATCCACTATCGATACTTGAAGACAACGATCATTTGCCAAAGATGGAGAGAGGAACTTTACCCAGCGGAGTCGCCAGAAAAATCTATGATGAAATATTTCTGCCTTCATCTATCCTTTTAAAGAGGATAAATGAAAATAAAAATATATGCCTTTTGTTAGGACACCACACAGATCTGTAGATGTTCTTATTAGGGTGATCAAATATGACATTGAGGGAAGGTGTACAATCTCAAAAGATAGAAGTCACCCCCCCTACAATGGATCTAATCACCTCAATAAGGACTCCTAAGGACTATGGGTCTTTGTATGTACTAGAGATTCTTCCCCTGCTTTACATGAAAAATAAAGTATGATTTATTTTAAACTAGGTTCATTAAGTTCCTTAAAGGGGCAAACCCTCATAGTTAATCACATCCTAAGGAAAGAGATTTTTTAGAAATACTCTCGATTAAGGGAAATGATCATTGTCTCCAAAGATTTTAATAGGTAGGACTATCAATCGATTAGTTTATTTTAGAAGATCAAATGGGATTGATCAAAGAGATAGAGTTATTATCGAAGTGAAATGAACATGAGTAGGGGATGTTTAGGATACTAGGAGGCCTAGTAAACATCCCAAACTATCTTATGGTTAGGTTTTACATTTTTAAAATTGAATTATTTACTTGAGTTGAATATTTATTAGAAGTTTAGGGCATATAATTCCACAATACAAGATTATAGAAATGCCTAAGAGGTGAGAATTTATGCTTATGGCCCATAGAAGGGAGAAGTAATCTCGAAACCTAAATCTAGAGAGTTTTGGTGAGGGCCAAAAGCATGACCTAAATCTAAGACAAAATGGGTATTTGGTTTGCCTCCACAAGAGAGGACAAACCCGCTTGGACTTACTGGGGTGCCAAATCCTTCTATAATTTTAAATTCATGTATGCAATTCACATGCTTTATGCAAGATAGTTAGGCTATTATTTATTTAGAAAGAGACTTAGTCCTTAAAGTCACTCCTTAAAGAGACTAGATCATGTAAGGGCATGCTTCAATTGACCTAAAATTAATGGAAATCATATTATATGTTGTTTTTATTTTTGGATAATCATTTGACTCAGGCTTATAGGATTCATATGCCTAATGCATGAGAAGTAAGGTTATTAGCAAAAATTAGAGAGAAAGGAGAAGGTGTGTTTCCACCATGGCTCTCAAAGGTCAAGCCAAGTTTCTCTGGCAAGGTGGAAGCTCCATTCAAAAGTGAAATTAATATGCATTTATGCATGATGTTATAAAAGAAATACATTCATCCATAAGGGTTGCTAATTCTTTTATCTTGATTTTTTAACTTAAATGAGGTTATGAGTTCTTTATTTTAATTTTGAATTGATTAATTTGGTGAAGATTTATTTTTCTAAGAGCTAATCCACATCCAGGCCATATATCAAAGCAAGAAGAAACTAAAAATATGTCATCTTAATGCACAAGCTAAATAAAACATCACACATTTTATAAAGCTAACGTAAAAGAATAAAACCATGTGGGCACCACACAAAACCCAAAACAAATTGGGTAGCTCTCCCTTATACAACTCAAATTACAAATGAATTAATTACAATTAAGCAAGAATTCATGTTATAAGCTTCATTTCTTCATTCTTCTTTTCTTCTTCTTCTTGGTTTCTTCTTTGATGGTTGGAATGGATGCTCCAAAGGCTTCACATGGTACATAAGATGGCCTTTATAACCAATGCTCATCCTAATCCCCATAACAATCATTCCAAAATCCTAATTATACATGAAAAGGAAAAGTAAATCTAACTAACACCTGTAAAATAGAGATTAGCTAAACAAACCATACAAATCCCAAGCATGTATTAACAAATTAGACTTAGCACCCACACATGGGTAACCAAGTCCACTTGGCCTATTTTGGATTATGCTTAGGGTATAAGCAACACAACAAAAAATATATATTTTATTACAACATTCTTAACACATCTGATAGAAGATAATGATTAGACTAAATCATCCTACCATTCATTCTACACACATACACCCTAACATCAAAAAACATCACATCAAATAAAAAGCAAACATCAAACCATGCACCACCCTAACATAGGACTAGAAGTGGTGACTTAGCCTAATATGTGTGCCATGGTGGTATGCTTAGCTAGGTTTAAGGATTTTCTAAGTGTGAAAAGGTTCAACTTAGGGTCTCATTTAAGTTGTTTAGTTGATATGGGTTAATTTTATTTGATGATTTGATTTGGTTTGAATGAACCTACTAATTATTAAAGTTGTAAAGAGAGGAAAAGAAGAGAACTTCTCTTTCCTCCCTACCTTAAGTGATTTCTAAGGTAGATTCATTAGATTTTATTTAGTGAATGTTTTATTATTTTTTTAATTAATCTTAAGTTTAGATTTTCTAAACAAACTTATTCAAAAGAAAGGCATTTTAAGATTAAGTAAAGTGAATTACTATCACAAAACACATAATATTTTTATTTCTTTCCCATGTGTATCATACACATGAATGAATCTAAGCATATCTATACGCAAGTATTTAGCACATGAGATGTTAAGGAAATTTGGAGTGTTTCATGTATGCATGATTTTGTTAAGTAGAAGAGAGTGATTCTTTTATCCATTTTTCATATGCACATTTACAAGTATAAAAGACATAAGTAAGTACGACGCCATTGTTAACTAGGGGTGTAAGGTACAAGACCTACTTAGGGCTACTTAAAGCCTCACAACCCCGGGGTTGTCCAGAAAAATATACCACTTTTCTTAAATACATGTGCATGTACAAAAAGAAATACATGGCAAGAGAATGTTAAGTGATTTACTTAAGAAAATTTGAATACTTTCATGTATGCATGATTTTTTTAAGTAGAAAAGAGGTTTTCTTATCTATTTTTCATATGCACACATGTATGTATGAAAGGCATAAGTGAGTACCGCATCATTGTTAACCAGAGGTGTAAATATAAGATCTACTTAGGGTTACTTAAATCCTTGCAACCTCGGGATTGTTTAGACTAATATACGACTTTCTTTAAATACATGCATATGTACAAAAGAAATGAATGAAAAAGAAAGATATAAAGTTTGTATTTATTTTTGATTTGTTTATGCAATTTATATGTGTGTGTGATGTCCTTCTTAAGTAATAATAAGAATTAATAGGAATGGAGTTTATGTTCTTTCAAATGAACTATACACTTTGCAAATCTATTCAAAACTATATTAAAAGAAAAGAGAAGAAACATACACCACATCTTCATATTTATATTCACATGCAAGCTTATAAATAATTATAAGTAGCACACTTTCAGTATTTGATTTATAGATTTTAAAAAATAGTTTTGAATTTAATAGTGATAATAGCCACTCATATTTTTACTTTAGCCAAAATATATTTTGACATAAAGAAAACATTTCATTTTGAATCTGATTTTAGAAAAGCATGAATGCATGATTTTCATATGATATACATATTTAGCATACTAGAAAGAAATAAAGTGATGTAAGCATGTAATTTCATTCACTCTAATTAATTCTTAAAGACAATCTTATGAAGTAAGATCATTTAAAGAGAATCAAAAGTTGTTTAAAGAGACTTTCATTTTGTTTGAGTTTGATTTGAATTAGAAAAGTGTGAGAAGGTTTTTTGGTCCTTACCATTCCCACATGTGTGTATTATTTTAGTTTAATTTTAGGTGATTACATTATTTTATGCTTTAGGTTAGGATTAATTAATTATGTTTTAATATATTTAATTAATTATAGTGTATTAAATGCATTTATACTTATATTTAATCATATTTAAGTACAACATATTTAATCAAATAATTATGCCAATGTATGACATAAAATCACAAGAATTTAAATCAGAATGCATCCTAGAAAGAAAGGTACCTAATGCAATTGGCTCACAATTAATGATTAATTAAGCTAAAGGGTTTAATTTAAGTACTTTCATAACCTTTCCCACATATGGGTTAGGTATGATTTCCTTAAGTTTACTTAGGTTATTGAACACCTAAGTATCTACCCAAGAAGGATTGATTAAGTTTCTGGATTAATTTTGGTTTTGAGAATTTGATTTGATTAATTAAGTAGATCATTAGTGGATTAACCCTTAATTAGATTTGGATTAAGGAAGAAAGGGGGTTTAGGGAATAGCTTAAGAAAAATATCCCAAAATCATTCCATGAACCTCCTAATCTCAAAAACAAAGTTTAATTATCTTAATCATGGAATTAAACCATTTTTTACATGCTTAATTAACCTTAATTACATTAAGAGAGTGATTAGGGGTTCATTAATTAATTTCCATGATTAACTCATTAGTAAATTCCAAAAAATTAGAGGAGGCAAAAGTCATCCCATTAAACATGCTTGAGAAGTTCAGAATTAATTAATGAAGTCATTAGGAAGTAATTAGGGTTATTAAGTTTTCAAATAAACCCTAATTAAGCAAAATATATTATTCAAACTTAATTAGAAATAATTTTATTTGATTCTCCTCTAAATTATCTTTAAAATGAACTTGAGTTTATATTTTTGGATGTTTCTACAATTAGTTATGAATTTAGGAAGTTTCAATTAATTTAAGTGATTTTTATGAATTCTTCTAATTTATTTCATTAAAATAAATCATTTGACACTCAAAATTTAATATCTTTTAATCTAAAAGTCATTTTGACTTGAAATGTTTATGGTAGGTGTATTTTAACATCAATTTTAATTTCTAAAATTCAAACTAATTTGACATGTATTTTTTGTTTAATTAAAGAAATTTTATTTTTACTAAAACTAAAATTAAGCTCAAAATATTCAGTAAAATTTAAGGATTTTGTGTTTGTTGGATTCCACTCGGAAAGACGTATCCAACAAACCCTTGTTTGTAATTTTTGGTTAAGTATTTTATTTTCTATGAATTTTTGAAGTTTTGGATGAATTAAATTAATTTTTTTAATTAGAAAATTTGCACAGCGCTGACATGGCAATGCGCGGTGCCGTGTGGCACGTGCACGCCATGCGGCACCACGTGGTGTCGCGTCAGTCCTTTGAGTGGGAAGACCAGTCAACACTTTGAGAGCGACCCCCAGTTTGCTTTGGATCATCCGATCGCAGATCAGACAGTCCAAATCAGATCGCATAATCCAGAAGCTAGGATCGCATGATCGGTGCGCGATCTTAACTGTCTGATCGCCTGAACCGTGTGATCGGACGGTCCAGATCACATAAAATAATTTGAAGACCTGGATCGCGCAATCCACACACAATCCGAGCCCTTCAATCCCATGAATCGTAGGATCGGACGGCGGTTGTAGCTCCCTGGCGGTGAACAATAAAAATAGGCTCTTTTTTTGGAAAAAATGATGGATTCTAAGTGAAAACTTGTCCAAATGGGCTCATTTTTGCATCGATTCACATCGAAAAAATTTTATTTTCTAATTGGGATGATTTAATATAAAAATGCGAGATTATCTAGGGTAGATTGCTAAAAAATGTACAAAAACTATCACAAAATGAGGGATCCTAAGGCCAGATATAGTTTTTTAAAGGATACCTCACCAGGGATGATTTTCGGCGGCGGTGGTGACTCGAGCACGCTGTTGAGTGAGGGAAGATGCCTTGGACTGAGCTTAGACCCTCGCCTTCATGTCAAAATGAAGTTTCCTCCGGTGATTTCCATTTCCTCACCATAATCCACTTGATTTTGAAATATTTCTCTCCAAAATGAGGTGGGGGTGATTGCCAATGGCTTTGGGAGCTCTAGGAGGAGTAGAATGAGGGAAACAAGGGTTTGCTTTAGCCTCTAAAGCCTTGGAATGAAAAGTGAACGAAAATGAACTAAAATCTACTTTTTTTGTTTAAAATTTTGGCTCCAAACTCATGTTATTTGGCTTGGGTGGTTAGGAATGGAAGAGAATCTCTCTAGGTGGCTTCCTATGGGTGGCTAAGGCATGGAAAGTGGCTGTCATGAAGGACAAGTGGGTGTCTTAACTAAGGGGAGGTGAGTGTCCTCCATGTCAAGTGTCCCAATGGGAGAGGTGAAGTGATTTCAGCTCCCCATGAGTCATGGCTACCCCAACCACTCCTTGGGGTCAAAAAATCAGTGTAATTGGTGCCTATGTGGACCAATGGATGAGTACCAAGTGGCTAAGGAAGAGAAATGACCACTTGGGAAAGTGTCTTTTCTCATGGAATGCCCTAACCTAAGGGAAAAGTAGTCATTTGATATTGAATTTGATTTGGACAGATTTGAAATGAGTCAAAAGTAAGTTGGACCAAATTTTATGTCATTTGAAGTTCATTTGGTTTAATTTGGGATAATTTGACCCATTTGGGTTCGGGTCAAAATGGGTTAGGTTGACCAATTGGTCAAATTGGGTCAAACCAAGAGTTGGGTCAAGTTCAAATGACTATTTAGAGTATATTGGTTCAATTGGTTTCAATTAATTTGGATTTAATTTAGATTTTGGTCAATGTGATCATTTAGGTCAATTTGGGCTAAGTTGACCAATTTGACCTAATTGACCAAATCAGCTTGAATCATGGCTTGGTTTGGGTTTGGTTGATCTTTTTGAAATGGATTAGTATCTTTTTTCCAATCAATTTGGTTTATATTTAATTTTGGCTTGATTTGACCTTTTAGGTTAAGTTGGGTTTATGGTCAATTGGGCTAGGTTGGGTCTAGTTGGCCAATTGGTCAACTTGGGTTTAATTGAGGCCTTGATCAAGTTCAATAATCAATTTGGAGTGAACTTGAGCCATTGGTTGCAATCAATTTGGTTTAGGTTGCAATTTGGCTAGTTTGGGTTGATATGTGTTAATGGGTTGACTTGATCTATGGGCTAGGTTAATTTAGATTGACCCAATTCATGACAATTGATTAACCTATGATGATCAACAAAAATGACATGAAGTTTGGATTAGATTAATTCACTTTGATTTGGATTGAATTGAATTTTAGTTCATGTAGGTCAATTTGGCCACTTTGGGTCAAGTGAGCCAATTGGGTTTAGTTGGCTTGATCAAGGCTTGATTCAAGTTTGGTTGAACTCACATATGGATTTATGATTGAAATATAAATCCATTTGCAAGAGAATTGAAGTCAAATGGGTTTTGATTCATTTAATAATTTCAAGTGAAAAGGATGAATATGGGTTTGACTTGGGTTTGATTTTTGAATTTAGTTTTAGTCTGATGATTGGAGTTTATGTTTATATTTGGATTCATGATTGTAGGATTAATTAAATCATGAAGAAAAATCAAGGGTTTGGCTTGATTTGAGTTTAATTTGGTTAAGTTCGAGATTTTGACTTGAAAGGCTTAGGTTAGATTTTGGTTGAATTTGAGTTTGAGTTTTGAATTTGGTTTTTGGATATTTCAATTTATAATTCATTTATATTTATGAATATAAATGAGTTATGAGAAATTTTCTTTAATTTGAATTGATTTAGATTTGAATTGAGCTAAGTCCATAAGGTAGAATCAAAGGGCTTAGGAAAGATTTTTGGAATTTGAATTTCAGTTTTGGATTCAGTTTGATTTATTTGAATTTATATTTCATTTATATATGTGAATATAAATGAGAATATAAATGAGTTATGAGAAATTTTCTTGAATTTGAATTGATTTGGATTTGATTTGAGCAAAGTCCAAAAGATAAAATCAAAGGGCTTAGGAAAGATTTTTGGAATTTGAATTTGGATTTCAATCATGGGGTTCTATTATTTGGAATTGGTTCATGATTTGAGAAAATCCATTGAAATTGATTCAAGGTTTGATATGAAGTTGAATTTGATATGAGTTTGGAGTTTGATTTGAATTTTACTTGAAGGAAGGCAGTGAGGAGTTGGTTCAAGCTATAGGGTAGGCAAATTTTTCCTAACACCCATAAAGCATGACCTATTCTTATGGCTAACTCTTCTAAGTCTCTAGGGTTAGGTTAAATGTCCACCCAATCACTAGATGTGTCTTAAGACTAAGAAACTCTTAATGTCTAAGATGTAGGGGTTGAGAGCACATCTCAAAAATGAGGTCAACACGGATCCATCCAAGAAACTTGTCCTGATTCATCAATAGACTGTATTTCCCAAGGTCCTTGTATGTTGGAAAAATGAATGTCTTCTATATACTTTCTCTTGTAAATGTTAGAGGATGTTGAAGTGGCGAGTTTCGAAAGAGCACCAGCTCTAGCATTTTGATTTCTTGGAATGTGAGTGATTTGATATTTACTTATTCGAGGGAGGAGAGATTTTTCGATATGAAGGCATTGCGTCAGATGATGATTGTGAGTGTTAAAATCTCCTTCAACTTAAGAAACTATAAGTTACAAATCAGTGTAAATTATAAGATTTTGAGCCTCATAATCAATAGCCAATTTAAACTCTGCTACTAAGGCTTCGTATTCTGTAACATTATTAGTAACTGAAAACTTTAAAGGTAGTCCATGCTCAAGGACATTATGTTGAAGAGAAATGAGTATAATTTCTACTCCAGCACCAGAGTTTCCTAATGCTCCATCAACAAATAAAGTCCAATGTTTCGATATTGAATGAGAAGAATTTATTTCAATAGAATCTGGGATGGTACATTCAATAATAAAATCTGTTAATACCTAAGATTTGATATCTATCCTAGGCAAAAGTGAATATCATATTCTCTCAATTCAATTAACCATTTAACTAATCTGCCAGAAGCTTCTGGTTTTTGGAGGATAATTTTGAGTGAAAGTTGTGTATAAACGTCGATAGAATGAGCTTGAAAGTATGAGCTTAGCTTTCTTGCCTAGAACACCAATGCTAAGATAGTTTTATCTGCCAAAGAATAACATCCTTCTACATCAGATAGAATTTTGCTAATATAATAAATTGGTCGTTTCCCCCCAACCTCTTCATGGACCAACATTGAGCTTATTGCATGAGGCGAGATATCGAGATACAAATAAAGCATTTCTCCCGGGATTGGCTTTGAAAATAATGACAGTAAGGACAAATGTTTTTTGAGCTGCTCGAATGCAGTTTGACATTTAGTAGTCCATTGAAAGCCATTATTTTGAGCACTCTTGAGTATTCTAAAGAACGGTAAATATTTAGCAATACGTAACCGGAACGAAGTTTTTGAGCACTCTTGAGTATTCTAAAGAACGGTAAATATTTGTCTCCCATTCGAGCCATGAATCGTGATAGGGCCACCATCCTCTTATTTAGGCACTACACCTCCTTTATGCTCTTTGGGGGCATCATATCTTATATAGCCTTAATCTTTTCTGGATTAGCCTCGATCCTTTGATGAGTGACCATAAACCCTAAAATTGTTTCAAATGTAACTCCAAAAGCACATTTAGAGAGGTTTAAGTGTATATTATACTGTCAAAAAAGCTTGAAGCATTGCTCAAGGTCATTTAGATGTTTTGTTCTTTCAATACTTTTAACCAACATATCATCCACATATACTTCCATAGTATGACCAATAAGAGTTTTGAAAACTTTATTCATTAAGCGTTAATACGTGGCTCCTACATTTTTCAATCCAAATGATTTTACTCGATAATAATACAACCCTTTATTAGTCTGAAAAGTAGTGGCTTCTTCATCATCTGTATTCATCCTTATTTGATTATATCTAGAGTAAGCATCCATAAAACTAAGCATTTGATGACCTGAAGTAGCATTGACTAACTGGTCTATGTGTGGGAGAGGAAAACTATCTTTTGGGCAAGCTTTATTAAGGTCGTTGTAGTCGACACACATTCTCCATGCCCCATTAGGTTTCTTCACGAGGACAATGTTTGCCAACCACATAGGATAATGCACTTCTCGTATAAATCCTATGTCCAAAAGCTTATCAACTTCCTGGTCAATTACTTATAAGCGATCTAGAGCGAAGTTTCTTTTCTTTTGAATGATGGGCTTGAAAGTTGAGTTGATTTTAGGGAATGAGATATGACCCCAGAATTAATTCCTGGCATATAGATTGGACTCCAAGCAAAAATATATTGGTTTTGACACAAAAAGTTTATGTACTCCTTTATTTCATTCTCAGAGAGCAGCGAACCTACTTGCACTATTTTTTAAGGACATTCTTCTGATAATGGGATGCTGATCAAATCTTCGACTAGTGATGCTCTCTGGAGTGTTTCTTCATCTCTTAAATCAAAATTTTTTATGTTTAATGTTATTGAGGGTCGTGGTCAGAACTACCTCAAGTAATAGGTTTGTGTTATCTACTGGTTGCCACGAACCTCACCTAATCCATTAAAGGTTGAAAATTTTATTTCCAGATGAGGTATGGAAGTGATAGCACCAAAAATTGATTGTATGGGTCTTCCAAAGGTAGCATTATAGGCTAATTCTGATTTAACTACCATAAATTAAATCAAATTCATGGCTTATTCAGGGAATTCCCCAAGAGTAGCGGAGTATTGTTTTTACCTTTACCTGGTGATTGTCAAAGCGTATACTATGGTTGTAGTTTTTCTCTTAAAAGACCCAGATTTAAGTATGTCGAGTAGAATAATACATCGACAGAGCTACCATTGTCAACTAAAATTCTTTTAACATTTTAACAAGGATCTCTAATCCCTGGGTTGATAACTAAAGGATCTTTATGTGGAGTTTGCATCCCTTCAAAGTCAGAATCATCAAATATGATTGACCGATCAATTCGTGATCTCTTTATTCTAAGCTCTTTGGGTGTAGTGAGTAGAACATGATAAGAAAATTGTGGTCCTCCAGCAATAATTTCAATTTCTCTTACTATTTATCGATTCTCTTGTGATTGTCTTGGTTGTTATCTTGGTTGGGGTTGGTTTTGCCCTCTGATAAGATTATTATTATTTCTTTGTTGAGTCAGAATAAATTATCAGAGGAAGCCCTACTATAATAACCTTTTGATTTCTTCCTTTAGATATCTACAAGCCTCAGTGGTATGTTCATATCCTCAATGAAAATAATAATATTGATCCTTATTTTTGACGTTCGATCTTAGGGGATTAGGCCATTTGATATTATTTTCATTCTGAATAGCCAATAAAATGTTTGTGTGAGAGGAATTTAAGTTTTTTTTTTTTGTGAGTGAGGCTCACGGGATGATTGGGAGGCTTAGGGGGTAGGTTTTGAAACTTCTGGCGATCATGCTTTTTTGGTCGAGAGCGTGAAGATTATCATTTGCATCTCCCTTATGCTTCTTAAAAGAATATTCGAATTACTTCTTGTGGGCATTGATGGCCTCATTTGCCATGATCTATGCCTCTACTCTCTATATGAGGTCTCCATAAGAAGGAACTATTTCTCTCATCAATGATGAGTATAATGGTCCAGGCCTTAGGCCTCCTAGAAAAATGCCTAATAAAAATTTCAGGTCTACGAAATTTATCAAGCTTCACTCAAGAATCTTTGAAAATACTCTTTTAGTGTTTCTCCTTCATTTGGGTGTATTCTAGAATGGTGAGAGGGGTCCTTCATGGTTCATCGATTTGAGATGAATTATTCGACAAAGAGTTTGGTCAAATGAGAGAAGTTGGGAATACTCCCCTGAGGAAGGGAATAAAACCATGTATGAGCATGTTCTTTGAGTGTAACCAAAAAAATTTGGCAGAGTAAAGCATTGGAGGCTTATTAGATGTGCATAATAGTTCTATAATGATCGATATGCTCATAAGGATTAGAAGTCTCAACGTAAGGCTCCATGTTAGGTAGTTTAAACCCCATCAAGACGGGTTGTTGAAGAACTGTATCATGCAAAGGAGAAGATTCTTGAATGCTCTGAAGAGGAATGAATTGTTTATCTATTTAAGGAAATTCTTCTTGGACTAGAGCCGTAACTCATTTCTAATGGCTTCATGGGATGTTCCAATAAAATAGGGCTAATTCAACCCCATCAAAGAGGCTGGGAGATTGAAGGTTGGTCGAACGATATAAGAATGGTGAGTTGAACTAGCAGTATCATCAATATCAATATTAGAATGATTTACATATGGAATTTTCACATGATCTTGAAGGGGTTCTTATGGTGAAAAATTTTATACGGGGAGTCACCTTCCAAATCTATTGGTGAGAAATGAAAGAGGCAACGACCTATATAAAAATTCATCTTAGTAAGATGCCAAGCAGATCCGCAGATATACTTATTCAGGTGATCGGATACGTCATCAAGGTATAGTGTACCATCTCGAAGGACAGAAGTCACTACCCTTTAATGGAACCAATCACCTCAATAAGGACTCCTAAGGATGATGGATTTGCATATATACCAGAGATTCTTCCCCTACTTTACATGGAAAAGTAAAGAAGGATTTATTTTAAACTAGGTTCGTTAAGTTTCCTACAACGGCAAGCTCCCATAGTTAATTACATCCTAAGAGACGGGATCCCTTAGGAAAACTCACAATTAAGATAAATGATCATTATCTTTGAAGATTTTAATAGGGAAGGACTATCAATTGATTGGTTTGTATTTGAAGATCAAATGGTATTGATCAAAAGAGGAAGTTATTATCAAAAAATGGGAAATAAGTAAGAGATGCTCTCGATGCTAAGAAACCTAGCGAGCTTCTCAAACTATCCTGTAGTTGGACTTTACATTTTTGAAATTGATTAGTTTGTTTGAGTTAAATTTGTTATTAGAAATTTTGGACTTAATATTCCTTAACATAAGATTAAGGGAATGCCTAAGAGGTGAGAAATTATGGTTATGGCCCACAAAGGGGAGAAGCAACCTCAGAACCTAAATCTGGGGAGCTTCAGCGAGGGCCAAAAGCACAACCTAAATCTAAGGCAAAAATAGGTAGTTAGTTTACCTCCATAAGAGAGGATAAATCACCTGAAAACTTAGACTTACAATCACCTAGGGGTGGCCACCAACTAACTCCTCCTACAATTTTAAATACATGAAGGCTAGTCTTTATGCTTATGCATGATAGCTAGGCTATTTTTATTTAGAAAGAGATTGAGTCCTTAAACTCAATCCCTAAAGAGACTAGATCATGTAAAGGGACATGCTTCAAATGACCTAAATCTAATAAAATTTAAATTTCATTTTATTTTTATTTTTGGACAATCATTTTGATTCAAGCTAATAGGATTTTTATGAATAATGGATGAGAAATCAGATTATTGGCCAAAATCAACGAGAAGGTAGGAGGTGAATTTCCACCACGACCCTCAAAGGTCAATCCAGATTCTCTGGCATAGGTAGAAGCCCTCTAATCAAGAGTGAAATAAGATGCATTTGTGCATAATATTATAAAGAAATGCTCATCCAGCTGGGGGGTTACTAATTCTTTTATCTTGATTTTAATCCTAAGCTTTAAGTGAGGTTATGAGTTATTTAGTTTTAGTTTGAATTGCTAAGTTGGGTAAATGATTTATTTTTCCCTAAAGAGCCTAATCCACATACACACCATACATAAAGCAATGAAGAAACTAGGAAAAGCATGCCACTTAATGCAAAAGCTAAACAAATCATCAAATAATTTATAAAACTAATCACAAAAAGAATAAATGGCCGTTTGTGGTCGGGCACCACCGTACAAACCTAAAAATATCAAATTGGGTAGCTGACCTCTACCCTTATACAACTTGAATTACAAATAAATTAAATTATAATTTAAGCAAAGGAATTCATTATTATGGGGGTCTTCAAGCTTTATTCTTCTTTCTTCTTTTCTTTTCTTCTTTTCTTCTTTGGTTCTTCCTTTGGATGGTTGAAAGGTGGATGCTCCAAGGCTTCACATGGTGCATAAGATAGGATCTTATGACTAATGCTCATCCTAATCCCCCATAACAAATCATTCCAAAATCCTAAATATACAAATTTTTACATGAAAAGGAAAAGGGAAATCTAGTTAACACCTACAAAATAAGGGTTAGTTAAATCACATCACATAAATCCTAAACATGTATATTGGACTTATCACCCCACATATAGGTGACTAAGTCCACCTGGCCTATGGATTATGCAAAGGGGTATAAGCACCTGCAAGTAAGAAGCATTTATATTTTTATTTATGATAGCGCCCATAAAGCACAATCCTCTACAGAAAAAAAATAGTTAGACTAAGCACGTCCTACCATTCATTCTAAGAGAATACACCCTAACAACCAGTCTAAAATATTCATCAAACCATATACCAACCTAACCTAAGACTAGAAGTGGGGACTTAGGCTAATGTGTGTGCTTTGAAGGCTTGTGTGGTATGCTTAGCTTAGGATTTTAGGTTCAAATTTTCTAAGTGTGAAAAATAAGTTCAACTTAGAGGAGGGTTTTATTTAAGTTGTTTAAGCATTTTGGGTTATTTTTATTTCATGTTTTAATTTGTTTTAAGTGAAACCTACAATTAATTACTAAGTTATAAAGAGAGGGAAAGAGAAGGGAACTTCTCTTTCCTTCCATAATCCTTAAGTAACTTCTAAGGTAAGTTTCATGTTTTAATTTCATTTAGGTAAATGTTTTGATTACATCTTTTAATCAATCCTAAGTTTAGATAAACTCTAAACAAACCTATTCAAAAAGAAATGTATTTTAAGATTAAATAAAATGAATCAAAATTCACATAACACACATTACTTCATTTCTTTCCCAACATATATAAAATGCATATGGATGGATCCTAAGCATATCTATACATGCAAATGATAGTAGTTAACACACTTTATGATGCATGTTAAGTAATCTATTTAAGAAAATTTAGAAGTTGAATATGCATAATTTTTCTTAAATATTAAAGGTTTTCCTTATTCAAAATTTCACATACATACATGAAAGTAAGAAATACATAAGTGAGTATAGCATCATTATTAACCAGAGGTATAAGGTACAATATCTACGTAGGGCTACTTAAAACCTCGCAATCTCGGGGTTATCCAGACTAATAAACCACTTTTCTTTAGTACAAACATGTATATAAAAGAAATAAAATGGAGAAGGAATATGCAAAAGTTGTTTAATAGTTTTGTTTTGTTTATGCAATTTATTCATGCAAGTGTAGGTAACCTTTCTTAGATGGTAGCATAAGGATGAATAGGGTATGGTATTAAGTAAGTGTTGGGTTCTTTTCAAAGGAACCCTACATCTTACTAACTCCTATTCAAAATTATGCTAATATAAGGAAGAAAGAGAACTTATGCTAAACATGCTTTTATAATCCATCCAATGCAAGCTTATAATTAAAATATGAATAGTACAATTTCAGATTTGATATTCCATTTATGAGTTTTGAAAATATTTTGGATTTTAGTAGTTATAATAGCCACTCATATTTTACTTTAGCCAACACATGCACATTTGACATGAAGTAAATAATTTTTATTTTTAAAATTTGAAACATGAAATTATAAATGCATGAATCACATGTCATACAACTTAACATGTTGGGAAATATTCAAAGTAATGAAATCATGTAAACAAACTCACTTTATGTAAATCCTAAAGACATTCTTAAGGAATAAGAAAATTTAGAATAAATCAAAGTGAATTTTAAAATGATTTTTGTTTAGTTTAAAGTTTGATTTAATTTTGAAAAGGTGAGATGAGTTTGCTGTTCCTAACCTATTCCCACATGTGTTTTATATTTTTTTTAACTTTTGATAATTAAATCCATTTTTAAGCATTGATTAGGTTAGAGTATGAATTCATTGGCTTAATTAACCCTTACCTACACCACCTTAGAAAAATTAACTAAGTAATTATGAGCTAATGAGATGACATAAAACCCACAAGGCATTTAAATTTGTAATTCACCTAATAATGAAAAGGCCTAATGCAATTTTGCTCACAATTAAAAGTTAATCAAGCTAAGGGGTTTAGCTTAAGTACTTTTAAAACACCCTTTCATACTTATGAAAGGGGTTTTAATTTCCTTAATTAGACTTAGGCTATTAAACACCAAAGCATCTACCCAAGGTAGATTAATTAAGTTCTGAAACTTTTTAGAATTTTTAAAAATTGTTCAAAGGGATAATTAATGAGTTAACCCTTAATTAAGAGGGGATTAAGAAAAGAAAAGGAGGTTTAGAGAATAGCTTAGGGGAAATACCCTAAAATTATTTCATAAAATCTCTACTCACTGGATCTGACCTTAATCAAAATTAATCATAGGGTAAATCCACTAATCACACCTTAATTACCCTTAATTACATGAAAGGGATAATTAAGGAATGAAATAGCAATTATCCCAATTAAGATCTCAATAAATTTCAAGAAAATTAGGGGATACACATCCCTAAAATGAACCCTAAAAATTTGAGATCAATTGGTGACTTAATTAGAGAATAATTTGCTAATTAAAATTTCCAAAGAAACCCAAATTCAAAAAAAAAAAGGGAAACTCAAAATCCATTGAAAATATTCTTAAAATATTCTAGATAAAATTATCTATCCATAACATTTTTTCTTTTATTTTTCTGATTTTTCTATGAAGAGTTATGAATTTTAGAAGATCTAGGGATTAATTAGGAATTAATTAGGTAAATAACTAATCCCTAATTAATCTCAGCTCATGGCGCAATGCGTGGCGGCGGCGGTCAGCGTGCTTTACACGCGTCACGCCGTGAGCCACCCACTTAAATGTCAAATTGAAAAGGCAGCTGGCAGCGTAGACGCTAATATCCTTAGTCGTCCGATCAAAGATTGAACGGCTGAGGACACACCCTCGGTTTAAAATAGATAAAGGATTTCTAAAACGTGCCAAATAATCTCAACCGTCTATCTAAAATGCACGAATGGACAACTGAGATGAGCCAAGTTCTTCCCTAAGGATTAATGGAGACCGTCCATGATCCAAGGGGAGATCCAAGCCTGATCTAACATAGAATCATACAAGACTAAACCCACACCATCTATGGATCATTACTAACCTATTCAACAGTTGATTTCTCATGCAATAAAAATTTCTTTCATAAAGGACCAACACCTCCTAATCTAAGTAGTCGAAAAATCACATACCTCACCGAAGGTGATTACCGGTGCTCGAGATCGATGAGGTAGCTTCGTCTGGTGGAGACGAAGCCTTGTTGAAGTTCCTAGGCCTTGAGGTTGAGTGGATCAATGGGTGGACCAAATCCTCTTCAAGAACTTTACGGCTTTGATTGAATTGAGCTCTTCCTTGCCTCTAGAACTTCAGAGAAAGCTTAGGCCAATTCTACTTAGCTCCTAGATCAAGTGTGCAAGAGGAATTATAGGATATCAAGTGTAGAGGAAATTAGCTATTGGATTGAGCTCCCCTATTTTGCACTGTGCAAAACTGAAGAATGGGAAATTCAAATCCTCTCTAGGGACCTTGGAAAATCTCTCTGATGATTGTTAAAGGTTCTTAAGCCTCAATTGAGTGTGAGTCAATGAAAAAAGAAGTGAATTAGGGGGAGTATATCTCCCCCTTGAAGGATCGGACGGCCGGCAATGTCCATGCCATTTTGATCCAATTGAGTCTATGGAGTGAGCCTTTTTGGTTGCTTAGAGTGTGCACATGGTCGATTTGATCCCTTGAGTGGAATGCCAACTCCCCATATGTTGAAATTGAGCTTAGGAGAGAATTTGAAAACTCCATTTCAAGCCATAGGGTCTGGTTTGGTCCATGGGTCAAATGGGCTAACCCAAACCCATTCGGTTGGGTGCACCATTCATCTCTAAGTCCCCTTGAACTTTTAGGAAAGCCTCAAGTGATTGTGAATAGTGTATGAACAAAATACCCATGGGCTAGGCCAAAATTTCTTCTATGGCCTAGGGGTAAAATGATCATTTTGTTATTTTTTACTTTGGGTATGTTTGGTATATTGAGAAAATAGGTTTGGCCAAGTTTCATTGGATTTGGAATCCATTTGATAAGGTTTGGCTCATGTCGACCCATTTAGGTCAAATGGGTTAACTTGGGTCAAGTTGACCAATAGGTCAAATTGGGTCAAACTAAGGATTGGGTCAAGTTTCTATGACCATTTGAAATATTTTGGTGCCTTTGGTTTGGTTCAATTTGGTATAGATTTAGTTTTAGCTCATATAACGCATTTAGGTAAAATGGGTCAAGTTGACCCATTTGAACTATTTGGGTTGGGTCAAGGGTAGGTTTAGGTTAGGTTAGTCATATGGAGTGGATTGGTATCTTTGTTTCCAATCAATTTGGGTTAAGTTCAATTTTGGCTCAACATGACCCCTTTAGGTCATGTTGGGTCTAAGGTCAATTAGGCTACGTTGGGTCTAATTGACCAATTGAGGCTTTGGTCAAGTTCCACAAGTAATTTGAAATGGAATTGACCTATTAGTTTCAATAAATTTTGCTTAGATCAAGTTTTGACATATTTTGGCCCTTCAGGTCAAAATGGGTCAACTTAGGTCAAGTGGGCCAATTGGGCTAAGTTAGGCTCAAATGCTGGCTTGGTCAAGTTCAAACATAAGTCAAGAGTGAACTTGGATCAAAGGTTTCAATCAATTTGGCCTATGGTAGATTTTGGCTATGTAAGGTTTCATTTTAAGTTAAGTGTTGACTTGGTAAACCCTTAGGTTTGACTTGGTTTGACCCAATTTGATTGATTGATCATCCCATGATGATTGTTGATCATGATGAGAGGAAAATATGAGTTTGGTTCAATCCAAATTGGTTAAGATCAAAAGTTGGCTCATAAGGATACTTTATGTCACTTTAAATCAAGTGAGATTAAGTAGGTCAAATGACTTGGTCAAAGCTTGATTTGAAGTTGATTGATCTTGTATATAGACTTATGATTGAAATATAAATCCAGTTACAAGAGGTTTGAAGTCAAATAGATTTTGATCCATTTGAAAATTTCATATTCAAAGGAAGAATATGAAGGAGTCTTGGGTTTGATTTTTGATTTGGATTTTGACTGTTTGATTGAGGTTTGGATTTATATATGAGCTCATCATTGTAGGGTTGATTGAACCATGAGAGAAAATCAAGAGTTTAGTTTGAATTGAAGGTGATTTGGCTAAGTTCAAGATTTTGACTTGAAAAGTTTAGATTTGATTTTGAGTGGATTTGAGTTTGAGTTTTGGAGTTGGTTTTGATTGTTTGAATTTATATATCATTTATATATGTGAATATAAATGAGAATATAAATTGATCATGAGAAAATTTCAAAAATTTGAAGTGGTTTGATCATGATTTGGGTTAAATCCATTAAAGGGAATTTAAAGGATTTAAGAGAATTTTTAATTAGAAATTTAATTTTTGAATTGGATTTGATTGATATATATTTATATTTTATTTATATATGAGAACATAAATGAGAATACAAATAAGTTTTGAGAAAATCCCATGAGTTTGAAATGGTTTGATCAAAGTTTAGGTTAAATCCATTAATGAAAAATTAAGGGAATTTCAAGTATTTTAAATTTGAAATTTAATTTTTGCCTTTGATTGGATTGATTTATATTTATATTTCATTTATATATGAGAATATAAATGAGAATATAAATAAATTTTGAGAAAATCTCATGAGTTTGAATTAATTTGATCAAGGTTTAGAGTTGATTTTGGCTAAGTCCTTTAATGAAAGCTTAAATGGGCTTAAGAAAATTTTCATAAATTAATTTTGAATTTTGAGTTTGATTTGATGGATTTGAATTTATATTTCATTTATATATGTGAATATAAATGAGAATATAAATAGATCATGAGAAAATCTCAAATATTTGAATAGGTTTGAATCATGATTTTGATTAAGTCCTTAAGGGAGGCTTAAGGACTTAGAAAATTTGAACTTAAGAATTTTTGATGGATTTTGGTTATGGGTTTCAATCATGGAATTGATTTGGGTTTTTGGAGAAAATCAAATAGAATTGATTTGGAGTTTGACTTGAAAGAAGGAAAGTGAGGAATGGTTTAAGCTGAGGGTAGGAAATTTTCCTAACACCCCTAAGGCATGACCAATTCCTATGGCCAACTCTTCTAAGTCTTCTAGGACTAGGTGAGAGTGTCAACCTAATCACTAGATGTGTTTTAAGACTAAGAAACTCTTAAAGTCTAAGATAAGTCTTATGTCTAAGATGGAGATGTTAAGAGCTCATTCTAAAAATAAGGTCAACAGTTCTTCATTAGTTTCTCCAACAAAATCAACTATATCCTATTGTTGATATCATCAATTTCCTCCAAGTTGTGGTGCCCTTCTCGGTTGTCTAGCACCTAGTAAATGCTGAAGGATTTGAGCTTATTGGTCCGCCATTCTCAATATACGCTCCTCAAAGGTACAAAATGTTTCACCTGGTTGGTGGTTTTGATCTTGTTGGGAAACTTAGTCAGCTGACATGATGAAGGTATGGGAATCACATTCCTATAGACGGCGCCAAATTGTTGCGTGCCAGAAAACTTGTAGCGGTTGAATAAACCTTCACGTCTTAGCTTTATATGAAAATCCAACATGCACAAAGATAGTTTTAAAAAAAAAGAAATTGCCAGATTTTTACATGAAAAAATCACGGGGCCTAGCCCAGTAAAAATGCTCCACTATATATCTGCTTTATAATACAGAGTTTAAATCTTCCTGACAATGGGATTATAATATTGTATGTAGGAAATCCTAATAATGGGAATTCCATAATAAGGTTACAACAACTATACGGTGGTGGTTTGATTGCAACGGTTGTTGGTGGCAGTCAATAATGATAATATGTCGTGATCGGCGGCAACGTTGGTGATGATGAACTTTGAACTTCCAGTTCTCTTCCAATTTTTTCACAAGTTCACTACTAGTTCCCCCCCCCCCCAAATTCATGACAAGAATGAGGTTCAATTTATAGGATCCTGAAAGGGGTATTTTAGTCATTATAGCCAAAAATCTCAAAACATTCCATAAGACGGTATATATTGACTCATTTGATCATAAATAATTTTTTTGTGATTTTACCATTCAAACGATTCTTAATTTGAGTGATCTTAGGCTCATTAGATTCGTCTCATCGTGCCGCTCGATTCTACAATAAGCATGCCAATTTTGGATGTCATTTGATTATCCAATCACTGTTTTGAAGTTTTCATATGTAACTTTTGGGCTTGATTTGAGCTCATTTTGGTTCGATTTGGCTCCATTATAGTATTATTGGACTCGTCCCACTGAATCGATTTACATACATGCTTTAACTTAGGATTCATGTTTGATTTATAAATTTTATATAGATATATCATGACCAATGTTTTAATGAATAGTTGCTTGCTTATTTTAATTACCACAACTAGTATGGTAATACTTAACCAATTCATAATTATAAACTTATTTATAATTTAAAACTTATTAATTTCTAATCAATGATATACCGAATAATTTATTGATTTACTAATTTTCAACTAATCAGTAATTGATAACTATTAGTCAAGATATTTCCAATTAGTTTCACCGATCAATTAATTTGCCTGTATATTTAATTGATTAATGTATCTAAATAATAAAATAAATAAGTTGTCACAAGTTTACATATTTAATTTTCAATTATAAGAGTTTACCTTATTACTAATTAATTAATAACTAATTTTAATTAGTTCATACTCGAAGTAAATATTGCATTTTTGTCATCTTAGTATTATTATTTTTAATTTACTTCAAAATGAGGCTTCATCACAGCTTGCCAAACAAATACAAATGCACTGCAATTTGGACCGCACGGCTGTGTGAACGCCGCGCCAAAGGAGCACTTAGTTTAGAGAACCATGAAAATTAAATTGTATTTAAAATTATAAGAGTTTTTAATAATATTTTCCCTTATTAAATATATTTATTCAAAAATAGAGATAAAAATCTGTTTCCTAAAATTAACCTTCATTTAATCTCACCCCTTTGTTCATCTTCAAAAGAGAAATTAGTTCCGCTCATTTATCAAATTCTGCAATGCCATTCAATTTAAATAAGTAAGTTTAAATAAGACAATAGATCCAAAAGTTCCAAAGGAGAATAAAAACCAAAATAAAACTCTGAACACCATTAAAACCTAATTAATACAACGAAAAAAATGCATCTTTTTGTCAAATATGGCCGTCATGCATTTCATCGGAGAAGCCATTGATGAATCCATTCCAAGAGGTAGAACCAGCACCATTCAAGTAGCCTCCATGGCTTATAGTAATAGCACCAGCAGTGGCTGCGGTAGCAGTACTATTACTGATACTATTTAGTCCTGGGTGATCAAAAGGAGGCATGACTCCATTGTCACCACCAAACCCAAAATAGTCGCTTTGAATCCCACCAAAAGCAGAGGTTGTTGTATTGGTGGAGCCCATTAACCCACTCCTCAATACGTCAATGAAGCCATGAACAGGGTTAGGGTTAGGGTAATCTTGAATATGCGTTAACTTTTTTGAGGAAGAGGTGAGAAAGGATAAGGGAGAAGATAAAGAAGATCTCTTGTTCTTTCTACAGCCTCCTCCGACAGGGATATTTCTGAGAGAGCCTCCTTGAGTCCAGTATCTTCTGCAACTTTTGCAGAAGTATCTGGGCTGGGAGAGGCTGTAGTTGTTATAATAGCAGAATTTTGTGTTGATTGAAGCACACCTTGGGCATCTCAATGCTTGCTGAGACTGAGACTGAAACTGAAGGCTTGGATTTATCTCCTGATGAAGACGATAAGATGAGGATACTGACGCTTTATGGCAATCTAGAACCGGTAGAAGAACTTCATTCAGAGGGTAACTTGCCATTACCTGAAGCAATATATAAATCAAAATTTTTATTAATCAAATTGCGCAGATATGAAATGAAAGAAACATCTTGTGAGAAATCATATTTGATAAGTTTAGTATTACTGGATCTCGTGTATCTCAAAGTTTATCAGCTGCATATTTCTTATATAAGAAGTTTTTGAACAGAAGTTTAATTCAAAAGGGAAATTTAGTCTCTGTAATTAAACCCAATTTCCCACACGTCCTGATCAAGAATACCCTATTATGGGCACTGCAATCCGTACAAGAACAAAAAACATAAAGAATAAAAAAGCACAAAAAGAATATGGATTTCTTATTATTAACGATTAAACAGCACAAAAACATCTGATTCGATCATGTAAAAGAAGTCCATGACGGAAAAAAATAATGAAATATAGCAGAATGGAACAGAGGAAGAGGGTTTGATTTGTTCCGTAGTTTTTGCCTGGTACTGGCGGCCATTAGAGATCTCCATGCATGCACAGTATGCTCTGGGAGCTGAGTAGCTTCATGCGAAGGAAGAGAGAGCGAGAGGAGAGAGAAAGAGAGAGCTAGCGGTGAGCTCAATGAGCACTTTCTCTGGCTTTGAACAAACTGTTGTTTTATAGAGAGAAACCGGATTGAGTAGAAAATTCCGAGTGCGAAGTGGATGGGGCCCACAAAAATGTGGGCATCAGGGTCTTGTAGTGAATCACCGTAATGAATCGCCGTTTTGGAAAACAGGAATAGATTTCCGTGGGCCGAGTGGTAAATAGTGTCACTCAGGCCGCTTCTACCCAGTTTGTCGTTTGGGCCCTGTGATGCCTAATGGGGGTCCAGAGAGTGAATGGAGACGATGACCGAGAGATATTTTGCAAGTATCGCCATAATATATTAAAGTTTTCCAAAAATACCCTTCTCCGACCTTGTTCACATTTCACTCGTAGCCCAAAAAAATATGTGCTACAATGGGTGTGAGGCGCCGAATATGAATAAGTTGAGGATATGGCTCCTTCGATTCATTACTTTTACAATAAATATACTGATTAATCATTTTATTTTATTTCAATTTCTAATATTAATTATAAAAAATAGTCACAATCAAGTCAAAATTTTAAATTTTATTTTAGAAGACAAATAGATTATGATTTTAAAAATTTTGTAATAAAAAAATGATCCAATGTAACCAATTTATTGGGATCAGAATCACCCGCATCATGTAAATTATTTTACCCTAAATAACTGAGAGATTAGACTTTCAACTAAGAGGTCATTAATTCAAGACTTACATGAGTTTGTAATTAAATTCGATCAAATATTTAATAAAAAGAATCATCTACATCAGTTATAAGAACTAGGCATGAATATGATAATGTGTGGCCCAAAAATATCTGTTGAGATCATTTCAAAACTCTGCTTAATAAAAGCAATTTAAACTTATCTTCAAATCAAAGTCCATATTTTGAGAAAAATTTAAAGGTCAAAATTTTTAAAGATTGCAATTTTACAAGCCATCAAATTGTTAATTGTTTTTAATGTTAGGTAGGTATAAAAAGACATTTCACATAAATATGTTGAAATAATGTTATAATTTTTTAATCCAACATAACTTAAATTAGATATTTCTTGATAATAATATTATGACTCTTGTAAACTGCCAAATAATATATTGTTTCAAATCGATCTCATCAAGACATAAAAACATAATGTGATGACTTTTTTCCCATGATGTGAAAATTATGTCATGGAATTTTATAAATAAACTAACTATTAAATTTTTCAATGTGATGACTCTATTGGGCTCGTGAAATTGAGAGTTCCAACTTTTTTGCTTATCATAAAGATTATAAATAGATAAAGATTTTTCATTTAAATAAATAATTATTCATTTTTCAAAAAAAAAAAATCTATATTTTTTTTAATTCACAAGGAATCTTAAGATATCTCACTACTAAAAATATTAAATATCCACTTGATGTATAAAAAAAAATTTATTTATTAATTTAAGGAAAGAAGTTCATATCATTTCTATCAAAATTATAGACTCCATTAAACAGTTTCATAGATAACTAACTGCCTTGTATACATGTAGTTGCTTTCTTCGAACAAAACAAACTTTATGGTACACCTAAGTAGACGAACACTATCATGTGCATAGGTTGTGTTTTGATTTTAATTTACTCATTGTCAATGAAGGAAATATGAGTATCAAGCAATAGTAACATGTTACTCTTCTGGCAATGCATGATAATTTAATTTGTAATCTATTAGTCCACTAGCAATCTACAGAGTATACATTACAAAGAAATCACTGAAGTGTTGAGCAATTTATATTTGGGCTTGAAACGAATCCTTGCATTGTTACCATGGATATATGTTTGCATATCCTTGCATCATTTTATATTTGGGCATCAAACGAATCCCTACAAAGTTTTATGGACTGCATTCTTGTTGATCTCATTTTTGGAGTGAGGATTCTTCCTCCCTATCCTAGACTTAGGAATCTTCTAGACACTAGAACCTCCTCAGTCATAGAACACTTCTAGCGATTAGGTGAATATTAAACCTAAGCTTAGAGACTTAGCAAAGTGCACCATAGGTTTAAGCTATATTTTAGGACCAATAGAACCTATCTATCCTATAGCCTAACCCATGACCTATGCCTATCCAATCAATGCAAAACCAAACCTCAAATCAATACAACCAAACCTAATTGAATTTATTTCATATCCAAGCTCTAGGCCAAAATGATTTGAACCCAAACCCACCTTAATCTCATGATCCAATCATATGGACTCAACCCAAAACTCGTTCAATTAAATAAAAACCTAATTAATTCTTACAAAAGGACTACAACCATTCAAATCATCATTTCAAACTCTCTCAAAACCTACAATTAAGCCAATTTGACCAAATCATTTCAATTAACCTAACTTAGCCCATTTGATTCCAAAATGTCCAGATGAGCCAAAATCCAATTAAGCCCAAATCAATTGCAATCAAAGTCATCAATCAATCCTAAATTAATCATCAAACTCAACTCAACTCAATTCAACCTAATCCAACTCAAATTGACCCATTTGGTTCACTTGACCCAAAGTGACCTAAAAGACCCATTTGATCCAAACTCTAACTCAATCCAAATTAGATCGAATCAACCCATCCAAAACCTTCTACAATGATTATTGATCATCTTTGATTGTTCAATTACAATTAATTGGGTCAAACCAAGTTAATTTGATCACTTGACCCCAATTCACCCAATTAGCCTACATGAACCAAATTGACCCAAACTTCATTCCAAACTCAATTAATTGAAACCATTGCTTCTAATCAATCATAAATTGAGTATTGAATATGATCTGATCATAAATTAGACCTCATCAAATCCATTTGGCCCCTTTGACCCAAGTTGACCTAATTTAACCTAAAGGACCAGATTGGTCCAAATCTCAATCCAAATCAAATTGATTGAAACCAATGACTCAAATCCATAAAAAACTAATTATTGAACATGATCAAACCCTTGATTGAACCCAATTTGATCAATTGCACCCAATTAATCCATTTAGCCCAAATACTAAAGGATCAAATTAGTTTAAATCATTCCTAATTCTAAATTAATTGAAATTAACACCTACAGTCATCTTCAAAGCATCAATTGAAAATAAACAATACCTAACTCAAGCCAATTTTGTTAGTTTGATCAAATTGGCCAACTTAGCCCATTTGACTCATATGAACCCATATGAGCCAAATCCAAACTCACTTCAAATCAAATCAAACCAATTGAGCCTAAATATCACAAATCATCACTTAAACTTAACTCAACCCTTAGTTTGATAGAATTTGACCAATTGGTCAAACTAACACAACTTGACCCAATTTAACCTACATGGGTCAAATTGAGCCAAACCTAACCAAACCACCTCCAAACTCAATCAAACTTGGTATGACCCATATTTAGATCATCATGGGTCAGCTCAATCAAATCCAACCCATTTTAAAAATAAATTAGCACAAAACCCTTGGGTTAACCCCTCTAAATTGGACAAAATTCTCATTTGGATGGTCAAACCCACTCTCCTCCTCTTTGTAGCCACCTTAAGCTCAAATAGGACATGAGAATCATTGACTCACCTGACCCAAAGCTTATTGGTTCAATCATGAGCCATATCGAGGTGAGCTAACCCAAATCGCCCCATTAGGACACTTGGAGGGAGTGGTACAATCCTCTGCCTTGCCATCTCATTTCAAATAGATGAGAGCTTCAATGAGTAGAGACGAACATCCCTAAAGCATTCCCAACCTCCCTTGAGCTTCCCATCATCGGTGAGACTAAACCTGAGCAAAACAGAGCATCCATTCTATCCAACCTCACCTAAACTCCATCAAATCCAAATTAACTTTTCTCACACCTTCAGCAAGCTCCGACAAGGAAAAATGAATCAATTCTCAATCGATTCGAGCACCGGAGACCATCCCTAGACCAACTCTGACGACATTTTTGGTGGCATTTGGTCCATAGAGCCATCGGCGGGGAGGCAACTCTCGAGCTTCATAGTAGGGCTTCATCTCTTCAAGAAAAAGCTACCTCAATCGTGGGACTGCTGATCTCAAGCTCTGGCGAGGTAAATTATGGAAAATCATAGAAATCCACTAAGTTATTTGGCCTTTGTGAAAGAAATCGTGATTTCAAGCATTTTTCACCATATGAGCCCCTTATATCTCTTCACTGAAGCTTTTGGAGTCAATCGATGCCTCGAGCTCAATCGAGGAGAGGCGACGTGTCCGCCTCTTCCATCGCTCATGGGACGAAGGATCATCCACTGTCTATTCCACGTGATTGGAACTAATGACCATGATTAATCCGATTAGATTATTCTATTTTATTTCTTATGAACAACGGGAATAATCCTGAACGTCTGATCTAAGATCAGATGGATGAAAGCTGCGCCGACCAAAGATGCGCGTCGACAATTTAAGTGGCTAATTCCACGGCGCCAAGTGGAAAGCGTCACCATGTTAGCTCCCACGTGATGCCGACAGAATTACGGATTAATTAAGGATAAAATTTTAATTAATTACTCATAACTTCAAAAAATCATAACTTAATATAAAAAATCATAAAATTACAAATAAACCCATTTTAAAAAGAGTAAACATAAGAGATTTTAATAAAATTAATTCTCATATGGCTTGAACAGTGATTAGAGTTTAATTAGGGGTTTGAATATTTTTCTAATTAGCTTAATTAAGTCATAATTACTTAGTTAATTGATCTTAAACTTGAAATGATGATTCAAAGGGATGTTCTTTGCCTCCCAAAATTTTCTTGGGATTTATTGGCTAGGTAATTAGGAGAATTTAAAAACCAAACCTTAATTACCCTCTTAAGCAATTTAATAATTATTTAAAATGGCAAAAATAGTAAAATTCCAATAATTAATGATCATTAATCAGTGATTAATAGTAAAATGAGGAGGGGAAATAATTAGGACCTCTTTCTTGATTATTTTCCCAAATTCATTTCAAAAAGAGGTTTAATTAATATATGAATTAATTAAGGAAATTTAATTAGGAAATGAATTAAGAAATTCAATCAAATTAAAATGACAATTACTTCAGATAATTAACATTCAATTTGTAAGTTCCTCTTTATGTGTTTAATAGCATAAAGACCCTTAAAAAGTATGATTAACCCATGGGTGTGGGAAAATTATATAAGTATTTAATAAGATTCTTTTATTTGATTAATATTCAATTATAAGTCTCATTACATTAGGTCCCTAAGTGCATTGCAATTTTAATTTCATATTTGCATATCATTGGAGGCTTATGGTTAAATGGCTAATCAAATTAAAGAAGAATGAGAAAGGGTAATTAAATGAATTGCTTAAGGATTCAAACATAATTAATTCATAAAACTCACTAAATTACTTCTATTTAGACATAACAAATTACCAACATGGGATAAGTCAAAGACAGCAAATGAATTTCTTCTCTTTGAGTTTATTAATTCAAATCTAAAATCAAACTTTATAAGAAGCCTTGGTCTTCCTCAAATGATTTTATCTAATATGATTATCTTTAGGAATTAATATAATTGAATGAATTATGTATAAGTGTTTAACTATTTATTTTCAATCATCATATATGTTGTATGTTATTTGTATCCTACATTCATACTTTCAAATAAAAATAATCAATTTAGTTTCTTTATGTAAAATTACATGTGTTGGATTAATCTTATTATATGTGTGGCTATTATCACTAATAAATTTTAAATTTATTTTCAAAGTTATAAATTGATAATGAAAATTTGGATTGATATTAGCTATAGATATTACATAATATTTGTATGTGCTTATAATCTAAACATATTAAAGTATTATTGCCTTTATGATTCATGTATGAGTTTACATATGTTTGAATGATAATAAGTATATAATATGAACATTCTAGGAATACGAGGCTTTATGTAGCCTCAAGGAGCTCATTGATTATCTCACTTTCCTGGTTAACAAAGGCACGTACTTATTTAATTTTATTCATATGTGTACTTATGCTAGAATTTGGATAGAACTTTATTTTACATGTGTAAATAATTCAACCAAAATACGATCTTTTCATGATTATCATGCTCATAGTTATGTTTGCATCCATATGTATTTAAGAATAGCAAGTATATAGTCTGGACATCCCTAGAATATGAGGCTTTAAGTAGCCCCTAGGAGGTCATTGATTATCTCACTTCCCTAGTTTAAATAACGACACATACTTGCTTAAAACTTTAATACATGTGTGTATTTAATTAAAGGATGAAGATCTATCTTTTTTTATCAAAATATATGCATTGTTAATCATTTAAGTGTGTCAACATATACATTAAATGTATATGTATGTTAAGTCTTAAATCATATGCTATTATAGGTGATGAAGAGGAATGGTGTAACATGTTCTATGTGATGGAAATTAAATTACACTACTCTTAAGATGCCTTTCATATTGGATAAGATTCTTTATGATTAACTGAAACCTAGGAATAATAAAACACTTAATAAAATATTCACCAAAGGAAATCAAGTCATAATAACATGCCTTTAGAAAATAACTTAAGGTAGGGATGAAAGAGGTTTAACATCTTTCTTCTCTTTATAATGTTTAGATCCTAAGTAAATATCAAATGAAGCAAAAGTAAAATATAAATTAAAATTCCTAAACTGTTAATTACAACTTAAAGTGAAACCACTTTTAATTTTTAATTTAAACAATTCCAAATTTTAGACTATCATAAATTTAAAAGCCCAGCTAAGACATATCACACTAAGCCTAAACACACACATTAGAATGCTAAGTCACCACTTCTAGCTCTAAGTTAGGATGGTGTATGTAATGATGTTGAGTTTATTTTTATGATGTAATATTTTATACTGGATGTTAGGATTGTGATTCATAGACTGGATGTTAGGCCGTTCTTAGCCTAATATTATTTTTGCAAGGGATTATGTTAATGGGGTTGTGATATAAATATAAATGCTTCTACTTATAGGTTGCTTAACCCATTAGCATAATCCATAATCAAGATAGGTGGGCTTGGTTACCCATGTGTGGGGTGCTAAGTCCAAATTATAAAATCTAACTGCTTGGGAATGTATGCATGTTTAGCTAATGTCTGTTTTGTAGGTGTAGTTAGATTTTACTTTTTCATGAAAATGTAATTTTGTAATAGGAATTAAAATTAGTGTTATGAGATTTAAGATGAGCAGTGGCTAGAAGGCTTAGCCTTGGGAGGCCCTGTGAAGCCTTGGAGCACACTCAAATTAAGAAGAAAGAAAGAAGAAAGAATGAAGAACTCCCATAGCATCTAATTTAATTTCAAATTGTAATATTCTTTTATAACCTAGGTTGTATATGGGTAGAGCTCGACTACCCAATTTTTCCTTTTCTAGAATGTACGGCAGTACCCGGCCGCACCGGACTCTTATTATTTTATGAAATTTATAAATGATTATTGTTATGTTTAGATTGTGCAATAGAACAACATGATTTTCGTAGTTTCTTAAGATTGATGTTTAAATGTGTGGCCTGAATGCGGTAGGCTCTTATGATAAAATTAATTTTTATACTCAATTAACAACTCATAATTAAATGTTTAAAATAACTTTCAATTTCATCTAAAGGCTAGGATATAATCAAGATAATTAAAAGATTTAACAACCCCTTAGTAGAATGATTGAATGTCCAACAACATGCATATCATCTTATGCCACTCTTGAATCAGGAGGGTCTCCTTCTTGTACTTTAAGGAAAGCTTGACCTATGAGAGCACCCCCACATGATGCAGATCTCCCTCTCTCTTTTGATTTGGCCAATAACTCTATTTTATTATGCATTTAGATATAAACAATCTCAAACCCTTTGTCTAAATGAATGTGTCAAAATGATATAAAAATTGGTAAGATTTTTCATTTAGACTAAGTCATATGTTCATGCCAAACATTCCAAATATGGTAATTAATAGATTTAATAATTCCTTAGCTGAATGATTGAATGTCCAACATCATTCATATCATCTTATTGCACTCTTAAATTAGGACGGTCTCCATTCTTGTACTTTAGAGAACACTTGACCTATGAGAGCACCCCCTCATGATGGAGATCTCCCTCTCTCTTTCTAATTTGACCAATAACATTATTTCATCATGCATTTAGACATAAACTATCTCGAAGCCTTTGTTTAAATGAATGTGTCAAAATGATATAAAAATTTGTAATTTTTTTGCATTTAGACTAAGTCATATGCTCATGCCAAATATGATCTCGTCTCTTAGGGAGTGAGTTTAGAACTCTAGTCTCTTTCAAATTAAATAACAGCTTATCCATCTTGCAATTATATAAGATTGGATTACATGGGTTTAAAATGTAGGAGGTGTTAGCTGGCGACCACCCCAAGCAGTTGTAAGTCTAGAAGAGTCGGATGAGTTTATCCTTTCTTGTGGAGGTAAACTACTTCATCCCCCTTCCATTTAGATTTAGGTCACACTCTTAGCTTGTACTAGAGCACCCTAGATTAGGATCCAAGGTTGCTCATTTCCCTCAGGCTATGAGCATAAATTCTCACCTCTTAGACAATTCTACAATCTTGTGTTGATGGATTGTAAGCCCAAACATTCTAATAAAAATTCAATTCAAATAAAAATAATTCTCTCTTTCAAACATATAAAGCCTCACCATATGGTAGATTTGAGTGCTCACTAGGCTTTTATGGTGTTTTATTTTGGATGTGTCGGGTGGACACCATGCATATCTTAGGGGGTACTTATTAAAGTGATTGGGTACAACATTAAGGTATGATGTACTATCTCAAAAGATAGAAACATTATCTCATAATGAACATAAGAACTCCTAAGGTAGATGAGTCTTCATATATACCAACGATTCTTCCCTTACTTTACATAGAAATGTAAAGCATATTTTATTTTATGTCGGGTTCTTTAGTTCCCTATGGGAGCAAGCTTCCATAGTTAATTACATCCTAGGAAATAGGAATTTTCTAAGAATACTCTCGATTAAAGTAATCAATCATGTCTCCAAAGATTTTGAGGTTAGGTTATCAATGAATTGATTATTTTGGAAAATCAAGTGGGATTGCTCAATTGGAGAGACTTATTTTCGGTTCCAATGAAAGATAAGTAGGGAGCATTCATGATACTAGGAAGCCTAGTGAGCACTCTAATCTATCATATGGTGAGGCATTATATGTTTGAAAGAGAGAAGATTTATTTTCATTTGAATTAGTATTTTTATTAGAATACTAGGGCTTACAATCCATCAACACAAGATTATGAAAATGCCTAAGAGGTGAGGATTTATGCTCGTAGCCCAAGGGAAACAAGCAATCTCGAATCCAAAATCTAGAGAGCTTTAGCACAAGCTAAAAGCACAACCTAAATTTAAGTAGAAAGGTGACATAATGGTTTATCTCCACAAGATAAGATAAATCGTCTGACTCTTCTGAACTTACAACCACATAGAGTGGCTGCCAGCTAACACCTCCTATGATTCAAAATCATGTAGGCCGGTCTTATGTAATTACAAGATGGTTTAAGTTGTTATTTAATTTGAAAGAGACTAGATTCATGAACTCACTCCCTAAGAGACTAGATCATGTTTGGCATGAGCATATGACTTATTCTAAATGCAAAAATTTTTCAAATATTATATTATTTTTGACACAATATTTTAGACAAAGGCTTGGGATATTTTATGCTTAAATGCATGATGAAATTTGAACGTTGGCCAAATCAAGAGAGAAAGAGGGTGAGCCTCTACCATAAGAGATTGCTCTCATAGGTCAAGTAGTTTCTAAAGTACAAGAATGGAGGCCCTCATTTTACAAGAGTGGTATAATATGATATGCATGTTGTTAGTTACACAGCATATAACTAAGGGGTTGCTAAATTTTGTAATTATCTTGATTACAATCTATGCTTTAGAATGATGTTGAAAGTTATTTTAAATTTTAATTATGAGTTATTAATTGGGTAGAAAATTTCACTTTTTCCTAAGAGCCTACCGCAACCAAGCCACACATTCAAACATCAATCATGAATAAACTATGAAAATCATGCTATTCTGGTGCACAAGATAAACATAACAACAATCATTTTATAGACTACGATGAATTAATAAAAGGCCGGTATGGCTGGGTACCGCCATACACCCCAAAAAGAGAAAATTTGGGTAGCTGAGCTCTACACTTATACAGCCTGAATTACAAAAGAATATTACAATTGAAATTAAATTAGATGCTATGAAGGTCTTCATTCCTTGCTTTTCCTTCCTCATCTTTTCTTTCTTCTTGATTTGAGTGTGCTCCAAGGCTTCATAGGGCCTCCCAGGACAAAGCCTTCTAACCACTGCTCATCCTAAATCCCATGGCAATAATCCCAATTTCTATTACAAATTTACATTTTATGAAAAAGTAAATCTAACTACACTTGCAAAATAGATGTTAGCTAAATAAACATACATTCCCAAGTAATTATATTTTATAATTTAGACTTAGCACCCTACACATGGGTAACCAAGCCCACCTATCCTAATCATGGATTATGCTAAGGAGCTAAGAAACCTACAAGTAGAAGCATTTATATTTATTTTAGCAACCCTATTATATAATCCCCTACAAAAAAAATAATATTAGGCTAAGAATGGCCTAACATCTAGTCTATGAACCATAATCCTAACACCCAGTCTAAAATATTACATCATAAAATAAAACACAACATCATTACATATGCGATCCTACCCTAGAGCTAGAAGTGGTGACTTAGCATTCTAATGTGTGTGTTTAGGCTTAGTGTGGTATGTCTTAGCTAGGCTTTTAAATTATGATTGTCTAAAATTTGGAAATGTTTAAGTTAAACATTAAGGGTGGTTTCATTTCAAGTTATTTTGAGAATTTGTGAATTTTAATTTGTATTTTCTTTTATTTCATTTCATTTACACTTATCATCTAAGTGTTGTAAAAGGAAGAAGAATACTTAACCTCTTTCATCCGCACCTTAAGTTTTTTTCTAAAGCATTTTCTTATGTATTAGTTTCTTTTTGTGAATGATTTATTAAATGTGTTATTATTCCCAAGTTTAGGTTAATATTAAAGGATCATATTCAACATGAAAGGCATCTTGAGATTAATGCTGTTGAATTACCATCACATAGAACATGTTACTCCATTCCTCTTCATCACCCATAACACACATATGATTAAACACTTAATATACCTATAAATGTAATATACTTTAGCATACTTGGATGATTATGAATTGTGGGTGAAAAATTTTCAATTTCTCTAAAAGAAATGTCTACTACATCTTCACTCTATACGAGATAAAATGAAGATAGAAATATACTTTCTTTTTTATGCATTTGGACACCACATAGATTCATAGATGTTCTTATTAAGGTGATCGGGTATGACATTGAGGAGAAGTGTACTATCTTGAAAGATAAACGTCACTACCATACAATGGACCTAATCACCTGAATAAAGGCTCCTAAGGATAATGGGTATGCATGTGTACTAGAGATTCTTCTCCTACTTTATATGGAAAGCTAAATCAGGATTTATTTTAAACTGGATTTGTTAAGTTCCCTATAGGGGCAAGCCCCCATAGTTAATTACATCATAAGGAAGGGGATTCCTTAGGAATACTCTCGATTAAGGTAAATGATCGTTGTCTATAAATATTTTAATAAGGTGGGACTATCAATCGATTAGTTTTTTTTTGAAGATCAAATGGGATTGATCAAAGAGAGTGTTATTATTGAAGCCAAAGGAAGATAAGTAGGAGATGCTCATAATATTAGGAAACCTAGCGAGCATCTCAAACTATCCTATAGTTGGGCTTTATATTTTTGAAATTGATTTTATTTGTTTGAGTTGAATTTTAATTAGAAATTTAGGGCTTATGATTTCACAACACAAGATTATGGAAATGCGTAAGAGATGAGGATTTATGCTTATGGCCCACAAAGGAGAAAAACAATCTTAGAACCTAAATCTAGGGAGCTTTGGTGAGGGCCAAAAGCACAACTTAAATCTAAAGCAAAAATGGGTATATGGTTTACCTCCATAAGAGAGAGTAAACCACCTGATTGCTTGGACTTACAACCACCTGGGGGTGGCTGCCAACTAACTCCTCCTACAATTCAAAATTCATGTAGGCAAGTCATATGCTTTATGCAAGATAGCTAGCCTGTTATTTATTTAGAAAGAGACTAAGTCTTTAAACTCACTCCTTAAGAGACTAGATCATGTAAGGACATGAAAAATGAACTAGATCTAATGCAATTAATATTACATTTTTATTTTCATTTTTAGATAATCATTTTGACTCAGGCTTATAGGATTCATATGCCTGATGCATGAGAAGTAAGATTATTGGCCAAAATCAGTGAGAAGGGAAGAGGTAGTTTTCACCATGGCTCTCAAAGGTCAAGCCAAGTTTCTCTGACAAAGGTGGAAGCCCTCCAATCAAGAGTGAAACAAGATACTTTTATGCATGATATTATAAAAGAAATACTCATCCAGCTAAGGGGTTGCTAATTCTTTTATCTTGATTTTTAACTTAAGCTTTAAGTGAGGTTATGAGTTATTTATTTTTACTTTTGAGTTGATTAATTTGGTAAAAGATTTATTTTTCCCTAAGAATCTAATCATCATCCAGGCCATACATCAAGCAAGGAAGAAATTAGGAAAAGGATGTCATCTTAATGCACAAACTAAACAAATTATCAATCAATTAATAAAGCTAACGCAAATGAATAAGAGGCCATATATGGTCGGGAACCACCGTACAAACCCGAAAATAAATTGGGTTGCCGAGCAATACCCTTATACAACTTAGATTACAAATGAATTAATTTACAATCAAGAAAATTCATGTTATGGGGGTCTTCAAGCTTCATTTCTTCATTATTCTTTTCTTCTTTCTTCTTTCTTCTTTTTTCTTTGGTTCCTTCTTTTGGATGGTTGGAATGTGGATGCTCCAAAGGCTTCACATGGTACATAAGATGAGATCTTATGACCAATGCTCATCCTAACCCCCATAACAATCATTCCAAAATCTTAATTGACAAAAATTACAAGAAAAGGAAAAAAAATGAAAATCTAACTAACACCTGTAAAATAGAGATTAGCTAAAACAAACCACACAAATCCCAAGCATGTATATTGGACTTAACACCCCACACATGGGTGACTAAGTCCACCTGGCCTATTGGATTATGTTTAGGGGTATAAGCACATGTACAATAAAAACATTTATATTTTAATTTATTACAGCACCCCTTGAGTACAATCCCCTATAGAAGATAATGATTAGACTAAGATCACCCTCCCAGTCAGTCTACACACATACACCCTAACATCCAGACTAAAATAAAATATCAAAAAACTAAAGCAAACATCAAATCATGCACCGCCCTAACCTAAAGCTAAAATTGGTGACTTAGCCTAATATGTGTGCTTTTAAGGTTTGTGTGGTATGCTTAGCTATGACTTTAAGTTAGAGTTTTCTAAGTGTGAAGAGTGTTCAACTTAGAGAGAGAGAGAGGGGGGGGGGTTCATTTAAGTTATTTAGTTATCTTGGGTTGATTTTATTTTATGTTTTGATTAGGTTCAAGTAAATCCTACAATTAATTACTAGGTTGTAAATAGAGGGAAAGAGAAGAAAAACTTCTCTTTCCTTCCCTACCTTAAGTAATTTTTAAAGTAGATTAATATTTTAGTTTTATTTATGAATATTTTATTATGTGTTTTAATTAATCCTAAGTTTAGTTTAACTCCAAACAAACATATTAAAAAAAAAGGCATTTTAAGATTAAGTAAAGTGAATTAATATCACAAAACACACATCACTTAATTTCTTTCCCAACATGTATAACATGCACATGGATGAATCCTAAGCATATCTATACACATCAAATGGGAATGTTTAGCACACTTTATGATGAATGCTAAATGAGTTACTTAAGAGAAGTTGAATGCTTATGATGCAAGATTTTCATTAGCACATGAATGTATGAAAGGCATAAGTGAGTACGACATCACACAAGAAGGGTGGTACATGACCTACTTAGAATGCTTAAAACCTCATAACCTAGGACTAATATACCACTTTTATTAAATACAAACATATGTACAAAAGAAATGAATGGAAAAGAAAGGATGCAAAAAGTTATACTTTATTGTTTGATTTGTTTATGCAATTTATATGTGTGAATATGAAGATCCTTCTTAGGTTATAACATGGAAGGGGATAAGAGTAGATTTGATCAAGTGTTATGTTCTTTTAAAAGAAGTATACACTTTGTAGATCTTATTCAAATCCATATTAAGAGGAAAGAACAGAAGCAAACAGAAGACACATTTTTATATTCAAGTTTTAGAATTTTATAAAATTAAATAAGGGGGTAATTAGTTAATTAACCCTTAATTAAGGATAGATTAAGGAAGAAAAAGGGGGTTTAGGAAATATTTTAAGGAAAGTATCCCAAAATTATTCTCTAAACCTCATATTCACTTAATCAAAGCTTAATTAACTCAATCAGAGGGTTAAACCACTAATAATACCCTTAATTAAGCTTAATTACATTAAGAGAGTGATTAAGGACTGAACTAGCAATTCCTCTAATCAAGCCACCAATAAATCCCAAGAAAATTAGGGGAGGTAGGGGTCATTCCACTAATTAAGCACAAGATATTTGGGATTAATTAGTGGAGTAATTAGAGGGTAATTATCAAATTCAAAGAAAATAAATATTCAAAATTAATTAAATCAATTTTAAAATATTCTAGATCCAATTATCTATCCAATGTAATTTATTTCATATTTTTTTGATTTTTTTAGGCTTAGATATGAATTTAGGAAGGTTTGTGATTAATTAATAATTTAAAAAGCATAATTATATGTTTAATCCCATCGGCACCACGTGGGCTGCTGACGTGACATATGCTTTCCATGTGGTGTGATGGGATTGGATCTTTAACTTATCATATCGTAGCACCACATCGCGGGTAATTATCGCTCCCATTCGAGGATCAATGACCGATTAAAGTCTTCTTAAGGGAGAAATGTGGGATCCAACTTAATCTCGTCCATCCAAAACATGGATGGATGGCCAAAGATTCATCCTGTAATTCAGCAATGGAGACCATCCATGTTCTAGGGCAAGATCCGAAGATCGATTGAAGCTAATGAAATACACCTTCATCATACAATGGGATCATATCCAATGGTTAATTTATCATGAAATAATAAAAATTTCTTTCACAAAGCCTAACAGTATAGCTAGATTAAGCTCAAAAAAATGGTTTACTTCACAGGAGGTGATCATCGGTGCTCGATTCCCTTGGAGAAGCTTCATCTAGTGGAGACGAAGCTTTGCTGAGAGTTTGAGGACTTGAGATTGGGTGGTTGCTTCTAGAGGCCAACTCCACCTTGAACTTCTTGTGGCTTTGATAAAAAAAACACCCCTCTTATCTTTGGAGCTTGGGAAAGAGCTTGGGCAACCTCGATTGGGGTCCCTGAGGGAGCTTGCAAAGGGAATTGGGCTAATTTTAAGTGTGGAGTGAGATTAGATTTTGGTTGAGCTCCCCTATTTTTAAACTATGAAAATCAAGAAATGAGATTTCAAACTCTCTCTAGGAAGCTTGGGAAGAGTAGCGAGTGCTTTCTCTGAGTTCCTATGCTTCAATTGACTGAGGGAGAGTGAAGATTGAGTTGAATTAGTGGGAGTATATCTCCCTAAAGGGAAATCAGACGGTCGCAAGCCTCCTTGCCATTTTGATCCAATTTAGCTTATGCCATGGGTTTGTTAGGACATTTAGGATGTCTGCAAATTCAATTTTGGCCAGGGATGAAGTGGGTGAGGTGGTCATGTGCTTGAATTGAGTGGAAGGAGGATTCCATGTGCTCCATTTCAAGGCATGTGGTTGGATTGGCCATTGGGCTAGGTTGAGCTAACCAAAACCCATTGGGTTGGGTGCACCACACTCTCTAATTTTCACTTGATCCACTAAGAGAGTGCCAAGTGGTTATGGAGAGGATTTGACCAAATTTCAAGTGAATTTGGCCAAAATTCTATGGCCCAATTTGGAGTTGGTTTGATGTGTTTCGGCTCATGTTGACCCATTTAGGTCAAAATAGGTCAACTTGGGTCAAGTTGACCAAATGGTCAAATTGGGTCAAACCAAGGGTTGGGTCAAGTTCATATGAAAATTTGAAATGTTTTGGTGTCTTTGGTTTGATTCAATTTGGTTTAGGTTTGAATTTGGTTCATTTGATTTCATTTAGGTCAAATGGGTCAAGTTGACCAATTTGACCCATTTGATCTATTTAAGCTAGTTCATGGGTAGGTTTAGGTTTGGTTGGTCATATGAAAGGGATTGGTGTCTTTGTTTCCAATCAATTTTGGTTAAGTTTGAATTTGGCTCAATTTGATCCTTTAGGTCAAGTTGGGTTCATGGTCAATTGGATTAGGTTAGGTCTAATTAGCCGATTGAGGCTTTGGTCAAGTTCAACAAGTGATTTGGAATGAACTTGACCCATTGGTTTCAATCAATTTGGCTTAGATCAAGTTTTGACACATTTTGACTTTTAGGTCAAATTAGGTCAACTTGGGTCAAGTGTCCAATTGGGCTAGGTTAGACTCAAATGTTGACTTGGACAAGTTCAAACATTGTTCATGAATGAGTTTTGATCAATGGTTTCAATCAATTTGGCCTATGGTAGATTTTGGCTATGTTAGGTTTCATTTTGGCTAAGTGTTGACTTGGTCAACCCTTAGGTTTGACTTGGCTTGACCTAATTTGATTAATTGATCATCTCATGATGATTGTTGATCATGATGAGAGGCATAGATGGGCTTAGTTCAATCCAATTTGGTTAGGATTAGAATTTGGCTCATGAGAGTACTTTAGGTTACTTTGGGTCAAGTGAGCCTAAGTGGGTCAAATGGCTTGGTCAAAGTTTGATTTGAGTTTGATTGAACTCACATATGGACTTATGATTGAGATATAAATCCATTTGCAAGAGGTTTGAAGTCCAATGGGTTTTGATTCATTTGGCAATTTCAAGTTCAAAGGGTGAACTGAAATGAATTTTGGCTTGATTTTTGAATTGAGTTTTGGTTAAGTTATTTAAATTTGTACTTTATATTTGGTTTCATGATTGAAGGATTGATTGAATCATAAGGAAAATCAAGAGTTTGGCTTAATTTGGACTTGATTTGATTAAGTTCAAGAATTTGACTTGAAAGGCTTAGATTGAATTTTGAATGGGTTTGAGTTTGATTTTTGGAATTGGTTTTGGTTGTTTGAATTTATATTTCATGTATATATGTTAATATAAATGAGAATATAAATGGGTTATGAGAAAAGGATTTGAAGTGATTTGAATCATAATCTAGGCTAAGTCCTTAAGAGGGAATAAAAGGACTTAGAAAAGATTTTGAGAATTTGGGTTTGATTTTTTTTTTGGATTTAGTTTGATTGATTTAATTTATATTTCATTTATAAATGTGAATATAAATGAGTTGTGAGAAAATTTCAAGGATTTGAGATGGTTTGAACTTGATTTGGGCAAGTTCTTAAGAGGAAATCAAAGAACTTAGGAAATATTTTAAACTTGGAATTTCAATCATGGGTTTCAATCATGGATTTCAACCATGGATTTCAATCATATGGAATTGATTTGAGTTTGGAGAAAATCAATTAGGTTGGAATTGATTTAAGTTTTATGTTGATTTGATTTGGAGTTTGACTTGAAGGAAGAAAGTGTTGAATGTTTGCTATTTGGAAATTTTCTTAACACTATGATATTTATGACTAACTCTTCAAGTATCTAGCTATGAGTGTCCATAATCACTAGATGTGTCTTAAGACCAAGAAACTTCTAAAGTTTGGAGAAGTCCTATGTCTAAGATGGAGGTGAGAGCTCATCAAAAATGAGGTCAATAAAGGGTGCCTAATAGGGTGTGATGACAAGGAACACGATGTATTAGTGTTGAACAAAATGATCAACAACAATCAAGGATCACAAGCATTAACAAAAAAAATCATAACCCAAGGTGTAGGAATTGAGTACAATGATTACTTATTTGATAAGAGAGAAAAGGAGAAATCCACTAGGGATAGAATATGTGAACCTTCCACTAGGGAAGTAGGTTCTAGTCATCCACAAGGGGATAAGAGGTTTGATTTGATTTGAGTCTCACTGGGGAGAAAATTTTGATTTATTTAATTAAGTTCTGCTAGGGAAGAGGGTTGAATTTGTTTCAATTTGTTGTTTATTTAATTGTATTTGTTTTGATTCCACTGAGGATAGACATGTGAACTCTCCACTAGGGAGGCAAGTTTAAGTCATCCACAAGGGAGGGGGTGTGAAATCTGCTGAGGAATTAGAATTCTAGATCCACTGGGGGACTAGAAAGATTTGCATCTCACAGAGGAGAAGCAAAAGGTTTGATTTAGATTGATTGATTATTTTGTTGAATTTGTTTCAAATTTTTAGATTTTGGATTTTGAAAAGGTATTTACGATGGATCTTAGGAGCCATGGTGACTAGACATGACCAATCCAAAGGGGTAGTATACTAAACACATAGTAGGACTAGCCAACCAAAGGGATGCCTTTCGGTATGCAGTAGCTATACTAGGAAGAAAGCATAGTAGACTTACATCCTCCAAAGTAGGGACTAGTGCTGGGGTAATCTATTAGCAAGGCAACAGATTGAACCCAACCTAGGGCAGACTATTGAGTGAATGCCGTTGGGGGACTTAGATCAACTAAAAGATAGTCAGGATCAATTTCATTTTTAGGCTTATTTTGATGGGTCCTAATGATATGATGGAGAGTAGGTATGGAAGCCTGAGAAACTTACCAATCCAAAGGGAGTAGTCTACCAACCACAAGGTAAGACTATTTAACCAAGGGAATGCCTTTCGGTTTGTAATGGTCAAGTCTTTGAGAAGAAAGCGCGGGGACTCACATCTTCTAGAAATAAGAAACCATTGGGGTGATCGATTGCTTTGGGCAATAAATCAAACCCGACCTAGGGCTGACTATTGAGTGAATTCTACTGGGGGACTTAAATTAACTCAAAGATAGTCAAAGATTGATTTTATTTTTAGTTTATTTTGATTATGATGGATCCCATCGATTTGCAATGGACTACACTAAGTAGGGGCCATGGTGGCCTAGATCTATCTTAGATTTACCAATCCAAAGGGAGTAGTCTACCATTCACAAGGTAAGACTATCCAACCAAAAGGGTACCTTTCGGTGTGCAATGGTCAAGTTAGAAAGAAAGAATGGGGACTCACATCTTCCAAAATAAGGAACCACTGGGGTGATTGGTTGGCAAGGCAATAAATCGAACCCGACCTAGGGCTGACTATTGAGTGAATGCCACTGGGAGACTTAGATCAGCTTTAATATAGTCAAAGATTAATTTTATTTTTAGTTTATTTTGATTATGATGGATCCCATCAATTTGCAATAAACTGCACTTAGTAGGGACCATGGTGGACAAGATCTAACTCAGATTTACCAATCCAAAGGGAGTAGTCTACCAACCACAAGGTAGGACTATCCAACCAAAGGGGTGCCTTTCAGTGTGCAATGGTCAAGTTAGGAAGAAAGCATGGAGACTCATATCTTTCAAAATAAAGGACCACTAGGGTGATTGGTTCGTAAGGCAACAAATCAAACCCAACTTAAGGCTGACTGTTGAGTGAATGTCGTTGGGGGACTTAGAAGATAGTCAAAGATTAATTTCATTTTTTAGTTTATTTTGATGAATTCCATTGGTTTGTGATGGATCACACTGAGAAGGAGCTTATATTAGCCTAGATCTATCTCAGATTTACCAAACTAAAGGGAGTAACTTCCCGGCCGATGGGAGAGCTATCCTACCAAAGGAGTGCCTTTCAGTTTGCAATGATCAATTTAAGGGAAGAAAGCTCGGGACTCACATATATCACAACAAAACACCACTGGGGTGATCGGTTTCTTTGGGCAACAAATTGAACTGACTTAAGGCTGCCCGGCAGTTTGCGACAGTCATGCTAGAAAGAATGCGTCATAGTCTTATATCCTCCAAAGTGGAATGACTGTCGGGTAACCTGTTTGTGGCAAAATAGATTGAACCCAACCTAAGAGTGACTATGGAGTGAGTATCGACCCAGGGATTTATCTCAACTCAGGTAGTCAGACAATTCCTATAGGGAGTTCTGCTGACACTACCCTAAAGATAGGATGCCTGCTTGGAAAAAAGGGGCCCTTTGGGGGCTTGAATTCCTAATCCATAAGTGAATTAATTTTTTTTTTGTTTAGTTTAGTTTATTTTATCATGGAACCTGTTGGTTTGCAAAGGATCAAACTGAGAAGGAGCTTATATCAACCTAGACCTATCTCTATGAAATTAAGAGAGAATCTGCATCCACCGAACAAATTCTAACCAGGGTGGCTACTGAAAGATTGTCCAATCCAAGAGTAACTGAGTGTCTAAATGGGGTCAAAAGGATGTGATCTAAATAGAATGCCCGCAAGGGATGGGGCCGCTAAAGAGCTTAATCTAACACCCTAGAGAAGATGACATGGCTAGTCGTATGTCCAATAGGTATTCGGTGTCCAACTTAAGGAGAAAGCTCGGGGACTCACATCTGTCAAGAGTGGTGTACTCACTGGGTGAGTCACTGTTAGTATAGTGAACATCAACCAATGTAAGGTGCCCATCAATTTGTATCAATCAATCTAAGAAGAAAGCTCGAGGACTCACATCCTCCTATAACAGAACTGATTGCTAGGATAGTCTGTCTTTGGCTCGACATGTGCCATCCAACTTATTGCGACTACTTAGTGAATGTCGTTGGAGGACTTATATCAACTCAAACATAGTCAAGAGGAAAGGAGCCTCTGGGGGACTTATCCTAAACCTCAAGTATAATCGACCTAGCTAAATCATGATGATTAGTTCAAGAAGAAAGCTCGGGGACTCACATCTTCTTAAACAAAATCAACATGAGGTAATTTAATGGCTGGGCAGTGAAATCTATCATACTAACAAGGCGCTCATTGGTTTGTAATGATCAAGTTAGGAAGAAAGTGTGGGGACTCACATCCTCCAACAACTGACCAATGGGTAACATACTAGCAAGGTAGTATGTAAACCTGACCTAGAGCAAATAATGAGTGAGTGGCACAGGGGGCTTGCTCTCACATCAAAATAGCTCGAGACAAAAGATTTATGTTTATTTTTATGCATGTGTTAAAAGGAATAGGATGCCTCTTGTGTTCTCTCACACCTATCCTAAACACGCTAGGGAGTTTGATGAAATGGCACCATGGATAGCAATCAAGAATTCCCACCAAGAAAGGATGCCACTTGGGTTCTCTTATACCTAACTTAGTTATGTTAATCAAAATAGGATGCCTCTTGGGTTCTCTCACACCTATTCTAATAGTGTCGAGAGGTTATGTTTATGATGTGAAATAGGGATAGGATGCTACTAGGGGACTCTTACACCTACCCTAAACACGTCATGGCGAATTCATAAGAAAGCAAACAACGCTTCGAATGAAGAGAGGATTTGATGAATGGAATCTAATTTTTTTCTTTTTATTAATAATTATTTTCAAACATGATTTATTTCATGTGTAATATTTTTTTAGATAGAGCCCATTAATTGGAGGCTCGGGTGTTCCCCTTTACAACCGATGAGCTGATATGATCCTCTTTGGTAAGCCTTCTCTATAGCATAGGGGCCTTCTAAAGTAGGTTCACACTTGCCTCTCATCTTTCGATGGACAATGATTGGTCTCCTTAGGACTAACACAAATTCTCCTACTTAGAAAGACCTAGATCGGACCAGCTTGTTGTGAGCTTGAATCATTTTGGCCTTGTACAACTCGAGATTTTGGCACGCTCATAGGCGACTCTCCTCCAAACCTTCGAGCTCTTCTAACCACAGCTTTGTATTCTGCTCTGAAGTGATCTTACTACCTAATGCTATCCTTAGTGATGAGAGTTGAACTTCTAAAGGTAGAACGACTTCGAACCCATACACTAAGGAAAATGGGGTAGATTGAGTTGGAGTTCGGTATATTATGCGGTAGGCCCACAAGGCTTCAACCAACTGCTCATTCTACTACAGCTTATTGTCATCAAGAGTTTTCTTCAATATCTGGATGAGAGTTTTGTTGAATGCTTCTGCTAAGCCATTTGCTCTGGGGTAGTAGATGGTGGAGGGTCTCCAATCTATATTGTGTCTTCTGTCGAAGCTGTTGATCTTTGTGCTTTTGAATGAGGTACCATTATCAGATATAATTTGTCGAGGCACTCTAAACCTATATACGATATGGTTCCTAAAAAACTGAAGCACATGCAGAGTTGTGACCTTTCTGAGTGGGATTGCCTCCACCCACTTGGAAAAGTAGTCGGTGATGGCTAAGATGAATCGGTGACCCTTAGAAGGAGGATCAATTGGACCCACAATATCGGTACTCCAATATTCAAATGGCCATGAAGCCAAGGTAGGGTGTAGAATGTTGGGTGGTTGGAGGACCATACCATGTACATGACACTGATGGCATCTCCTAGCTACATCCTTGTAGTCTGTAATCATCAAAGGTCAGTAGTATCCAAGTTGCTTGATCTACATATTTATATTTAGACCAGACTGATGTACTCTACATAGACCTAAATGTACCTCAGTTATAATGCCACAAGCTTCATGTTTGACTAAACAATATAACCACATTTGATCAAAGGACTGATGGTACAAGGTACCATTAACAAGAGCGTAAGAGAGAGCTCTTTGTTTCACCTGATGGGCTTGTGACTTTTCCTGAGGTAGTTTGCTAGTGTTCAAATAGTCTATGAATGGTTGCGTCCAATCCTATTCCTCATCCTTTTTGGCAACGACAACCTCCTCTTCAAGAGAAAGTCTCTCGATGAGTTCATCACCAATAAGGGACATGAATTGTCTATTTTAGACCCTTATTGAAATGGACTCATCTTCTGGACATGCCAGTTCCTTGACAAGTTTAACCCAAGCATCTACTGTGTTCTCTACTCAAGGAACCTTGTAGATGGTGACTTCGAGAATCTGGGATAACAGCTTCATAGTATACTCGTGGTATGACGAAGCTTGGGTTTGAGAACCTTGTAAGACCCAGCGATTTGGTTGATGATCAACTGAGAATCCCTATAGATGTTGATGCTCTTGACATTAACTATGATGGCTAACTTTAGATAGATAATCAAAGCCTCACACTCAACTTTATTATTGGTGCAGGGGTTGGATAGATAGTATGAGAATCACATTACATTATGGTCTTGAGTTAGAAGAACTATTCCTACCCCTATCTTTCATAAGAGAATAGATCATGGTGCTTCCCCTTTATGAAAAGAAGCTGCACCATCAAAATACATCTCCCATCGATGGTTGCTGTCTTCCCCTAAGTTCATGATTTATTCTTCAAGGAGATTATCACTAAGCAAAAAATCAGTAGAAAGTGGTTGTGCTACTAAGAAATCCACTAGTGCATGTCCTTTTATCGCACGGAAGGGTATGAATGTAATGTCAAACTGCAAAAGTATAATGGATCAGCGTGATAAATGTCCGAATAGTGTTGGCTATGTCATGAGGTACTACAGTGGGTTTGTTCTGGAGATAAAGTTCACCTTATGAGAAAGTATGTAGTGTCATAGCTTTTCGGAGGCAAAGATCAAAGCTAGGCAATGTTTCTCAATAGGTGGGTAGTTCACTTCAACAGAGATTAAACAAAGGCTGAGGTAGTATAGAGCACTCTCCTTCCTTTTATCATTGGCTTGAGCCAATAGAGCACTAAGAGAGTCATTCAATGCAGCAGTGTAGAGGATGAGTGGCCTGCCCGAGATAGGGGTTGCTAGAACTGGTGGCTTCACCAAATACTGCTTGATATCTTCAAAGGCATGCTGGCACTTATCATCTCACTTAAACTTGATATCTTTTTTGACAAGTGTTGAGAATGGATTGCATGTCCCTGATAGGTTGGAGATAAAGCATATCAAATATGACAATCATCCTTGGAACGATCTGAGTTGTGTTAGACTTTTAGGAGGCAGCATTTCTAAGATAGCTTTGATCTTTTCAGGATCTATCTCTATTCCCCGGTGTCGAAGAACAAACCCAAGGAATGTCCCAGAAGCTACTTCGAATGCACACTTAAGGGGATTCATTTTAAGGTTATATTGTCTTAACCATTCAAAAACTACTCTCAAGTTAAAGAGATGGTCTTCTTTTTCTCTGCTTTTGACTACTAGATCATCAACATAGCACTCAACCTGATGATGGATGAGTTCATTGAAGATTTGAGTCATGGCCCATTAGTATGTAGCACAAGCATTTTTAAGACCAAAAGACATGACCTTGTAATAAAAGATTCTGATCAAGGTTCAAAAAGCAGTGTTTCCTTCATCTTTAGGAGACATCTTGATTTGGTTGTAGCCAGATGATCCATCCAGTAAAGAGAACACTACATGAGATGAGGCGATGTCCACCATTAATTCTGGTATAGGAAGAGAAAACTCAATCTTAGGACATGCCTTATTTAAGTTCCTGAAATCGATGCAGATACGAATTTGGCCATTCTTCTTCTTAACTAGTATGACATCAAGCTAACCGTAGGTATTTTTCTTCCCGATGAAACCAAAGATCGATCAATTTCTTGACTTAAATGACCTGTTGTTTGATTTCTAATCACATGCATCTAAGAGCTTACTTGATAGGGGTAGCATTAGGATCTATTGCTAGCTTGTAGACTGCTACGTCAAGAAATAATCCGGGCGTCTCTTCATAATTCCATGTGAAGCAGTCTTTAAACTCAGCCAATAGCCTAACTAAGTCATTAGTTTCTTCTTCATTCAACAATAAACTGATGTACGTCGGGATTGGATTTTCTTCTATCGTGAAGTTAATTTCTTTAAGCTTGTCTATTATTGAATGAATCTCCTCTTCAAATTTGGGAGGTGCATCCTTGATTTGGAGGTCATCTGGATCATCTGAGATTTCTAAACACACATTCTCATAAGAATTGGTGTTGTGGATCATTTGGAGGTCATCTAGATCATCTGGATTATCCTTAATTTCTAAACCTATCAGACTCCAAATGATTGGTAACAACTAAGCAGTAATCATCGTCATTGACTGGACCCACTATACCGAATCCTAAGCCTGCTCTTGATTATTCTTCCCTGCCTGTATTGTTCCATAGCTTTTCAAAATACTCTGACTTGTGCCTAGACCATATGTGAGGAACCAAACCTTTCTGTATAAGATTATGAACACAAAGCGAGTAAAAGTTAAGTCATAATTACATTAATTCTTTAAATGAATCCTCCACAAGTTCTACATTAGCTTCAAGACTTGAGGATGATATCCCAAAAAGAATCTCTTCGGCTTCATATCTTTGGAAGATTTAGGGGATTCCTTAACTACTAAACCTTTAACTTTTTGAGATGAAAGTGAGGTTAGAGTTAAGGTTCCCAACTGCTGCCTGATAGTCTCACATAAACCTGATTTGAATACTTTTCTTTGTTTGGAGGCCTAGTCTTTGTCGATGTCTGGATCAAAATTCACATCCAATGGAACCCACTGAGAGGGGTTGGATAGTATGCTAATCACATTAGACTCATCCTCCGAGCTGGATTCCAAGTCTATGTGAATAGTAGGGGTACTCTTACGAACTAGAACATAACCTCTGTTGGTTGATGGCCAACCAGGGGGACTTCCATCTCTGGAACTGCCTCTATTTTTGCCTCTGCCTTTGCCTGGTGGAGGTTGAGCCATCCTACCCACATGTCCATATGATGGAATGAACTGTGGGTGGAATGTGATATGGAGATCTATTTCTTCTTCAATTCCCCTTTCTTGTTCACTTGGAATTTCATTATTCTTTTCTTTTTCTTTTTATTCTTTTTTCTTTTGCATTTGAATTTAAATTTTATCCAAGTTCACGAGAAAGGGCATTTTAAGGAAGATAGTAGGTTGCATCCTCATATATCTCAACCTCTCTAACTGAAAATAGCTTTTCATCCCCATTGACACGGTATTCAATCCCATCCTTTCTGAACTTGATGCACTGATGGAGGGAGAATGTATTATCTTATTTTGATGTATCCAAGGCCTGTCAAGCAAAGTAATGAACGAAGTATTCAAATCAATTATGTAAAACTTGGCTTCAGTCATCCAGTCACCTATCTCCAAAGGTAACACTATGGAACCTAAAGCCCGCTCACCTTGTTCATTGAATCCTCTCAATATCATCTGATATCCTCAGAGTGTGGAGATTTCAATCCTCAAAAAGGAAAGGATCTTTAGACTCATAATGTTCATCAATGCACCTGGATTGACAAGGACTCTGGCAAGTCTGAATCTGCCCATGTCAACTATAATGTAGAGGGAATGGTTGTGCTCCATGTCCCCTAGAAGAAGGTCTTCTTCTATGAAAGTGATCCACTGAGCTTCTTTTATGTAATGTGCCTCCTCACCAATAGTGATCAGCTAAGCTAAGCATATCTCAGGGTCAAGGAGAGTCTTGATTAATGATTCCCTCATCTCTTTGAATAAGACAAGGGCATCGTATATGCTTTGCTTAGATGGCAACTTTCTTAGATGATAGAGGATATTGTAGTCCACCTTGGGCTGATCTTCTACAAGTATATCCAAGGGTGGAGCATCCTGTGGAGGGGCTTCTCGATCCTCTATACCAATAACTTGCTTCCCTCTATCTTGAGGTGCTGCCCTAGGAGGTAGAACTTTGCCACTATAGAGGTTGACTTTGGTGATCTCTTATGGCAGGGTAATGGAAGATTCTACCTGCACGTCAGGCTCACCTATAGCTTCTCCTATGGGACCCTCAAAATTGGATGATTCCAAGTCTATCTCATGAGACAAACCTATGGTGTTCAGAGTAGGAAAGTCCAACTCTAAATCAGTAAGAGGGAGATCAAAATTATTATAATTATTTTGACTTGAAGAGTTATCATTAGGAATAGTAGAAGATAACCCATCAGAAGTGACACAGATATAATTCAACTAGCTTTATTCTTCAATTTCTTGGATTTTATAGGAGGTACAAAGTAGAAGTCAAGTAAAGTAAGAGGGGTAAGGGATATGGTGCCCTTATCCACCGATACAAGATTTTTACTAGTAGAAGAAGAAGAGCTAGCTGAACTAGGAGAAGTCTTTGATGTGGTAGCTGCAATGGTAGATTGGATGCTGGACTCGATCAGTAGTTGCACTACTAGACTATCCTAGGCTAGCACAAGCTAGTAATACTGAGCTCCCTCTTTCCTTGAGTTGTCACTGGCAACTTGCAAACCTTCCTTGATGTTAGAGGTTTGAGCTATCTCAGGCACCTGCAAGAAAAGTTTCTTGATCTTCTGAACATTCTTTTTAGAGGTTTTGGATAAGAAGATATCCCAACCTTCTTTAGTTTTGGAGAGATCGCAAGTATCCCCAAGGATTAGCTTAATGGAACTAGATGATTGTTCCACAAGGTATTCCTTTGGGATAACTACAGCACTGATCTGGAAGCTATGTTCAAGCCAGTCCTTGAAGATGAAGCAATCTTCCAAAATATGACCTAGCATATGGTGGTAGGGGCAAAAGTTAAGATCATAGATTTTACCTAGTTCCTCTGGTCTCCTAAGTTTGGGTAACTAAAAATCAGGCTTCTTTAAGATATTCTTAAAGATCTTCTTGATTACCTCCCTCTTAATTGAATAAGGCTTGTTAAGTTTATCTAAAAGAGTAGGTAGACCATAACTACCTAGCAAAGAATATGTGTGTCGCTGCTACTGATGATATGGTTGAGGAGGCAGTGGTGTAGGCCATGGAGGCTGCCGTGGCGGCCTGTAAGGCTTCCTTAGTGGTGGCAAAGGAGGTGGAAGCAAAGGCTGCTGAGGTCATGGTCTCTCAGACTAATCTCTAGCTGGTTGCTTTCCCTTATCTACCACTGTCACTGCTCTGGCTTCTTCTCATACACCTTATGTGGCTTTGGCTTAGGCAATTGTTCTTGAAAAGATAATTGTTTTGCCTCTCCTTGTAGACTAGCCACCTTGTTGATTAACTTCTCAAAAGTTTTGATAGCAAAGCCCTTAAGCATGAAGATGGCCGAGCCATGGATATTCTTTAGAAGAATCTCAATGGTATGCTGTTCAGACAGTTGCAGCTCACATTTCATACTCAGGTTACGTCATTTGAGAATGTAGTCAATAAAGGACTCACCTGGATGTTGTTGTGCTACAACTAGATCACCCACAGTAACCCTTTGCTGAGCTCCAACAAACCTCTTGATGAAGAGTTACTTTAACTCAGCAAATATTTTCACTGAACTGTTGGGAAGTTTAGTGTACCAGTCAAAAGCTATCCCCGCTAAGCTACTGATGAAGAGGCAGAATAGTAAACCATCATTGCCACTGACATTGCAGCAACTGGCTCTAAAATGGGTGATGTATTTCCTCAGATTTCCATTACCATCAAAAATCTTGAAGGAAGGTGACACAAATCCTTTGGGATATTGGATTGCATCAAATTCCTCTAGGTATGGTCTACCCTTTAGAACTGATGATCCTCCCCAAGCTTGAGCCAATGCTTCCTTCACCTGCTGCTCAACCATGGACTTTATATCTTTTTCTTGTATGGAGGTTCCACTACCTTCCTATACATGCTAGTGTTACCTTGCTCGATGAGAGGTAAGGCCTTGGCTGGGTCTAAGACATGCACTAACTCTAACTAACTGGTCTCAGCTGTGGTAGGATGAATTACTTGTGATTATTTTTGAAGTACTTAGACTACTGCTAACAAGTCCTCAAGCTTCCTCATCATCTTTTCTATCTTTTCATATTTCTATTTTATTTGTGCTATGAGGTGTTGGTGTGAGTGGGTTGTGTCTTCCTGCTCGGCCTCATCACTTTCCATAGCCTGATGCTCTCTGAGGAGGGATCCCCTGGTATCTACCATGCAAACTCCTGGTGAGTCTCCCAATAAATCATCTTCGGCGTATCCCAAAATTTCTTTCTTTTTCATAAGATAATGTGCCACTATGTCCTCTAGAGAATGATCAATCTGAACAGGCGTGAATGATTTTGGCTGACTGGTGTGATCATTGTCATGTATTGAGAAGCACCGGACCTCCCCTGCTACTGGAGAATCAATCCTATGAGGACTATACTTGCTAGAAGATATACACTCTTAGCTATCACTGACTCTGAAAGGAGTGATATTCCTAGGATGTTCTATGATCATGGGTGCAACTCGGCTGTCATCTCCTCCCTCTACAACTGCTGCAACCATCTCTATGTCCTGCTGAACTAGTGGTGTTGGTGAATGGACGACCACTATGCTTCGGGGTCGACATTCCTTCCGCACCACAACTAGGGTAGAAGTTCGAGCGGGAGAGCTCAGCCTCGCCATAGTAGATGGTGTAGATAGGATAAGATCCCTTGGCCATAGTTGGATCAACAATGAGGTACGCTTCTCCCTGGATGTGGCCTTCATGGCCTTCGATGGAACTGTAGATGCTGCGACATGAATGAGTGATAGTGGATGGGGGGTAGAGCGGTGTGGTGGAGACACCACCAACACTCTCATAATAGGTACCCTCCTCCTGTGATGGGTCATCCCCATAAGTAAAATATTATCTATGTGATCGGCACAGGTAGCATGTCGATCAGGAAAATCAATGAGTGCAAAGGTCGCTGACTGCTGACCAAACCTTTGCCTCTCTCGGCTAGTGATATAAATTGTAGTATGGGCCTCCCTGGCCCCTCTTTCCATAGATGTTTCCCCACATAGCGGGAATAACAGATCTCAAGTAAAATTGAGCTTCGGACAGAAAACATCCATAAAATCTGCCAACCTGTCATAGAATTGAATGAAGGCTGGCAAATGACCTCCTCCTCTGACTAATTGGGGGCTAGTACTGAACCACTAGTGGAGTTGAAGTAGGGATCTTCCTAGCATCCTCTTTGTCTACCCAAAGAGAGGACGAAATGGGTTCGCTATAACTAGTGGGGAAATCAAAGTGGGCAACTCCTTTATAACTAACCATGTAGCGGCCTCCATCTCCCTACCAATGCATGTATGGTATCGCTTAATCATGCAATTTTTGTTCCTCCTCTAAGTCTTGGTAGAGTGAGTAGAGTAAGAGCTAGACCCAACTTCAAAAGCTAGGGAGACAATCTCTGGGATCAGAGGAACCTTACCCTTTGAGGGTGCTAATGAGTGGGTACTAGCCCTCACCGGCGAAGGGAAATGCACACCGGGCGCTATCACGATGTCGGAACTAACACCGCAATCGAAAGCCACGCCTTCCTCTTCAGAAGGGATATTAGAGTCGATGGCAAATCATTAATGATTGGCGCCTGCCCACTACTCACGGAGGGGAGCACTCACGTAATCCTCGCCCTCAAAACCTCTATCAAAATGGATGAGATGGTGCAATCAGGAGAGATTGGCCAAGTCCATGCCATAGGGAAAAAAAACACATACTGATGCGCCATTATAGTCAATTGAAAAATTGAAAAATCAGGCGAAGTGATATGAGTATCTGCAATGTTGGAAACAAACTTGGATCAGATTTCTATTTTGTTGACTTCTGAATTTGAATTTAAAATTTAAACCCACATCCAACATCTTAGAAGTGTTAAGTGGGGTTCAAATGGATTTAGATATTTGATTAGAAAGAAGAATTTTTGAATATGAATCCAATTTACCAAATTTGGATATGTTGAAAATAGGTTTAAATATTTTTAGAAAGATGCTTCCATAGGTTCATGTTTGAAATTAGATTTTGATTTGAGGACCCTCTACTTTAACAAATTTGAGTATGTTAAAGAAAAGGGTCAATTATTTTTGTTTTTAATTTGATATTTTGGAATACACTCACTTAGCAAATTTGGGTATGCTAAGTGAGGTGTTTGAATTTTTTTTTTTTTTTTTGCTTTGTAAATCTTTGGTGATTTTGAAAATTAGAATTCCCACTTAGCAAATTCAGGTATGCTAAATGAAGAACCCAAGTGTGTTTTTTATGAAATTTTTTAAAAATAGAATTCTTAGCAAATTTGAGTATGCTAAGAAAATCCTAAAGTGTTTCATTTATTTTGGATATTTTGATTTTGAAAAATAGGATCCTTAGCAAATTTGGGTATGCTAAGAAAATCCTAATGTGTTTCTCTTTGAAAAGTAGGATCCTTACAAAATTTGGGTATGCTAAGGAAATCCTAATGTGTTTCTTTTGGTTTTGATTTATTTTTAAAATGTAGGATACTTAGCAAATTTAAGTATGCTAAGGGAATCCTAATGTGTTTCTTTTTGTTTGTTATTTATTTTGAAAAATAGGATCCTTAGCAAATTTAAGTATGCCAAGGGAATCCTAATGTGTTTCTTTTTGGTTTGGATTTGTTTTTGAAAAATAAGATCCTTAGCAAATTTAAGTATGCTAAGGGAATCCTAATGTGTTTCTTTTTGGTTTTGATTTGTTTTTGATTGAAAGTGGAGACTTCACTTTAGCAAATATGGTATGCTAAAATGAAGTTCCATAATTTGAAATGGAAATTTCAGTTAGCAAATTTGAGTATGCTAAATGAAATTCCAAAAGATGTGTTCAAAATTTTTTGTGTTTTGGTTTTATTTTGAAAATGGAGACTTCACTTTAGAAAATTTGGTATGCTAAAGAATGAAGTTCCAAAAGTGTTTTTAGAAATTTTATGAAATGGAAATTTCACTTAGCAAATTTGAGCATGCTAAATGAAATTCCAAAAAAGTGTGTTTCAAATTTTTGTTTTTGGATTTTAAAAAGGGGAAACTTCACTTTAGCAAATGAGGTATGCTAAGTTGAAATTCCTAATATGTTTTGAATATTTTTTCTGAAATGGAGATTTCACTTAGCAAATTTGAGTATATTAAATAAAATTCCAAAAGTGTGTTTCAAATTTTGTTTTTAGAAAAGGGAGACTTCATTTTAGCAAATGGGATGTGCTAGAATGAAGTTCCAAATATGTTTTGCAAATTTTTGTTTTTGTTGATTTTTTTTAAAAAGAGATTTCCATTTCACACATTTGGGTATGTAAGATGGACATCAATTATGTTTCACTTTCCAAAGATATATATTTTGTGTGTGATTATTGCTTTTTGAAAGAGGAAATCCCAACCTAATCATATGTGGAATATGTTAAGTAGGATTTTAAAATGATGTCATTTTATTTAGAAATGAAATTTTCAATCAATAAATTTGGGTATATTGAATGGAGATGTTCATATGTTCTTTCAAAAAAACTTATTTTGATTTTTTTTTTTTTGAAAATGAAACTTCCATTCAATAAGTGGTATATTGAATGGAGGTGTTTCACATGTGCTTTTTGAAAAATTTATTTTTGATTTTGTTGTTGTTGTTGTTGTTGTTGTTGTTTGAAAATGAAACATTCATTCAATAAATGTGAGCATATTGAATAGGGGGTTTCATATGTGCTTTTGAAGAATTTAGTTTTGTTTGAAAGTGAAACTTCCATTCAATAAGTATGGGTATATTGAATGGAGAGGTTCATATGTGCTTTTGAAAAATTTATTTTGATTTTGTTAGAAAATTAAACTTCCATTCAATAAGTGTGAGTATACTGAATGGGGGGTTTCATATGTACTTTTGTAAAATTTATTTTGACTTTGTTCGAAAATGTGAAAATTCCAACTTAATACATGTGGAATGTGTTGAATGGAATTTCAAAGTTGTAAAAATTTTTTTGTTTGAAGATGTAACATCCATTCAACATATTTAAATGTATTGAATGGATAAAATTATCTTCAAATTTTGTGCTTTTGAAAACATGATTGTTGAAATTTTATTTTTGAAAATGAGGTCTTCACCAAAATGAATTGAGTGAAGAAGCTCATTTGTACTTTTTAGAAAATGTGATTGTTGGAATCTTATTTTGGAGAAAGAGTTCTCCATCAAAAGTGAATTGGGTGGAGAAACTCATTTGTGCTTTTTAGGAAATATGATTGTTAGGATTTTATTTTTGTAAATGAGTTCTCCATCAAAAATGAATTGGGTGGAGAAACTCATTTATTCTTTTTAGGAAATGTGATTTTTAGGATTTTAAACATATAACTATGATAAATATTGTTAGATGAAGATGATTTAGAAAAAATTTTGTACAAAATATTTTATTATGTGCATTTTTGAAAGTGTTTTTTTACAAGGAAGATTTTTATAAAGGATTTATTTTGTCTTTATTGTTTTAGAATGAACCTTTCCTTATCATAAAAATAATAAGGTGGAAGTCTTAAATATTTTCTTTTTATTAGATTTTTATCTTTACCCATAGGAGAACCCAATGGGAGTTTTAAGACCAACACGGGGTGAGATCCTAAAACCTAAAGATGTTGGATAGTTTAGCTTAAGGATGAAATAAACTAAGTGCCAACAAAAAAGAAGGATAGTCTCAGATTCATATAAAATACAAACCCAACCCACTATCGAGACTTAAGGACAATGATCATTTACCAAAGATGAAGAGAGGAACAATCCCCAACGGAGTAGCCAGAAAAATCTGTGGGTGAAAAATTTTTAATTTCTCTAAAAAAAATGTATACTTTCATCTTCACTCTATACGAGATAAAATGAAGAAAGAAATATAATTTCTTTTTTATGCATTTGGACACCATGTAGATCCACAGATATTCTTATTAAGGTGGTCAAGTATGACATTGAGAAGAAGTGTACTATCTCAAAAGATAGAACTCACTACCCTACAATGAACCTAATCACCTGAATAAATACTCCTAAGGACAATGGGTCTGCATGTGTACTAGAGATTCTTCCACTACTTTACATGAAAAAGTAAAGCAGGGTTTATTTTAAATCGAGTTCATTAAGTTCCCTACAAGGGTAAGCCCCCATAGTTAATTACATCCTAAGGAAGGGGATTCTTTGGGAATACTCTCGATTAAGGTAAATGATCATTGTCTCTAAAGATTTCAATAGGACCGGACTATCAATCAATTAGTTTATTTTTGAAGATCAAATGGAATTGATAAAAGAGAGAGTTATTATTGAACCAAAGGAAGATAAGTAGGAGATGCTCACAATGCTAGGAAACCTAGTGAGCATCTCAAACTATCTTATGGTCGGGGTTTACATTTTTAAAATTGATTTTATTTGTTTGAGTTAAATTTTTCATTAGAAATTTAGGGCTTATGATTCCACAAGATAAGATTATAGAAATGCCTAAGAGATGAGGATTTATGCTTATGGCCCACAAAGGGGAGAAGCAGCCTCAGAACCTAAACCTAGGGAGCTTTGGCGAGGGCCAAAAGCACAACCTAAATCTAAGGCGAAAATGGGTATATGATTTACCTCCACAAGAGAGAGTAAATCACCCGACTGCTTAGACTTACAATTGCCTGGGGGTGGCCACCAACTAACTCCTCCTATGATTCTAAATTCATGTAGGCGAGTCATATGCTTTATGCAAGATAGCTAGGATGTTATTTATTTAAAAAGAGACTAAGTCTTTAAACTCACTCGCTAAGAGACTAGATCATGTAAGGACATGAAAAATGACCTAGATCTAATGCAATTCATATTACATTTTTATTTTCATTTTTGGACAATCATTTTTACTCAGTCTTATAGGATTCATATGACTAATGCATGAGAAGTAAGATTATTGGCCAAAATCAGCGAGAAGGGAGGAGGTAATTTTCACCATGGCTCTCAAAGGTCAAGGCAAGTTTCTCTAGAAAAAGTGGAAGCCCTCCAATCAAGAGTGAAACAAGATGCTTTTATGCATGATATTATAAAAGAAATACTCATCTAGCTAAGGGGTTACTAATTCTTTTATCTTGATTTTTAACTTAGGCTTTAAGTGAGGTTATGAGTTATTTATTTTTACTTTTTAGTTGATTAATTTGGTAAAAGATTTATTTTTCCCTAAGAACCTTAACATCATCCAGGCCATACATCAAACAAGGAAGAAACTAGGAAAAGGAAGCCATCTTAATGCACAAGCTAAATAAATCATCAGTCAATTTATAAAACTAACGCAAAAGAATAAGAGGCCATATGTGTTCAGGCACCACCGCACAAACCTAAAAATAAATTGAGTAGCCGAGCTCTACCCTTATCAATCGGGATTACAAATAAATTAATTTAGAATCAAGTAAGAAAATTCATGTTATGGGGGTCGTCAAGCTTCATTTCTCCATTCTTTTTTTCTTCTTTTTTCTTTCTTCTTTCTTCTTTCTTCTTTGGTTCCTTCTTTTGGATGGTTGGAATGTGGATGTTTCAAAGGCTTCACATGGTAGATGTTAACCTCATTTTAGGGTGGGCTCTCAACCCCTCCATCTTAGACATAGGACTTCTCTTAGACATTAAGGATTCCTTAATCTTGAGACACATCTAGTAATTCAGTGGACACTCAACCTAGCCTGAAAAGACTTAGAAGGGTTAGCCATAGGAATAGATCATGCCTTAGGGGTGTTAGGAAATTTTGCCTATCCTATAGCTTGAACCACATTCCTCACTTCCTTCCTTCAAGCCAAACTTGAAATCTAATCAACATCAAATCTAAATCAATTCCAGCCTAATTGATTTTATCCAAACTCAAATCAATGCCACATGATTGAAACCCATGATTGAAATCTATGATTGAAGTTTATGATTAAAATTCCAAGTTCAAAATCCTTCTTAAGTTCTTTAGTCCCCTCTTAAGGACTTAGCCTAAATCACCTTCAAATCAATTCAAACTCATGAAATTTTCTCACAACCCATTTATATTCTCATTTATATTCACATATATAAATGAAATATAAATTTGAATCAATCAAACTAAACCCAAAAGTCAAATCCAAATTCACAAATCTTTCCTAAGTCACTTTATTTCCCTTCTAAGGACTTAGCCTAAATCATGTTCAAATCACTTCAAATTTATGAAATGTTCTCATAACTCATTTATATTCTCATTTATATTCACATATATAAATGAAATATAAATTCAAACAACCAAAACCAACTCCAAATCTCAAACTCAAATTCATTCAAAATTCAATCTAAGCCTTTCAAGTAAAAATCTTAAACTTAGCCAAATCAATTTCAAATCAAGCCAAACTGTTGATTTTTCTTCATGATTCAATCAATCCTTCAATCATGAATCCAAATATAAACATAAACTTCAATCACTTAACCAAAACTCATTCAAAAAATCAAACCAACTCAAACTCATGTTCACCTCTTGAAATTGTCAAATGAACCAAAACTCATTTGACTTTAAACCACTTGCAAATGGATTTATATTTCAATCATAAGTCCATATGTGAGTTTAATCAAACTGAAATCAAGTTTTGACCAAGCCATTTGACCCACTTTCGCTCACTTGAACCAAAGTGACCTAAAGTACTCTTATGAGTCAAATTTTAATCCTAACCAAATTAGATTGAACAAAACCCATCTAAGCTTATCATCATGATGAACAATCATCATGAGATAATCAATCAATCAAAGTAGGTCAAACCTAAGGTTGACCAAGTCAACACTTAGCCAAAATGGAACCTAACATAACCAAAACCCATCATAGGCCAAATTGTTTGAAACCATTGATCAAAAATAATTTATGACCAATGTTTGAACTTGACTAAGTCAACAATTGAGCCTAACCTAGCCCAATTGGCCACTTGACCCAACTTGACCCAAGTTGACCTAAAAAGTCAAAATATGTCAAAACTTGATCTAAGCCAAATTGATTGAAATCAATGGGTTAATTTTATTCTAAATCACTTGTTGAACTTGACCAAAGCCTCAATTGGCCAACTAGACCTAACCTAGCCCAATTGACCTTGAACCCAACTTGACCTAAAGGGTCATATTGAGCCAAATTCAAACTTAACCAAAATTGATTGGAAACAAAGATACTAATCCATTTCATATGACCAACCAAATAGAAACAAACCCTTGACCTAACCCAAATAAGTCAAATGGGTCAAATTGATCAACTTGACCCATTTGACCTAAATGAACTCAATTGAACTAAAACCAATTATAAACCAAATTGAATCAAACCAAAACCACCAAAATATTTCAAATGGTCATATGAACTTGACCCAACCCTTAGTTTGACCCAATTTGACCAATTGGTCAACCTTACCCAAGTTGACCCATTTTGACCTAAATGGGTCAACATGAGCCAAATCACATCAAACCAACTCCAAATTCAATGAAACTTGGCCAAACTTATTTTCTCATCATATAAAACATGCACAAACTGAAATCAAGGTCAAATGACCATTTTACCCATAGGCCATAGGGTAAATTTTGGCCAATTCCACATGGAATTTGGTCAAATCCTCTTCATAAACACTTAGCACTCTCTTAGTGGATCTTAACACTAGGGAGTGTGGGACCCAACCCAATGGGTTTGGGTCAGCCCAACTTAGCCCAAATAACCCACACCCCATTGAAATGGAGCACATGGAATCCTCCTTACACCCAATTCAAGCACATGGCCACTTCACCATTCTACTCTCTAGCCAAAATTGAATTCAAGGACACCCTAAACAGCCTAACAAACCCACTCCTTATGGTCAATTGAATCAAAATGGCAAGGTATTGCTCAGCCGACTGATTACCGAAGGGGGAGATATACTCCCCTTAATTCAACAAAATTTTTACTCTCATTCAGTCGATTGAAACATAGGAACTCAAAACAAGCCTTATAGAATCTTCCCAAGCTTCCTAGAGAGGGTTTGAAATCTCCATTCTCAATTTTTAGAGCTTGAAAATAAGGGAGTTTTATTGAAAAACCAACTTACTCGACACTCAACACCAACCCAATTCCTTCTTCAAGCTTCATCAGAGGACCAAGTCGAGTTCATCTAAGCTCTTTCCTAAGCTCCAAAGGTAAGGGGGGATCCAATTTGATCAAGGTCGAGCTCAAGGCAAGGAGGAGTTGACCCATAGAAGCAACCACCCAATTTCAAAAGCTCAAACTTTCAGCAAAGCTTCATCTCAACCAGACGAAGCTTCTCCAAGGGATTCGAGTGTTGGAGAGGTATTCCATTAAATCGAGCTTAAGTTCAATGTATGTTGGTCCTTTATGAAGTGGATTTCAATCTTATGTTGATCTAGCCATTAAATGTGCATGCACTGATGCTTAGATGGTGTGGGTTAACTTTCATTCCAATCCAAGCTCAATCGAGCTCGGATCATGGCCTCGAAGATGGATGGTCTCCATTTTACATAGAGAGGGGCAGGGATGAATCTCTGACCATCCATCCACGCATTTTGGATGGACGGCCGAGATTAGAACATGTAGCCTCCCACATTTTCCCCTCTGATCCATGGCTTCAATCTCATCCATTCAATCCTTGATCGGACGGCTGAGGAGAAAGTGCATAGCACCGCCGCCATGCGGCTCCATGATGTGATGGGTTAAAGAGCCAATCCCGTCACCCTAGGTGGAAAGCGCACGTCGCGTCAGCGGTAGACGTGGCACCGACGGGATTAATAATATAATTAGGGATTATTTAATTTCTAATTAATCACCAAATCTTCCTGAATTCATATCTAAGTGTATAAAAATCAAAAAATATGAAATAAATTGCATATGAAAGATAATTGAACATGGAATATTTTAAAATTAATTTCAATGGATTTTGGATAACATTTTTCTCTGAATTTAGGTTTTATTATTAATATTAATTACTCCATTGATTAATCCCAAACTTTTTATGCTTACTTAGTGGGATGACCCCTACCTCTCCTAATTTTTTTGGGATTTATTGGGAGCTTGATTAGGGGAATTGCTAGTTCATTTTTTAATCACTCCCTTAATATAATTAAGCTTAATTAAGGGAATAATTAGGAGTTTAACCCTCTGATTGAGTCAATTAAGTTTTGATTGAGTGAGTATAAGGTTTAGGGAATAATTTTGGGAAACTTTCCTTGACATATTCCTTAAACCTTTTTTCTTCCTTAATCCATCCCTAATTAAGGGTTAATTCATTAATAACCCCCTTAATTAATTTCATAAAATTCTAAAACTTTCCAGAACTTAATTAATCTATCTTGGGTAGTTTTTTAGGTGTTCAAGAGCCTAAGTATAATTATGGAAATCAAAATCCAACTCATATGTGTGAGAGGGGTTTTGAAAGTACTTAAGCTTAAACCCCTTAGTTTAATTAATCATTAATCATGAGACAAATTGCATGAGACCCCTTTCGTCCTAGGTACATTACAAATTTAAATTCCTTGTGAGATTTTATGTCATCTCATTGGCTCATAATTATTTGATTAGTTATACTAAGGTGGTATAGGTAAGGGATAATTAACATGTTTAATTCATACCTTAACCTAAGTAACATATAAAAAATCATCTTATCACCTAAAAATTAAACTAAAACAACCAACACATGTTGGAATGGCTTAGGAATAGCAAACTTACCTCACATTTCTTAAATTAAATCAAACTCAAAACAAAATCAAACCTTCCTTAAAAATAATTTGATTTGCTTTAAGCTTTCTTATTTCATATGATTATCTTTAAGAATTAATTAGGGTGAATCTGTTTACTTACTTTCATCACTTGATTTCTTCCCTAGCATGCTAAATTTTTATGTCATATAGATTTTATGTATTCATGGTTTTCTAAAATCAAAATTAAAATGAAATTCTTTCTTTATGTAAAATTGCATATTTTGGCTAAAATAGAAATATGAATGGCTATTATCACTATTAAATTTTAAATTATTTTCAAAATATATAAATCAATTACCAAAACTGAAAGTGTGCTACTTATAATTTATTTATAAGTTTGCATGTGGATAGAAAAATGTGTCTTATGTTTGCTTCCTTTCTTTCCTCTTGACATGGATTTGAATAAGATTTGCAAAGAGTATAGTTCTTTTAAAAGAACATATCACTTGCTTAAATCTACTCTTATTCCTTTCCATGTTATAACCTAAGAAGGATCTTCATATTCACACATATAAATTGCATAAGTAAAATCCAAAATACAAATACAAACTTTTTGCATCCTTTCTTTTCCATTCATTTCTTTTATACATATGCTTGTATTTAAAGAAAGTGGTATATTAGTCTGGAAAACCCTGGGATTTTGAGGCTTTAAGTAGCCCAAAGTAGGTCTTATACCTTACACCCCTGATGTTAACAATGGCACTGTACTCACTTATGCCTTTCATACATTCATGTGTGCATGTGAAAATTGGATAAGAAATCCCTTTTCTACTTAATGAAAATCATGCATCATAAGCATTCAAATTTTCTTAAGTAACTCACTTAGCATTCATCATAAAGTGTGCTAAACATTTCCATTTATATGTTTAGATATGCTTAGGATTCATTCATATGCATGTTATACATGTTGGGAAAGAAATCAAGTGATGTGTGTTTTATGAATTTAATTCACTTTACTTATTCTTAAAATGCCTTTCTCTTGAATAGGTTTGTTTAGAGTTCATCTAAACTTAGGATTAATTAAAACACATAATAAAACATTCACTAAATAAAACTAAAATATGAATCCACTTTAGAAATTACTTAGGTTAAAGAAGGAAAGAGAAGTTCTCTTCTTTTTTCCTCTCTTTACAACTTAGTAATTAATTGTATGATTCACTTGAACCTAATCAAAACACAAAATAAAATCAACCCAAGATATCTAAATAACTTAAATAAAACCCTCCTCTAAGTTAAACATTCTTCACACTCAAAAAATTCTAATTTAAAGCCATAGCTAAGCATACCACACAAACCTTAAAAGCACACACATTAGGCTTAGTCACCACTTCTAGCTTTCGATTAGGATGGTGCATGGTTTGATGTTTGCTTTTATTTTGTGATGTAATATTTTAGACTGGATGTTAGGGTGCATGTGCGTAGACTGAATGGTAGGGTGATCTTAGTCTAACCATTATCTTTTGTAGGGGATTATGCTTAAGAGGTGTTGTAATAAATAAAAATATAAATACTTTTGTTATACAAGTGCTTATACCCCTAAGCATAATCTAATAGGCCAGGTGGACTTAATCACCCATGTGTGGGGTGTTAAGTCCAATATATATTCTTGGGATCGTATGGTTTGCTTTAGTTAGTCTATGTTTTGTAGGTATTAGTTAGATCTCCATTTTCCCTTTTCATGTAATTTTTGTAATTAGGATTTTGGAATGATTGTTATGGGTATTAGAATGAGCATCGATTATAAGGCCATTCCGTATGTACCATGTGAAGCCTTTGGAGCATCCACCTTCCAACAATCCAAAAGAAGGAACCGAAGAAGAGAGAAGAAAAGAAGAAGAATGAAGAAAAGAAGAATGAAGAAATGAAGTTTGAAGACCCCCATAACAAATGAATTCCTTGCTTAATTGTATTTAATTCATTTATAATTCAGGTTGTATAAGGGTAGAGCTCTACACCCAATTTTTTCGGTTTGTGCGTGGTCCACCACAAATGGCCTCTTATTTTTTCGCATTAGCTTTATAAATTAATTGATGATTTGTTTAGCTTGTGCATTAAGATGGCATCCTTTTCCTATTTTTTTTTGCTTGATATATGGCCTGGATGATGATTAGGCTCTTACAAAGAAATAAATCTTATACCAAATTTAACTATTCAAAATTAAAATAAAGAATTCATAACCTCACCTAAAAGCTTAGGCAAAAAAAGCAAGATAAAAGAATTAGCAACCCCTTAGCTGGATGAGTATTTCTTTTATAACATCATGCAAAAAAATATCTTATTTCACTCTTGATTAGAGGGCTTCCACCTTTGCTAGAGAAACTTGGCTTAACCTGTGAGAGCCATGGTGCAAACACACCTCCTCCCTTCTCGCTGATTTTGGCCAATAATTTTACTTCTCATGTATTAGGCATATGAATCCTATAATCTTGAGTCAAATTGATTGTCCAAAAATAAAAAATATATATAATATAAATTACATTAGATTTAGGTCATTACTCATGCCCGTACATGATCTAGTCTCTTAGGGAGTGAGTTTAAGGACTTAGCCTTTTTTCTAAATAAATAAACCTATATATGCATAAAGCATGACTTGCCTACATGAATTTAAAATCAGGAGGAGTTAGTTGGTGACCACCCCTGCTGGATAAGTCCAAGTCGGGTGGTTTGTCCTCTCTGGAGAAACCAAATACCCATTTTGCCTTAGATTTAGGTTGTACTTTTGGCCCTCGCCAAAACTCCCTGGATTTAAGTTCTGAGGTTGCTTCTCCCCTTTGCGGGCCATAAGTATAAATCCTCACCTCTTAGGCATTTCCATAATCTTGTGTTGTGGAATCATAAGCTCTAAATTTCTAATAAAAAGTTCAACTCAAAAAAATTAAATCAATTTTAAAAATGTAAAGCCCAATCATGGGATAGTTTAAGATGCTTGCTAAGTTTCCTAGCATCATGAGCATCTCCTATGTATCTTCATTTGGCTTTGATAATAACTCTCTCTTTGATTAATCCCATTTGATCTTCCAAAATAAACTAATCGATTGATAGTCCTACCTATTGAAATCTTTAGAGGCAACAATCATTTACCTTAATCAAGAGTATTTCTAAGGAATGCCCTTCCTTAGGATGTAATTAACTATGGGGGTTTGCCCCTATAAGGAACTTAATGAACCCAATTTAAAATAAACCTCGCTTTACTTTTCCATGTAAAGTAGGAAAAGAATCTCTGGCATATATACAGACCCATTATCCTTAGGAGTCCTTATTCGGGTGATTAGGCCCATTGCAGGGTGGTGACTTCCATCTCTCGAGATAGTACAGCTCTCTTTAATATCGTACCCGATCACCTTAATAAGAATATATGTGGATCTGCATGGCATCCCAATAGGGTGCATTTTATATATTTTATTTTCATTTATTCCTCTTTTCTAAAAGGGAGCATAGACGAAGGCATGAACGCATAAACTTTTTCACCACAGTACATAAGATGAGATCTTATAACTAATTCTCATCCTAATCCCCATAACAATCATTCCAAAATCCTAATTTCCAAAAATTGCATGAAAAAGGAAAAATGAAAATCTAACTAACACCTGTAAAACAGAGATTAGCTAAAATAAACCATATAAATCCCGAGCAAATATATTGGACTTAACACCCCACACATGGGTGACAAAGTCCATCTGGCCTATTGGATTATGCTTAGGAGTATAAGCACTAGCACAACAAAAGTATTTATATTTTTATTTATTACAGTGCCCCTTGAGCATAATCCTCTGTAGAAGATAATGGTTAGACTAAGATCTCCCTACTATTCAGTCTACTCACATACACCCTAACATCTAGATTAAAACAAAACATCACAAAATAAAAGCAAACATTAAACCATGCACCTCCCTAACTTAAAGCTAGAAGTGGTGACTTAGCTTAATGTGTGTGCTTTTAAGGTTTGTGTGGTATGCTTAGTTATGGCTTTAAGTTAGATTTTTTTTAAGTGTGAAGAGTGTTCAACTGTGTGTGTGTGTGTGTGTGTGTGTGTGTGTTATTTAAGTTATTTAGTGTCTTGATTTTTTTTTTTTTTTGTGTTTTGATTAGGTGCAAGTGAATCCTACAATTAATTACTAGGTTGTAAAGAGAGGGAAAGAGAAGAAAAACTCCTCTTTCCTTCCATACCCTAAGTAATTTCTAAAGTAAATTAATATTTTAGTTTTGTTTAGTCAATATTTTATTATGTGTTTTAATTAATCCTAAGTTTAGATCAACTCTAAACAAACATATTCAAAATAAAGATATTTTAAGATTAAGTAAAGTGAATTAATATCACAAAATACACATTACTTGCTTTCTTTCCCAACATGTATAACATGCACATGGTTGAATCCTAAGCATATCTATACACATCAAATGGGAATGTTTAGCACACTTTATGATGAATGCTAAATGAGTTACTTAAGAAAATTTGAATGCTTATGATGCATGATTTTCATCAAGTAGAAAAGGGGGATTTCTTATCCAATTTTCACATGCACACATGAATGTATGAAAGGCATAAGTGAGTACGATGCCATTGTTGAATTTTGAGTTTGATTTAAGATTTAATCATTTAATTGAGTTTTATTGACTTAAATAGGTTTAATCATATTTAAGTTAATTTTCTCTAAAGATGATATTTTTTTGATTTGAGGTTTGATTAATGATTGCTTAAGTTCTATTTCATTCTTGATTTTTTGCTTTGATATTTAACCCTTGCCTCCCTTTGGAACGATGCCTTCTTTTATGTCTATCGTCGCCTCGCCAAAAGAGCAATTATTTATATTTTTGAGCTCAAAAATGGCTCAAAGAGGTGGGGGATGGGTTCCTTTTTTACTTTGAGGAGCTTTTGGGGGGCTGAATGGTGATGGGAGGAAGAGATCTAAAGCCTCATCTTCCCCTCCTTTTATAATGAAAGAAAATCTATTATTTTTTGAATTTTTTGGCTCCAAATTGATTGTCATATTGCTTGGGATGGTTGGGGTGGATGATTGATTGATTGAGGACTTTAGATTTTTGCTCCAAAGTTCTCTCTTGCTTCCATATGATCAACCCTATTCAATGTAAATGTTAGGGAGGAGTTAAGTGCATGTGATGGAGGAGAATTAAATGAGGTTGGGTGGAATCCTATGTGGGGGAGGATCCATGAGGGATTTAAATGGGTTGGGTGGTTTTGAGCTGATCCTTAATGGGTCTGGGTCAGGTTTGATCAGCCCCCAATGGGTCTTGGCTTGGTTACAAGGGAATAGCCCAATTTGGGTCATATGGGTCATATTAGGTCAAATTGACCCATTTGACTAAAATTGGCCAAATTAGCTTGGGTTATGGGTTGATTCATGTTCAATTGGATAATTAAAGATGAATGTGGTCTTTGGTTTGAATTAATTTGGATTTAATTTGGATTTAGGCCAAATTGACCCTTTAGGCCAATTTGGGCTAAGTTGGGTCAAGTTGACCAATTGTGCTCGATTGATCAAATTGGGTTTAATTGTGGTTTTATCAAGTTCAATAATAAATTTGGAATAAACTTGAGCCATTGGTTGCAATCAATTTGGGCTAGATCATGATTTGACCCGATTTGGTCCTTTAGGCCAATTTGGGTCAATTTGGATAAAATGGACAATTGGTCTTGGTTTGGCCTAATTGATTGTAATTGATCATCCTAGAGTGATCAATAATCATGGTAGAAGGTTTTGGTGAGCTTGGTTCAATCCAATTTGGGTTGAATTGGAAGTTGGCTCAAATGGGTCCTTTAGGTCACTTTAGGTCAAGTGCACCTAAGTGGGTCAATTGGTTTGGTTTTGGTTTGATTCAAGTTTAGTTGAACTTATATATGAGCCCTAGATTGAAATATAAATTCAATGGCAATCAATTTGGAGTCCAATGAGCCATCAAATTTTCTAAGAGTAGCAATAATGCAACTGAACGAAGTGACTTGGGTTGGCTTCAATTTGGTTTGAAATTGTAGGTTTCATTTATATTTGGATAAATGATTGAATAAATTATTTATTTGAGAGAAAATCCATTGGTTTTGACTTGATTTGGATATAATTTAGCTAAGTCCAAAGAATTGGCTTAAAGGGCTTAGATTGAGTTTGGATTTGATTTTTGATATAGGTTTGGTCATTCTAATTTGTATTTCATTTATATTTATGAATATAAATGAAAGAATAATTGATTTATAAAAAATTTAATTGAGTTTTATTTAATCTAAAGGGAATTTTGGCTAATCTTATGAATGTGGTTCATATGGCTCAGGATTTGAATTTGATTTTGGGTTTCAATCATTTGGAGTCAAATTTGAAATTAGATTTAGAATTTGAATTTGAATTTGAATTTGAGATTTGGTTTGAGAATTGAGTCTAAGCTAGATTTGATAAAGTGTATCTAGATTAGGTTTCGGCTATATGATAGGTAATTTCCTTAAGCCCTAAGGCATAGCCTAATCTTATGATTAACACTTCTAAGTCTCTAGGCTTAGGTTAAGTGTTCACCTAATCACTAGAAGTGTCTTATGACTAAGGAGTTCTTAGTGTCTAGAAGAGTCATAAGTCTAAGAAGAGGAGGTTAAGAGATCACTGTAAAAGTAAGGTCAACAATCCTTCTTAGGTTATAACATGGAAGGGGATAAGAGTAGATTTGAGCAAGTGTTATGTTCTTTTAAAAGAACTATACACTTTGCAGATCTTATTCAAATCCATATTAAGAGGAAAGAAAGTAAGCAAACATAAGACACATTTTTATATTCACATGCAAGCCTATAAATAAACTATAAGTAGCACACTTTTAGTTTTGGTTATTGATTCATATATTTTGAAAATAATTTGGAATTTAATAGTGATAATAGCCATTCATATTTCAACTTTAGCCAAAACATGCAATTTGATATAAAGAAAACATTTTCATTTTCATTTTATTTTTGAAAAGCATGAATGTATGAAATCTATATGACATACATATTTAGCATGCTAGGAAAGAAATCAAGTGATGAAAGTAATATAAATTCATCAATCTTAATTAATTCCTAAAGATAATCTTATGAAATAAGAGAGCTTAAAGCAAATCAAGTTATTTTTAAAGAAGGTTTGATTTTGTTTTGATTTTGATTTAATTTAAGAAATGTGAGGTCAATTTACTATTTCTAACCCATTCCCACATATGTTGGTTATTTTAGTTTAATTTTTATGTGATTAGATGATTTTTATATGTTGCTTTGGTTAAGGTATGAATTAAGCATGTTAATTACCCCATACTTATATCACCTTAGCATAGTTAATCAAATAATTATGAGCCAATTAGATGACAGAAAACCACACAAGGAATTTAAATCAGCAATGCATCTAGTAATAAAATGGCCTAATACATTTGGCTCATGATTAATGATTAATTAAACTAAGAGGTTTAACTTAAGTACTTTCATAACCCCCCTCACCCATGTGAGTTGGATTTTGATTTCCTTAATTGTACTTAGACTCTTGAACACCTAAACATCTACCCAAGATAGATTAATTGAGTTCTGATAAGTTTTATAATTTTATGAAATTAATTAAGGGGGTAATTAGTGAATTAACTCTTAATTAAGCATGTATTAAGAAAGAAAAATGGGGTTTAGGGAATATTTTAAGGAATGTATCCCAAAATTATTCCCTAAACATCATATTCACTAAATCAATACTTAATTTACTCAATCAAAGCGTTAAACCACAAATTATACCCTTAATTAAGCTTAATTATATTAAGGTGGTGATTAAGGAATGAATTAGCAATTTCTCTAATCAAGCCTCTAATAAATTCCAAGAAAATTAGAGAAGGCAAGGGTCATCCCACTAATTAAGCACAAGAAGATTGGGATTAATTAGTGGAGTAATTAGAGGGTAATTAACTTAATATCATTCCCAATAAAACCCAAATTTAGAGAAAAGAACTACTGAAAATTAATTAAAATCAATTTTATAATATTCTAGATTCAATTATCTATCCAATGCAATTTATTTAATTTTTTTTATTTTCCTAGGCTTAGATATGAATTTAGGAAGGTTTGCTGATTAATTAATAATTTAAAAAACCTAATTATATGTTTAATCCCATCGGCACCATGTGGGTCACTGACGCAGCATGCGCTTTCCACGTGGCATGATGGGATTGTATCTTTAACTTGTCACATCATAGCCACGCGCGGGCTACGCTCTCACTTTGATCAAGGATCAAATGGCTGAGGTTAAAGCTGCGATTCTAAAGGGTGAAACGTGGGATGTTACGTGTCTTAATCAAGGCTGTCCATCCAAAATGCGTGGATGGATGGCCAGAGATTCATCCCTGTAATTCCCTCTGAGCAATGAGATCATCAATGTTTTAGGGCAAGATCTGAGCTCGATTGAGCTCGTATTGGGCTAAAATTTAGCCCACACCTTCATCATACAATGGAGATCATATCCAACAACTAATTTTTTATGAAATAAAAGTTTCTTTCACAAATCTCCACACTATGGCTAGATTAAGCTTGTAAAAATAGTTTACCTCGCCAGAGGTAATTATCGATGCTCGATTCCCTTGGAGAAGCTTTGTCTAGTGGAGACGAAGCTTTGCTGAGAGTTTGAGGTCTTATGATTGGGTGGTTGCTTCTAGAGGCCAACTTCACCTTGGACTCCTTGCAGCTTTGATCGAACTAGCACCCCTCTTGCCTTTGGAGCTTGGGAAAGAGCTTGGACAAGCTCGATAAGGGTCCTTGAGGGAGCTTGCAAAGGGAATTAGGTTGATTTTAAGTGTGGAGTGAGATTGGATTTTGGTTGAGCTCCCCTATTTTCAAACTATGAAAATTGAAAAATGAGATTTAAAACTCTCTAGGAAGCTTGGCAAGAGTAGCTAGGGCTTGGGAAGAGTTTTTATGCTTCAATCGACTGAGGGAGAGAGAAGATTGAGTTGAATTAGGGGGAGTATATCTCCCCCAAGGGCAATCAGATGGCTGGAAGCCTCATTATCATTTTGATCTAATTGAGCTTATGCCATGGGTTTGTTAGGTCATTTAGGATGTCCTTGAATTCAATTTTGGCCTAGGAAGAAGTGGGTGAGGTGGCCATGTGCTTGAATTGAGTGGAGGGAGGATTCCATGTGCTCCATTTCAAGGCATGTGGTCGGTTTGGCCATTGGGCTAGGTTGGGTTGACCCAAATTCATTAGGTTGGGTGCACCACACTCCATAGTGTTCACTTGATCCATTAAGAGGATGTTAAGTGGTTATGAAGAGGATTTGACCAAATTCTAAGTAGATTTGGCCAAAATTTACCCTATGAACTAAGGATAAAATAGTCATTTCACCTTGATTTCAGTTTGGGTATGTTTGATATGATGAGAAAATAGGTTTGGCCAAGTTTCATTGAATTTGGAGTTGGTTTGATGTGATTTGGCTCATGTTGACCCATTTAGGTCAAAATAGGTCAACTTAGGTCAAGTTGACCAAATGGTCAAATTGGGTCAAACCAAGGATTGGGTCAAGTTCATAAGACCATTTGAAATGTTTTGGTGGCTTTTGTTTGATTCAATATGGTTTAAGTTTGAATTTGGATCATTTGATTTCATTTAGGTCAAATGGGACAAGTTGACCAATTTTACCCATTTGACATATTTTAGCTAGGTCATGTGTAGGTTTAGATTTGGTTGGCCATATGAAAGGGATTAGTATCTTTGTTTCCAATCAATTTTGATTAAGTTTGAATTTGGCTCAATTTGACCCTTTAGGTCAAGTTGGGTTCATGGTCAATTGGGCTAGGTTAGGTTTAATTGGCCAATTGAGGCTTTAGTCAAGTTCAATAAGTGATTTGAAATGAACTTGACCAATTGATTTCAATCAATTTGGCTTAGATCAAGTTTTGACACATTTTGACTTTTCAGGTCAAATTGGGTCAACTTGGGTCAAATCCAAGTTAAATGTCAAATGTTGAGTTGGTCAAGTTCAAACATTGGTCATGAATGAGTTTTGATCAATGGTTTCAATCAATTTGGCCTATGGTGGATTTTGGCTATGTTAGGTTTTATTTTGGCTAAGTGTTGACTTGCTCAACCCTTAGCTTTGACTTGGTTTGACCTAATTTGATTGATTAATCATCTCATGATGATTGTTGATCATGATGAGAGGCATAGATGGGCTTAGTTCAATCCAATTTGGTTCGGATTAGAATTTGGCTCGTAATGTACTTTAGGTCACTTTGGGTCAAGTGAGCCTAAGTGGGTCAAATGGCTTGGTTAAAATTTGATTTAAGTTTGATTGAACATATGGACTTAAGATTGAGATATAAATCCATTTGCAAGAGGTTTGAAGTCAAATGGGTTTTGATTAATTTGATAATTTCCAGTTCAGAGGGTGAACGTGAAATGGATATTGTCCTTGAATTTTTAATTGAGTTTTGGTTAAGTGATTGAAGTTTATATTTATATTTGGATTATGATTGAAGGATTGATTGAATCATGAAGAAAAATCAAGAGTTTGGCTTGATTTGGACTTGATTTGGTTAAGTTCAAGAATTTGACTTGAAAGGCTTAGATTGAATTTTGAATGGGTTTGAGTTTCATTTTTGGAATTGGTTTTGGTTGTTTGAATTTATATTTTATTTATATATGTGAATATAAATGAGAATATAAATGTGTTATGAGAAAATTTCAAGGATTTAAAGTGATTTGAAGCATGATCTAAGCTATGTCCTTAAGAGGAAATAAAAGGACTTAGGAAAGATTTTGAGAATTTGGGTTTGATTTTTTTTTTTTGATTTAGTTTGATTGATTTGAATTTATATTTCATTTATATATGTGAATATAAATGAGTTGTGAGAAAATTTTAAGGATTTTATATGGTTTGAACTTGATTTGGGCTAAGTTCTTAAGAGGAAATCAAAGAACTTGAGAAATATTTCAAACTTGGAATTTCAATCATGGGTTTCAATCATGGATTTCAATCATATGGAATTGATTTGAGTTTGGAGAAAATCAATTAGGCTAAAATTGATTTAAGTTTGATGTTGATTTGATTTGGAGTTTGAATTGAAGGAAGGAAGAGAGGAATGTGGTACAAGCTATAGGGTAGGTAAATTTTCCTAACACCCCTAAGGAATGACCTATTCCTATGGCTAACTCTTCTAAGTCTCTAGGGCTAGGTTGAGTGTCCACCTAATCACTAGATGTGTCTTAAGACTAAGGAACTCTTAAAGTCTAGGAGAAGTCCTATGTCTAAGATGGAGGGGTTGAGAGCTCATCCTAAAAATGAAGTCAACATGAATGCACATGTTTTTAGTAGAAAAGGAGATCTTCATTTCTTTAATCAAATACACACACACATGCATAAAAGATGTTAGCAAGTATGTGCCATTGTTTAAACTAGGGAAGTGAAATAATCAAATTACCTCCTTGGGGCTACTTAAAGCCTCGTATTCCCGAGATGTCCAGACTATATACTTGTTATCTTAAATACATATGGTTGTACACATAACTATAAGAATGAAAATCATGTAAAAGATTGTATTTTTAGTTTAATTATTTATACATGTAAAGTAAAGCTTTATCCAAATTATAATACAAATTTACATAAGAAAGTGTTGACCTCCATACATGCTGCATCAATCGAGTCGAGCTCACAAGATAAATTCGATAGACTTCAGATGCAACAGTGTGCAAATCAGAGTTGAAATACACTCGATGGTGCTAAAAATTAGTCAAAATGATCTTCGATTGATGAATGTACTTCACCATCTCATTCATAATGTCAAAATTATTTAGAATATGCATATTGCACAATTCGATGGTCGACCTATCAAGAAGGAAATTTATCGATGTGCCTTTGCACATATCGAGATCGAGAAGTTGCGAACATGCCAAAATGACCTCTGTTCATAAAATTGATTGTTCCAATAGCATCAAAATATCAAAACCTATCAAATGAGATTATTCATGCTCAATTTAGATGAGTTTGCATGAATGTCGAGTGGTCGAAAGCGACAACATGCAAATTTGAACTGAAATTATTCCGATTCGATGTTGACTTAAACTAAATGGCCTCTGATCGTGAAACTGACTGTGCGTTGCATCCAAATCAAAAAACCTAAAATTAATATATATTTCCCATATAATAATGTCATTGCAAAACTTTGAATTAGGATTAATTAAACAATTAAACAAAATCCTATAAATACCCCTCTTATTACTTAACACTAATTTCTACTCCACACAGCCCCAAAACTCTCATAGGCAGCCCTAATCCCGTTCTCCCACATCCATCGTAAGCTCCATTACAGACGAACCGAGTGTTCATTCTAGTACCCGGCGAAATGCACGCAACAGTCGTTGTTCCTATCCTTCCAGCTCTCATATGTGAGTAGTGATCTCTATCACGCTTCTTGCACTGCGTGCAGAACTCACGCAGTACTTATGTGTGTCACCCACGCATAGCACCTGTGCACAGATCCACACTTAACACCTGCGCACGACACCCACGCATAACCCTAACGCTAGTGCGTGTACCTGCTCGTGCCCGTGAGTGCCCAAGCATGCACGCCAATGCACCGTATGTGTGCGCCAATGCCCGCGAGCACCCTCGCATGCCCCCACGCACACCCATGCCTACCCAAAGTCTATGTTAAAATATAAGTACTCGTACGCATCTTTCTTGGTGTGGTGAGGAAAACTATGCTTGCTTGTAAATGTATAAGTACTCGTGCACACATTCTTGGCGTGGAGGAGAAATGTGTTTCACGTAGGTACCTTAGATCCCTATACATGCCATTCTTGGCATGGTTGGATGGCGCATTCAGGCTATGGTTTATACCACTCATACACGCCTTTCTTAGCATAGTGGTCAGGCCCAGCATACTCAAGGTAGCCCCTTACATGAGGATGACATCTGGATGTTACCAAAATACTGCCAAATTTTCACACTGCCTGGAGACCTAAATAGCTTAACATAAATTCATCCATAATTATAAAAATGCTATTTAAATTGACATTGCAAGTGTGTAAGTACTCGTACATGCCTTTCTTGGCGTGGCAAGAAAATCTGTTTATCACAAGTACTTCAGAGCCCCATACATGCTATTCTTGGCATGGTGGAAAGGTGCATTCAGTTATGGTATTTATACTACTCATGCATGCCTATCTTGGCATGGTGGGAAGGCCTAGCATACCCGACGTAGCCCCCTACATGGGGACAATGTCAGGATGCTACCAAAATGCTATCAAAATTTTATATCAATAGGAGGCCTAAATAACTTAATATAAATGCAACCACAATTATAAAATTATTTTTTAACTTGACATTGCAAGTATATAAGTACTTGTGCACACCTTTTTTGGCATGGTGGGAAAATTTATGTTATATGCAGGTGCTTCAGAGACCCATACAAGCCTTTCTTAGCATACTGAGATGACACATTCGGCTGTGGTATTTACATCACCCATACATGCCATTCTTGGCATGGTGGGTAGGCCTAGCCCCTGTTGTAGCCCCCTATGTGGGGATGACATAGGGAGGCTACTGAAATGCTATCAAAATTTTATCTAAAATCATAAACTTATAGTGAAACTTAATCAAAATAAGAAACATTATTCAAATCACATAAATTTAAATTAATATTAAATTGAAACACCAGCATGGGCCCTAACACTACGCTGAATATTTAAACTTAGTATCTGAGGATGCTACGCGGGTTGATTCCTAGTTGGGTCTTAGGACTGGGTTCGGGTTAACAAAACCTAAAAATATAATAATATTATTATAAGGATCTCAACTTACTAAAACATCTGAGAAACTAATTCTATCATATGATAGTAGATATGATCCTCTATTATTAAATTAATAGAGTCGATAGGATCTAAAATAGTAAAATAATACATCTACCCCGAGGATGGCTGTGTCGAATGAAGATTTCAATCGGAGAGGATACTTTCATCAAAATATGATTACAATTTCAAATCAAATTAACTTAAATTAAGTATTAATCTAAATGCAAAATCTAACATGCCATTAAGCTATAAATGCCTAAATGAAATTCAATCTTTAAAAACTTAAAGTTGAAATCCAACACACCTTCTGCAATCGTTTATCAGAGGTGATAAATTAAAAAACTCTAGCTCACAAAAGAGCCAGTGTGAAATCAAGTATTCTATTATGTTCACTCTCAATCAATCTCATGCCAGTAAGGACATGGCCTGTTTCCTCTGACTGTGTGGCTTTGTCAATAGGCTCCACATATAATGTAGTTACGACCAGAGTCCTTTGATCGGGTGGTTGCATTCAAATGAGACCATTATATCACGATCACGATTGTAGCCTGTATGTTCCCCAATGACTCTACCCTTTGAGTTGTGAACCATAGGGTATATTAAATAAGGAAAAAAGCTCTCTATCAACTAAGGTAAACTTAAGCATGTCTCCTTAGATAAATACACCCTAGGTCTAAAAGGATTTCTTGGACGACACAACCCATGGCTGCTGACAAGGATCCTTCTATCAAGTTGGGTCAACTACCTCCTCTGACTAAGTACACTAGAGACCACGATAGCCCGGAATGATAGAACCATGGGATCCTAATCGATGCATCATTGTTCCCCAACCATCCACTTTAAATAAAAAATGATGAATTTCATATATTCTAAATTTTAAAACTCCACATGCTGCTACTATACGCTATGCATTTAGCGATCTAACGACTAGCCTTAATTGAAAGTTCTCTCTTAGCATTGGGAGGGGTAATTAACTATAGGTACTTGCATCTATAGGAAACTTGGTACCATATCTAAAGTCCTCACTAAATGAGGGCAAATCTCTATGCAGTGTCTTATCTACTATTCCATCTACCTTCTAAAAATTTCACTGACATAAATCATACTCTCTTCATCGAGAGGTTGGTGGCAAATTTTTGGAGCCCATGAATTTCTGGTGACTCCACTAGGGACAGGTTTCTCATTTCATCTTTGGCTAGCCAAATCAAAGCTATAATCGGAGTGGAGTATAATAGCTCCAGCATCTCCAGTGTTGATAACAACATTAGCCAAGCGGATGTTGGCTCTATAGCTTAACTGCACAATGAACAGTGTGTTCAGCAGATCCATCTTGATTAGCATATCTACATCTACACGAGGAATTACAGGACAACCAGTTGGAATTACTGATCCTACATTGGTTATGACATCACCAACAACATTTGGTTGGGCCTCTCGACTAGGAGTAATGTTCTTATTATTAAGAAGCATTCATAACTTCCTAGTATCAATGTCTACTGTAGAAGAAGAAGCTAGATTTGATTGTGATTGTAAGATTAACTGTTGATGTTGTGTGCTCAAGAGCTGAAGCTAATTAAATGGTTGGGGCGACTGCATAAGAGATTTTTGCTGTTGCAATCTAAGTTGATCAAGGCCCATAAGAGGCCAGCCCTTCTAGGTTAAATTGCTCCCTGATTGATTTAAGCCTGGTGCTCCAGTAAATGGACCATCAGGTCCTGCAACTCTGGGATTCAGTAAAGGGTTCATCTCTTTGTTGATCCCAGAAGCTATAGATTTCTAGACTAGACTTGCTACAAACTTCTTGATAAACCACAAGTTGAACCAGACATAATTTGGCTTGAACCCTGTCCAGATGATGCAGCAAGTTTCAGTAAAGGCCATGTTTTGGATCCAAAAGCTGGCTCACATTGTCATCAAATCTTTTCTTTATGGAAGCTTCCTCTAAAGAGTCTCTATGAAGTGGCAATTTCAATCATTCCACGTACAGCTTTGTTGCCATAGCATTCACACTAGGATTTTGCTGCATTAAAGATTCAGTACCAGCAAGCCCATTTGTGTTTCCATTTATAAGATGAGCACCATCCTTACGTTGTGGCTGTTGCTGATGTGATTGCCTTTATAACAAAAGTTATTGCATTTGTTGCTGCTGTTATTGTAGCAAGTGTTATCGATGATGGGGTTGCTGCTGCTGCTCATGTGTTTTAACAAGTTGAGTCTCTATATATGATGTAGCAATATCAAAATGTTTCCTATTTATCCTTGCAATGAAAATATCCCAGAAGATAGACCACCATTCAAAAAGGAAACCACCAGGGATGTGGAGTTCATGCATTGTCTGATGGTGAAGCAAATAGATGATAGCTCGAAAGAAGACTTGTGCTTTCTTGAGGAAGATAAATTAGAGTCTTCAATATCACCATTGATGAAAGGCATGAAAAGTGATTCTCAAGTTCCATTCAATCCTCTAGCATAAATGGTGATTCTGAAGGAGAGGCTTCTTTAGAAGAATCTAAGCTAGATAGAGCAGCCCCAGTACAGTTATGAAGTGGAAAAATGTTGCCATCATCATGGAAGAATGGAACACCAAATAAAGGTAATGACAAGAATATAAAAGTTAATGAAAATATCATTCCTAAAGATCCAAAGAAAAAGTCTAACATGGATGAAGGAATCAATTACAATATTTTGTCGTACTTAAGCAAGATCCCTGCATAATTGAGTGTGTATGAGGCCCTCTTGATGTCGCAAGATCTCTATGAAACCTTAATTCAGGCTCTTAAGAATTCAAAGAAATATGAAGCATACTTCACCGAGTGGGGTATGACTAAAGTATTACAATCTCAAGACCTTCTGACATTCACCTTCTATGAGGAAGATCTTATGCTCAGAATATTAGAATGCAATCGCCCACTATATGTCTCTGTAGAGAGTGATGGTGTCATAGTCAATCAAATCCTAATTGATCCTGGTTCATCTGTCAATCTCATGAGTCTACGAGCACTGAAAGGATTATCTCTCGATATTCAACATCTAGGAAGAGATAAATTGATGATCCACGGCTTCAATGAAAAAGGGCAAAAGACTCTCGAATCGTTTACCTTGCCATTAAGATTCAAGGAACTTTACATAGAAGCCAAATTCTACATCATTGATGCTGACACCTCATTCAGGGCCTTGTTGGGTCATCCTTAGCTACATAAGTATGGAATAGTCCCATATACTTTGCACCAATGCATGAAATATATAAGAGACGAGAAAGAACATAGAATTCCTAGCAATCTTCAGTCATTTGCAGTCCATGAAGCTAAAATCTATGAAGATGTGAAATACTATTTGATGAAGGAGCCCAGGCCTCAACCATCCAAGGCTTATACTTCAAAGGCTACAAAATAATTCAAAGAAGTGAAGAAGGAAAAAGGAAGAAAGAAGGCAATGCCAACTCTTCATAATGTATCACCTAAGTTGATAATGCTAGTCCCTCATCTGGGCAGTGACACAGAAGATGAAGAGGATGATCCTTCTATCAGACCCAAGGTAATAAACAAGTCTTTGGTGAAAGAAAAGAAAATTTTAGAGTACTTAGACCCCGATTATGATTCTGAATCTTCTTACAAAAGTGAAGTTCAGTGTATCTTTTCAAGAAGGATGGCAGACCTGTTGATATCAGAAGATTCATTAGTGGTCATGTCAATTACTTTTCAACACTTCAAGGAAGTTACTCCATGTCAAGTCTACATTATTGAAGAGTTAATGACTTTCTGTGTGTCTCCTTTTTCTGGTTGTAATGAATATGGAATTTCATTTTATAATTATGAGGAGTGCTATCATCAGGATTATGATTGACTCGTACAATTTGAGGAATCTAATGGTATGGTTTCCACAAGAATGTCAAAATATTATCTTCCAAGGATTCATATGATGCACAAATTTGGAGTCGATGTGGGAACAAACAAATGGCGAGCCCACTTCTTTGATACCCACTAGGGTCTAAAAGTCCATAGACCTCGTGAAAGTGTGATAATCATACATCTAAAGGTCTTGGATACATCTGATGTAAATACCCTCAAAGAAAAACCCATTATGAGGTAATAGAAGAAGAGATTGAGATTAAGATCGAACATGAAGATGATTTTTATGAATTCAATCTTACAAATGATGGGGAGGTAAAAGCTAAGACTGCACCTGTTGAACTTGAAAATGGTGGAAAAATAGCTACCATGGATGAGTTGAAGGAAATCAACTTTGGAATAGAGGATGATCCCCACCCAACTTTCGTTAGTGCCCTTATACCTGATGAAAAGGTTGAAGCAATAAAAGTTCTACTTTGTTAATTTAGGGTATGCTTTGCTTGGACATACTCTAAAATCTCAAACTTATCCTGTGAGGTGGTAGCTCATAAACTTGTCATTAAATTTGATGTGACGCCTGTTAAGCAAGCTCCTAGGCTAATGAATTGGAAATTGAAAAACATGTAATTGCAGAAACTAAGAAGCTGATCGAAGCAGGCTTCATCCAGGTGGAGAAGTATGCAGATTGGATATACAATATTGTCCTAGTTAGGAAGAAGAATGGCTAAATCTGTGTCTGCATTGACTTCCAGGACACAAATAAGGCTTGCCCAAAAGATGATTTTCTAATTCCAATATCAGAACTTTTAGTAGACAATTCTTCTAACTATGACATGTTCTCATTCATGTACGGATCATCAGAGTATAATTAAATTAAGATGCCTCCTGAAAATGAGAAGCACACATCATTTAGGACATCAATTGGTATATACTGCTACATAGTCATGCCATTTAGATTGAAGAATGCTAGAGCTACATATTAGAGGGCCATGATTCGCATCTTAGATGAGTTGATTCATCAAAAAGTTGAGTGCTATGTGGATGACCTCATCGTTAACAACATAGATCAAGAAGATCATTTTCATGACCTGGGGATGGTCTTCAAACGAATTTGGCAGTATGATCTCAAGATGAATCCTCTTAAATGTGCATTCATGGTTTCTTCTGGAAAGTTCCTTGGCTATGTCATGTGACACAGAAGAATTGAGATCGACCCTAATACAATCAAAGCGATAGTGGATATGCCACTGCCAAAGAATCTTCATCAGCTTCATTATGTACAAGGACATTTGGCATTCATCCGATGTTTCATATAAAATTTGTCGAGCAGGTGTCAACCATTTGCTAAATTGATGATGAAGAATGCACCATTTAAATGAGACAATGAATGTTAAGAAGCATTCGATAGCATCAAAAGATACATGTTAAATCCACCAATTCTTGCAGTCTCAATCTTGGGAAAGCCTCTCATTTTGTATACAGTTGTACTAAAAGAATCCCTTAGAGCATTGTTTGCACAGAATAATAAAGAAGACAAAAAATGCATTGTATTATATCAATCAAAGATTGATTGGAGCTGAGGAAAAATACTCTCCGATCGAGAAGCACTGTCTTCCACTGATCTTCACTGCCTAGAAGCTTCGACATTTTATATTGTAACATAAGATAATACTTATCTTAAAGATTGATCCGTTGAAGTTCTTGATGATAAGACTAGCGTTGATAGGTCATTTAGCATGATGGGCAGTGCTCCTATTATAGTTCGGTATTACATATGTATCTCAGAAAGCTATAAAGGGAAAAATACTAGAAGATTTTCTCGTTGTGCATCCTATCCTAGCAGATTCAGCAGTTAATTATGATTTACCTGATGAACAGATTCTACTTATCCATGAAAGTCAAAAGCTGCATATATGAGAAATGTATTTTGAAAGTACATCATCTATTAAGCCCGCCTAGCCCCCCAAGTATGCCAAAAGCAAGAGCTAGTGTTAGCCTCATCTTCATAACATCGAAAGGTGGCATAATGAGGCGTTCATACAGGCTGACTAAATGAAGAACTAATAATAAAGCTGAATATGAGACATTGGTGGCAGGCCTCAAAGAAACCATTATTATCGGCATCCAAAATCTAAAAATCTTTGAAGACTCTCAATTAGTGATCAACCAAGTGTTGGGTGTTTATAAGATTAATAAGCTTGAATTGGCATACTATCATAGGTGAGTGCTTGAGCTCATGAAAAAAATTTTGAACGTTAAACTGGCTTGAGTTTCTCAATCAAAGAATAGCAAAGCAGATTGCCTGGCCAAGCTAGCAAAAGAAATAGTGAATATGGATGACAACGATGTGTTGATTGAAGTGTCCACTCGTCAACTTCTGCAACTAGTGAATCCATACTCCCCGCAGGTAGAGGGGACATCAAATTCAACCCAGCAAGAAGAAATTCAAATTGCTACTAACTCTCTCAAAGAATGATAAGTACAAGAGAGATAAAAACTCAAAAGTACTACAAAAAATCATGCGAATCATAGTGAAAGATCTTGATGATTGGGGACAACCCTTCATCCATTATTTCAAGGAAAGTAAATTACCGAGCAATAAATCACTAGCCACATAGATTACAAAAAGGATCCTATGATATGCCTATGTTAATGATACATTGTATCGTACATCCTTTGAACAAATATGGTGTGATGCTTATGCACGGATGAACATAACAAAGTTATGTCTAAAATTCATGAAGGGCTTTGTGGGGCACATCAATCATGTCTTAAAATGGTAGCAAAAATTAAGAGGATGGGGTACTATTAGCCTTCAATGGTGAAAGACTACATAGATCATGCCAGGAAATGTCATGAATACCAAGTCCACAGGAATCTCATTCATCAACCTCTAAACCCTCTGCACCCAACAATAGTATCCTGGCCATTTGAAAGTTGGGGCACGGATATAATCAGACCAATTGATCATCCATCATCAGTTGGACATCAGTTCATTCTAGCAGCTACTGACTACTTCTCCAAATGGGTTGAAGTTGCTCCATTTCAAAAAGTCATTGTTGATCGAGTCATGGAATTCTTCACCAATAATGTTGTCTATAGATTCGGGGTACCACGATGAATCATTTCAAGCAATGGTCTCACTTTCAAGAGTGCCAAGATATATAGATTCACTGATCAGCACAAAATTGATTGGCAATACTCATTTATCTATAAATCAAGGGCTAATGGTTTGGCAGAGGCTTTCAATAAACCTTAGTGAAGTTGCTCAAAAAGATTCTAATAAAGAATAAAAGAGAATGGCACATTAAAATGATGGAAGCACTCAAGGCATATAGAATAACTTACAAAATTCCAACCAAAGCCACTTCTTATGCTATAACATTTGGAGTTGAAGCTATTATGCCACTATAAGTTGAGCTACCATCACTTTGAGTAGTTGTCTAATTCAATCTTACTCAAGATGAGAATGCTCACCTTTGAATGGAAGAGTTGGATGTGCTTGATGGACTTAGACTCCAAGCTCAACAAATTTTAAAAATTTTATCGAGCGAGGATGTCCAAAATATTCAATAGTTTAGTATGTTCTCAGACATTCTAGAAAGGTGAATTTGTTATGGTGCTGAGAAGGCCAATCAGCCCTCATCACAAAATCGATGGTAAATTTGAAGCTAACTGGGAAGGTCCTTATGTCATAGAGAAGGTGTACGAAGAAGGAGCCTACCATCTTATTGACACGAATGGTCAACGACCAATGCGACCAATCAACGATCCATATCTCAAGACATATCACAACTTACTACGGATAAGTATATAAATACTTAAAGGAATATTGCACTAGTAAGGGCTTTCATACCAAATACACATGTAGTGTCACTTGAAAATTCTCTCATAAATGCAAATGCATTTTCAAGTTCCTGCGAAAGCCCCCTATTAGACAGGGGCATTTTTATATATTTAGCTAAGTTGACATTGTGCTTCAAGCTGAGATCCTTAGATAAATATATATATAATAACCATAATGAGATACATTTATTTATATTAAAGAAGTTCAAATTCTATAATACATTTTTGAACTAGTCTGCAATCCCCTTATTAGATATGAGGTATTTTTTTAGTTTATATAATCAAAGCTATCCAATCCTTTTCTGTGAAACAGGAGATCTTCCTGTATATACTTTTAGATTGACATCGAGCTTTATGCTGAGATTCCTGAATATATTTATACCTATTATTGTTAAAGTTACAGGTCTTACAAGAATAAAAAGAATCTACTTCAATGCATGAAAAGACAATCTTAAATGTCAAAAGTTTCCATCTAAGATTCATCAAATGTTGAAGATCAAGTCAGAAGAACTCCCAATTTTAGAGGCTTCAATCAACTAAGTTAGAAAAACATCAACCACTACATCTTCAAGTCTAGGACACAGATGTGTTCTAAAGGTCGAACTCAATAAGCCCATAAATGGTCGAGTTGCTGACGCTCTCCTCACTCAACAAGCCACAAGAAAAGGCTGCAGTGAAAGAGCCCCCGTTCATTAGTCTGATGACCAAACCACCAAGCCATCACAGCTTAAGTTGAAGACTCAAGTAGGTTCTAAGGGTCGGACTCAACAAGCCCACAAATGTTCGAGTCACTGATGCTATGCTCACTCAACAAGCCATAAGAAAAGGCCACAGTGAAAGATCCCTTGCTCATCAGTCCAGTGATGATAGTTGTTCAATCTTAAGCCAAATTCAACTTAGTGATTACAAGCAGCTAAAATCTAAGATATCTTTCTACTTGATCAATAAATCAAGATAATTTGAGGAAACTCTCAATTCAGAGCTGCCTCAAATCAATCTATATATTACCTGCAATGTGATATTCCAATCCCTTTTTAAGTGAGCTAATCAAGCAGAAAGCATAGATCAAAGCCAATTCCCTCATCAAGTTTGCCAAAGTAGAAAGCAAAGGACCGAGTAAGCAATTTCATAGTTCACACAAAGCTAATGGCTGAACTAAAGAAATTATGTAGTTATTCAATATGTTAAACTACATATTGCTATACTAATAACTCAGCATTATAGACCTAATATAAGCCAGAAGGTTGGGTCATCTGTTTGCACCCTTCAATGAGTCCGTTAAAGCAGCAAGCATAGGATTTAGGGCGTACATAGAGTTAATGATAAGTCAATATGGACAAATTAGGTCAATCCTTCATCAAGTCTATCAAGCCTAGAGCTAGGATAGAAGGAATTTCAAATCTCAAAATAAACAAACTAATTTCTCCATCAAACTCGATCAAGCATGAAGCTAGGGTCGGAGGAAATCCAAATCTATAAAGACACCAAAGAAAGAGATCTTCAGCAAACCCATCAAAGTACATAGTTAATGGTGGAAGAAGCTTTTATCTGTCCAACAAGTTAATCAGGACAAATTAGTTAATCCAATCATTTAACTTGTCTGAAACAAGGAATCATACTAATGACAAATCCCATCAAAGCTCCATAGGCTATTGAAGTTGAAGTTGAAGTGATCAAAGATCCTTGGCCAGCCCAAAGGGTCGACTAATTTTCAATAAACATGACTCGCTCCATGCGCAAATCACATTTATTGGGAGACATTTGTTGACCTCCATGCATGCGCTATAAGCCTAATTGAGCTCTCAAGATGAATTCGGCAGAGTTCAGATGCAATAGCACATAAATTGGAGCTAAAATGCACTGAAAATCACCAAAATCAGTTGAAATGACCTTTGATAGATGAATGGACTTTATCATCGTGTTCAGTACATCAAATTTGATCAAAATATACATATTGCATAATTCGATGGTTGATCGATCAAGAAGAAAATTTGTCGATACGCTTACATGCATACCGAGTTCAAGAAGCCATGATGATGCATATATGACCTTTGTTTATGACATTGATTATGTTGTTAGTGTAGAAACATCAAAACCTTTCACATGAGACTGTTTGTTCTCAATTCAGATGATTCTATGCAAATCTCAAGTGATTAGAAGAGATGGTATGCAAATCAAAGTTGAAATGAACTAGGCATCAGTAAAATCAGTTGAAATGACCACTTTTTGACAAACGGATTTTCCATCACATTCAGAATGTCAAAATTAATCAAATATATAAATATTGCATAATTCGACAGTCGATCGATCAAGAAGAAAATTCATCGATGCACCTATGTGCCTATCAAGTTTGGGAAGTTACTATGATTCCCAAATGACCTCCGTCCATGAAATTGATCATGTTGTTAGCATCAAAACATTAAAACCTTTTAAATGAGACTATATGCGCTTAATTTGGATGAGTCTGCATGAATGTTAAGCGATCGAAATTGATGACATGTAATTCTAAACTGAAATTGTCCCAATTTGATGCTGACTCGAACCAAAAGGCCTCCGATTGTGAAATAGACCAGTTGCATCCAGAATATCAGAATAACCTAAGATTGATATATATATATATATATATATAAACTATATGATTATGTCATCATAAAAATTCAAATTAATGTTGGTTTAATCGCTTAAATGAAAAGAACCCTCTATAAATACCTATAATATCTAACCATAACTCTCCCATTCCCAACCCTAACTCATTCCCACGTGCCGCATAAGAGGATTTTTTGGCCGAACAGGTAGAGCTCTTAATTTGAACTCCAAACTGAGGTATTCCATCTCATTTCTCTCGACCATCACGATTGCAAGCCAATCAGACAAAGCATATCATTTCTCCCTTCCTTCATAACTGCAAACCAAGGCATTCCATCCTTCATCCATCCAAATAGAGCATGAAACTTCTACCTGCTCTCTAATCATGTGCAAGCAGTTGAGATTTGTTCGTATGTTGCTCTCGAGCCAAGCAACCATTCCTCTTTTCGTTCAGACTCCTAGTCAATCGAGCTGCACATACTAGCCGATCCCCCCTCTGTTCCTTCCTCTGAAGCACATGAGCCAAGTAGCACATGCAGCTCATCCATCCCTTCCTCTCGATCGAATGATCCTGATTCTCACATCTCTGTCCTCTTTTCAGCTTCTTCATTTCTCTCCCTCCCATCTGTTGTGTTGAGTTCAAACTGCAACGTCTTGTGCCACTGCACTCATCTTCTTACTCTCCCAATTGAAGATCTTGTTGAGCTATAAGAACTCATTCAGTCATTCCTCCCATCCATCCAGTTACATAGTAGCAAAATTGATCCCCTCCTCTCGACTAAATAACTACAGAACTCCCTCACTCACTCACTTCTTTCCATCCGACTTGCTGCTTACCCAAGCTCCACCTCTCATCCCCTTTCTCCCCACCAAATTACAAAAAAAAAGAGCAGAAAATCCAAAAAAAAAATCAAGAGGCTTTGCAAATTTCATCGTCAATCCTCATTAATTTTGTGGTTGCCATTCATATTGTATAAATGTGTGAATGCACAAAAATATTTTCTTTAATTTTTATGCAAGTACTCAAAGAGCCTATGCATGCCTTTTTAGATTGGTAGGTTGGAGGATTCACAGCCTTGCTGTTGTAAAACACCACATATGCGCATCTTTTTAGACAGGTGGGCAGGCCTGATTTTGGTATAAATCTTCTTAGCTAGGGGAGGTGCTGCCAAAATTTTGTCAAGATTTGGATTAACAAGGGACAATAAAAAAGACACTTGAAATCTAAATTAAAATCAAAATTAGTATTAAATCAAAATACAAACTCATAAAATGAAAATTGATTTGCAAAAATCAAACTCAAATGAAACTTATGGAGGACTCAACAACTCATCAATGCATTTGAAAATGACTTATTCAGTTGATATTGGGATTGTTGTATGATGTGATTTTAACTAAGCTCAACTGAATTTGAAGAGCTTATACAGGGCTTGATAACTCACTTAGGAGTATGAGCATAAATTGATCATTTTTCAATGAGCATCAACTAGACTCTCTAATGTGCAATTGGTAGCATCACTATTCACATTAAATAGTCGAATATAATCAAATGGATTGGTTGAGATTTGTGTTAAATTTAAAAGCTCTTTGATAAGTGTGACTAATCCAAAAGATCAAGGCTTAGATACATCTTGACACAGCTTAACATTCAAATTATAATATTGAAATGTACATAAGTTGCTTCTAGATAAAATGGTTTATATATTGAGATATTTTTGGCATTCAATTTAATCATATTAGAGTACTCAAAAATGGCTTGAAAGATTGATATTTGCACGCATCATGATGTAGTCTAATACCTAAATTATTATAAGTGACTTAGCATTGTAAATTAATTGAATAGACATATCATTGAGCAAGAAATTTATTCAAATATGGTGCTTCTAAGAAGTGTGAAAATACTTTCAAGCAATTTACACATTTCACGAGGAGCATCTTGAGCATAGCCTCAATTGTCTCGTATAGCATGCAAATTTTATAAATTGCACAAAATTCAATGAAATTAAAATTGGACTCCAAGGGCTGCTTTAGTTATATGGTGAAGTCATAAGTCCCACATACTCAATCAAATCCTCCTTGCAAAATAGGAGTTGATAGAATTGATTCTGAATGAATTGATCAATCACCAAAGAGAGTTATTTTTTAAAAAAAATTTGCATAAGACCATCAATAATTTTAATAGATAAATTTCATGTTTAAAATTATAAACTCTCCATTTTAATATGGTAAATGCAATCACAAGTTCTAATCTTAGACCCGATCTTTTGGTACTAAATGAGAAAGGTGGTAAGGACTACCCCAGTGATGGTTGTATTGATTATAGAATCTAACCATAGGGGATTATTATTATCTAAGTTTTCAAATATTTTATGTTAAATCACCTCAAATCTAAATTCATGAATACAAGTCATAGACCTGATCCTTTGTTAGAAAATGAGCAAAGTTGACATGGTCTATCCCATTGATGGCTGAGTTGATTGAAGATATCAACTAGAGGGGTCATCATTATCAAAATATTTAAGATATTTATATTCAATATTCTTAAAGTATAATATTCAACATGGAAGGCATATTGAGATTAATGTGGTTGAATTACCATCACATAGAACATGTTACTCCATTCCTCTTCATCACTCATAACATACATATGATTAAACACTTAGTATACCTATACATGCAATATACTTCTTAAATGATTATGAATGCACATGTTTTTAGTAGAAAAAGAGATCTTCATTTATTTAATAAAATACACACACACACATGCACAAAATATGTAAGCAAGTATGTGCCATTGTTTAAACCAGGGAAGTGAGATAATCAAATGACCTCCTCGGGGCTACTTAAAGCCTCATATTCACGAGATGTCCAAACTATATACTTGTTATATTAAATACATATAGATGTACACATAACTATAAGAATGAAAATCATACAAAAGATTGTATTTTTGGTTGAATTGTTTATACATGTAAAGTAAAGCATTATCCAAATTCTAATACAAATTTACCTAGGAAAGAAATTAAACAAATATGTGTCTTTATTAACCAGGGAAATGAGATAATCAAATGATCTTATTGGGGCTACTTATTCCTGGGATGTCCAGACTATATACTTATTATCATTCAAACATATGTAAATCCATAAATGAATGCAAGAAAGAGAGCAAAACTTTCACAAGCTTAGGCTATAAACACATGAAAATCCTATACATATATTCATAGCTAATATCACTCCTAATTTTCATTACCAATTTATAATTTTGAAAATAATTTTGAAATTTGTTAGTGATAATAGCTAAACATATAGTAAGATTAAGTCATCACATGCGATTTTGCATAAATAAATTTCATTTGATTTTAAAAATATGAATGCATGATATCATATGACATACACCATTTATGGTGATTGAAGAGGAATAGCCAAACATCTCCACATAATTCATTCAACCAAACTAATTCCTAAGGACAATCACATCAAATAAAATAACTTAAAGAAAACCAAAGCTTCTTATTAAATTTTATTTTGGATTTTGATTAACCTTAAAGAGGAGGAAATACTAGAGTTTTTATCCCATCCCATGTTGATGATTTAATATATTTAAGGAAACGCAATTAGATGAATTTTATAAATTAATTAAGTTATGATCATTAGGCAATTCATTTAATTACTCTTTTATATGCTTCTTTTATTTAATTAACCACTTATTCATGAGCCTCAAATGATATGCAAATGAGAAATTAAAATTACAATGCACTTAGAGACCTAATGAAATGAAGCTCATAATTAAGTGCTTTTATGATTTTCCCACATCCATGAGTTAATCACAAATTCTTTAATGGTCTTTATGTTATTAAACACATAAAGAGGACTCATGATTTGAATATTATTTATCTGAAGTGATTATAAATTTAATTTGATTTGATTCCATTATTAATTGTTAAATTAATCTCTTAATTAAACCACATATTATTTAACTCTCCTTAATGAAATGAATTTGGAAAAGTAACGAGGAAAGGGGTCTTAATCACTCTCCATCACCAACTCAGTATTAATCAGTGATTAATGAACCTTAATTAACAAATTTTTTTCTATTTAGATATTTAAATAATCATTAAATTAATTAAGAGAGTAATTAAAGTTTGAATTTTAAATTCCCCTAATTACCTAAATAATAAATCCCAAGAAAATCATGGGAGGTAGAGGTCATCTCATTAAATCAACATGCTAAGTTTGGGATTAATTGCCCAAGTAATTAAGGATTAATTAAGCTAATTAAGAGAATATTCAAATCATAATTAAGGTTTAATCACTGTTCAAACTTAATGAAATTATTTTTTATTAAATTCTCCTCTATCTAACCTTTCCAAAATAGGTTTATTTATATTTTTTTGATTTTTTTATAATTAATTATGATATTATGAAGTTTTAGAGCAATTAATGACATTTTTAAGCCTAAGTAATCCCTAAACCCATCAACGCCATGCGGGAGCTAACGTGGCAGTGCTTTCCATGTGGCGCCACAGGATTGGCCACTTAAACGATCTGATGTGGCGTGCTGAGTCATTAGCAGCGGACGTGCTTTCATCCCTACCATCTGATCTTGGATTGGACTATGGGGATTAATCATGTGGTTCATATAGGATTAAATTGAATAAATCTAATTGGATTAATCACGATCGCCCATTCCAACCATGCAGAATGGACGGTGGATGATCCTTTATCCCCTAAGCAATGGAAGACGGATGTCATCCACTCTCCTCCACTCGATCTAAGCTCATGAGGCATCAGGATCGACTCCAAAAGCTTTAAGGAGAAGATCTAGAGGGATCCTATGGTTGGAATCACACTAAATCAAGATTTCCTTCATAAAGGCTTGACAAAAATTAGATTTTCTACGGTTTGAAAGAATTTACCTCGTCGAAGCTCAGGACTGCCGGTCTATTGACTGAGGTAGCTTCACCTTAAAGAGATGAAGCGCTACTAAGAAGCTCAAGCCTTTCCTCCTCATCGATGGCTCTGTGGACCAAATGTTGCTGGAATCCTCATTGGAGTTGGTCAAGGAGTGGTATCCGGTGCTTGAATTGATAGTGAATTGATTCTTTCTTGATCATCGGAGCTTGGAGAAGGTGCGAGTAAAGTTAATTTGAGTTTGGTGGAGTTTAGGTGGGGTTTGATGGAGTGGAGGCTCTATCTTATTTTGGGTTTGGTGTTTTCGGCAATGGGGAGGCCAAGGGAACTCGGGGAGGTTCCTAAGAGACTTGTCTCTACTCACTTTTTCTTTGAGAATGCTTGGTTCTATGTGTGAATGGAATAGGTAGGAGTATACTCTCCTCCCCCTCAAATCTGACAACTCCGATTGGCTCTGCCATGGGTAGAGGTCCGGCCGGGGACGTTAGAGAGGGGTTGAGGTGGTTCGATTTGAGTTGGTGATGGTCTGAGGTGGGCTACCATGGCTTGTCCTTGCTTCCTATGATGAGCTAATAGAAGGAGGTGGGTTAGCTCAACTCCCTTGACCTATGGTTGACCCAACCAACTTTGGGTCAGGTTAGCCACAGGGTCAAGGGTCTAAACTAAGCTAAGTGTGGCTGTCAAATGCAAAGGAGGGGGTTTGACCACCCAAAAGTGGGTTTTGTCCCATGTGGAGTGCTTTTCCCAATGGGTAATGGGTCAATACATGTTTGGTTTGGGCAAAGGGCCATGCCAAGTTTGAATGGGTTTCGGGTTAGTTTGAGTGGGTTTGGCTCAATTTGACCAATGTAGGTCAAATTGGACTAGGTTGGATTAAGTTGACTAATTGGTCAAATTAGGTCAAATCATGGGTTGAGATAAATTCAAATGATGATTTGGGATGTTTTGGTTTAATTGTTTTGGCTTGATTTAGATTGAATTTGAATTTGACCCATATGGGTTCATATGGGTCAAATGGGCTAAGTTGGCCAATTTGATCAAATTGGCCAAATTGGCTTGGGTTAAGTGTTGGTTTAGATTCAATTGATGATTTGAAGATGATTGTAAGTGTTGGTTTCAATCAATTTGGATTTAAGAATGATTTAGACCAATTTGGCCCTTTAGGTCAATTTGGGCTAAATGGGTCAATTGGGTTAACTTGGTCAAATTGGGTTCAACCAAGGGTTTGATCATGTTCAATAATCAAGTAGTGATGAATTTGAGGCATTGGTTTCATTCAATTTGGATTAAATTGTGATTTCTCCCAACTTGGCCTTTTAAGTCAAATTGGATCAACTTGGGTCAATGGGCCAATTGGAGTTGGTTTGGCCTAATTGATAGTCAAGTCATATTCAAGGATCAATTTAGAGTGGGTAGGAATCATTGGTTTCAATTAATTGAGCTTGGAATGAGATTTGGTTCATTTTGGTTCATGTAGGCTAATTGGGTCAACTTGAGTTAAGTGGCCAAATTAGCTTTGTTTGGTCCAATTGATTGCAATTCGACAATCAAGTGTGACCAATAATCTATATAGGAGGTTTTGAATGGGTTAGCTCAATCCAATTTGGGTTGGATTGGGTCCTTTAGGTCACCTTGGGTCAAGTGAACCTAACGGGTCAGTTGATTTGATTTTGGGTTGAATTATGTTGAATTGAGTTTAATGATTGATTTAGGATTTATTGATGGTTTTGATTGCAATTTATTTAGGTTTAATTAAGTTTTGGCTCATTTGGACATTTTGGGTTCAATTAGGCTAACTTGGGTTGATTGAATTGGTTTGATCAATTATTTTGATTAAGGGTTTTGGAAGGGTGAAATGATGATTTGAAGAGTTAGAGTGCTTTTGTAAGAATCAATTAGCTTTTTTTTTTTATTGAAGGAGCTTTGGGTTGAGTCGATAGAATAGGATCATGAGATTAAGATGAGTTTGAGTTCAAACCATTTTGGATTGGAGCTTGGATATGAAATGGGATTCAATTGGGTTTGATTGAATTGATTTGAGATTTGATTTAGTTAAAGGGGATAGGCATAGGTTTGATTTAGGCCATAGGGTAGGTAGGTCTCTTTAATCCTAAGGCAAAGCATAAACCCATGGTATACCATCTTAAGTCTCTAGGCTTAGGTTTAATATTCACCTAACTACTAGAAGTGTCCTATGACTAGGGAAGTTTTAGTGTCTAGAAGACTCATAAGTCTAAGATAGGATGGGTCAATCTTCACTCCAAAAGTGAGGCTAATAGTTTCCTAGTATCATGAGTGCTCCCTACCTATCTTCATTTGGAACCCAAAATAAGTCTTTCCAATTGAGCATTCCCACTTGATTTTCCAAAATAACCAATTCATTGATAGCCTAACCTCAAAATCTTTAGAGACATTATTGACTACTTTAATCGAGAGTATTTTTAGAAAATCCAATTTCCTAGGATGTAATTAACTATGGAGGCTTGCCTCCATAGGGAACTAAAGAACCTGGCATAAAATAAACCCTACTTTACTTTTCTATGTAATGTAGGGGAAGAATCTCTGATATATATGAAGACCTATCATGCCTTAGGAGTCCTTATTAAGTAATTAGATTTATTATAGGGTGATGTTCCTATCTTTTGAGATAGTACATCATACCTCAATGTCATACCTGATTACTTCAATAAGTATCCCCTAAGATCTGTGTGGTGTCCACCCAGCATTCGAAATAAAATACCACGGATTTTTCTGGCAACTCTGCTGGGGAATAGTTCCTCTCTCCATCTTTAGTAGTCAATCATCATTTGCAAGCATCGATAGTGAACTTATGTTGTTGTATAAGCCCAAGGAAATCTTTCTTTCCATTGAAAACCTTGCTCATTTCATCATTAAACAAGGGTGGCCAACATCCTTTAGGTTTTAGGACCTCACTCTAAGTAAGTCTTAAAACCCCTATTGGACCTCCAATAGGTAGAAAGAAAATGAATCAAAGAAAATCAACCAAAATAAATCGATCAAAGAAAATCATCCAACAAAGTATAAATCAAATATAATTAAGAACCTCTTACCACTAGCTCGGTCAAGCAAGGTTTTTCCAACATCTCCAAATTCTAATAAAGTACAAAAGAAAAAGCCAAATTCTTCTCTCCAAAAGTTTTCAAAATCTCTCCAATAAATAAATGAACCCCATTTAGCAAATCAAATTTGTAAAAGAAGGGTTCCAATTCATAATCAAAGATTAAACAACAATAATCAAGAGCAAAAGTCCAAATTTTCAACTCCACCAAAAAAATTTTGAGAACCCTATTTAGCATAATCAAATTTTTTAAATGTGGGTTACAAGTCAAAATCAAAAGACAAAGTCAAGTCAACAAAAATCAAAGCAAGAGTCTAATTCATGTTCTCTTTCAACAGTGTAGCAGAGATCCTAGCCCTTTCTCTTTCTTCTTCACTCAGACAATTTTTTGCAATGTCTTCCAACAAGTTGATCTTCTCTTTCTATTTTGGTGTGGATTTGGCCAGGATCAGGCCATACTCTCCATCGTTCCTGTCATCAAGTTCAGTCTTGACTTTGAGCACTTCAAAGTCACCTACGAGGAACCTGCCCTCACCACCATTAGTAGGGAGGAGGTGGCTGGCAAGAAGCCACTCCTGTAGTTTGATCTGCACTCTGATATTGAGTTTCCCTCTTTGAAAAGGAAGGTTATACAAGTTCCCCTGCCAGCAGTGCTAGTTTTTCTAGTTGCTCCTGCCATAATTCTAGAATGAGCTAATACCGCCCCTGTAGTTGCCTTTGCCATAAAGGGAAAGACTATCTTAGCTTTTGAGATAGTCTCCCCCACTTTTGAGGTCAGTTCTAGTTCTCATCTGGCTCCACTGACAAAAACCCAATACTATAATAAGAACCAAGAAATTAAGAGACATTATGAGTGTGCAGTGAAGAAGGTAGAGGAAGCTTCCTATGTGGTTGAGGAGGGTTCCCCTTGTGAGACCTCTCCCCTCCTTGGTGGTAGTAGGATTTACCCCCTTCTCAGCTTCAGAGGGAGAGGAGGACTACAGGAGGATTATTGTATTACCCTCACCATCTATAAAGTATGAGACACCAGCTAGGGATAAGAGGAGGCCCTATGCTAGTCTATAATATGTAGTTAGGAGAGTTGAGAGAACCTACAGACGCTCAGAGTCTGGTACATTGCATGATCTGAGAAGGTTAATCCTTAGAAGTGTTAGGGATCAGATTAATAAGGAAAGGGCCATAGAGGCCAAAGTTACTGCCCAAGTGGGCAAGAGGGACAGGCGGAGGTTTGCCAAGCAGTTAGTGGCCTCCACTTTATTTGATTTTTTTTATCGGCAAGCTGATAGAATCGATCAGTCTAATCACATTATTCTCACCGGTTCTAGCAGTCGCATGAGGATATCTCCAGTGGAGAGGTAGCTGATGTCACCTCCATTACACTGCTCCACTTGCTGACCACCTTCACCAGTTCAAGTTCCACCATCTGTAGTCCCCACCAAGTTCCATAAGCCTACATCTGGAGAAAGCGCTTCCCCCTTGGTGATCAGATAATAGCCTAAGGACCCTACTTCATCAACTCCACCAATTGAGGTGAGGTTGAGCTCCCCTGCTCAAACTTTCATCCTAACAATGATGAAGAGGGTGTGCCAGCCCAAGAGTGTCGTGGTTGCTCCACCACTACAATGGGAGGAGGAGAAAGGAGGAGATAAAGAGTGTTGACCTCACTTTTGGAGTGAGGATCAATTTCCTCTTCTTAGACTTAGGGGTCTTCTAGATATTAATATTTTATTAGTCATAAGACACTTCTAGCAATTAGGTGAATAATAAACCTAAGCCTAGAGACTTAGAAGGGTTAACTATAGGATTAGACTATTCCTTAGGGATTAGGATGACCTGCCTATCCCATGACTTAAACCCAACCTATGTCCACCTTCTTAAGCTATAACCAAATTCAATTCATACCAAACCCAAATCCAAACCTAAGAGACATGATTCATTCCATGGACTTAGCCAAATCTCAATCCAAATCAAGCCAAATTCAATTGATTTTTCTCAAAATCAGTTTATATCTTCAATCATCTTCCCAAATATAAATCAAATCTGCATTCAATTAATCGCATACCAAATCCAAATATCAAATCAAAATCCAAGCCCAAGCCACATGATTTATTCCATGGACTTAGCCAAATTTTAATCCAAAGTTAATTCATTTTCTCATGAATCAATTATATATTCAACTCTCATCCTAAATACAAATCAACCCCAATCAAATCTACAATCACACACAATCATACTCAATCAACCAAGCCATAACCAAATTTAAATCAAAATCCTTCCTAAGCCATATGAATCTATCCCATGGACTTAATCAAATGTAATTTCAATTCAAACCAAATTCAATTCATATGAATCAATTATATCTTCAATCGCTATCCTAAATATAAATTAAACCTACAATCATCAAGCCAAAATAAAATCAACCCAAGTCAAACATAACCTAACCCCTTTGACTTGAGATATTCAAATGAACCAAAACTCATTTATACCCAAACCAATTATAATCAAATTTATAAACAAGTCTTAAACTCATATATAAACTCAACTAAACTCAACTCAACCCAAAATCAACTCAACTAAGCCCAATTGGTCCACTTAACCTAATGTGACCAATTTGACCTATTTGAGCCAAAATCTAATCCAACCCAAATTAGATTGAATCAACTTAACCAAAACCTCCTACCATGATTGTTGATCACCCTAGGTTGTTCAATTGTCATTAATTGGGTCAAACCAAGTCAACTTAGTCATTTGACCAAGTCAACCCTCTTAACCCATATGAACCAAAACTAGCCAAAATTCATCCTACACCAAAACAATTGAAACCAATGATTCATAACAACTTATGATCAATGATTGAACATGTCTTGACCATTAATTGAGCCAAACCTAACCCAATTGGCCCTTTGACCCAAGTTGACCCAATTTGACCTAAAAGATCAAATTGGATCAAATCATGATCTAACCCAAATTGATTGCAACCAATGGCTTAAGTTCATTCCAAATTGATTATTGAGCTTGACCAAAGCCATAATTGAACCCAATTTGACCAATCGATCAACCTAACTCATTTAGCCCAACTTGACCTAAAGGGTCAAATTGGCCTAAATCTAAGTCAAATCTAAATTGATTCAAACCAAAGCCTACAATCCTCTTAAATTAGCCAATTGAACATGAATCAACCCATAACCCAAGCCAATTTAGCCAATTTGGTCAAATTGGTCAACTTGATCCATTTGACCTATATGAATCTAAATGAGACAAAATCAAACCTAAGCCAAATTGATTCAAACCAATTGAATCAAAACACTCCAAATCATCATTTGAACTTGACCCAATCCTTGGTTTGACCTAATTTGAATAATTGGTCAACCTAACCCAGCTTAGCCCAATTGACCTATAAGGGTCAAATTGAGCCAAACCCTTTTGAACCAAGCTAAGACCCATTGAAACCTGATCCAACCCATCCTAAATTGACCTAGGGTCAACCCAAACCAGCCAAACCCAAATTGGGCTCAACCCAAAGAAAATCTCCCATGAATTCTCCTCCCCATATGGGATTTTTTCAAAATTAGCATGTCAACTCTTTTCCTTTCCATATGGTAGCCCGCTTAAACCTAAAATGGAGTCTAAGCTACTCACCTAGCCTAACCCAAGTGGGCTAGGTCAGCCTTGGACAAAAGGAAGGTGACCTAACTCACCTCCCTTAATAGCCGAACCTAATGGATCCTAAACTTAAGGGACCTGCCTTGACCCACCCATTAGAGCTTCCACCAACCCAATCGAGCCACCTAGAATCGACATGACCACTCCGGCACCCTGACGATGGCTCACCGTCCAAAATTGAGGAGATGATCTCATCCATCCGATTTAAGGGAGGATATACTCATTTTGATCCAAATTCAACACACACGCCTTCAAAAACCCCCTAAAGCCCATTTCAAAACACCCAGAGCATTCCAAGTCATCCCAAGCTTGGATTCTACTATTCTAAAATAGGGCATCCATCTTTCAATCCTGATTCCACCAATACTCAACCAAATCCAAATTCTTCTTACCCACACGCACCCCACACCTTGTCGAGCAAGAATGAATTGCTTCCTGACCTTCTCGACCATTAGAGGTAGGAGTTCGATCAACACCGATCTCCAAATTGATGGATCTTGGTCCACTGAGAGAACGAGAGGAAATTGGCATGTATGCTACTCAACAGGGCTTCATCTCCACTAGACGAAGCTTCTTCAATCGAATTCGCCACCGATCTTGAGCTCTGATGAGGTAATTCCATGAAATTGAGCTTTTATGAATTTTTGTTGGAATTTTGTGAAGAAAATGTGAATATTATATCATGTTGACTGTAGATCCCTTTGGATGCTCGTGTGAAGGTGTGTGATCCATTTGCAGTCAATCCGAGCTCGGGTGAGCTCAGATCAAGCGAGGAATGGCAGACAGTGTCTGTCTCTCGTCACTCAGGGGACGATCAATCATGCACCATCCATTTTGCATGATGAGAATGAACGGTCATGATTAATTTATTAGATTTCTCTGATTTTATCCCTTAAGGAACTGTAGGTTCGATCTACTCCATCCGATCCTAGATCAGACGGTGGAGATGAAAGCGCGTCCACCGCCATCCATGTTAGCATTGAGTCTAACACATTTAGGTGACCAATCCCATGACGCCACATGGAAAGCACGTCAGGTCAGTGGCCCATGTGGCACCGATGGGATTAGGCTTAAAGTAGAGCTAATTAATTGTATTTAATGTCTTAAACTTCCAAAATTCATAACAAATCATAGAAAAATTAGAAAAATACAAATAAATATTCATTTTGAAGGTATTTTTCAGAGGAGAATCATTTAAAATTAATCCAAATTAATTTTGAATAGTAATTAAGGATTAATTTGAGTTTAATTAAAAACTTAATTAGCTTAATTACTCAATTAATTAATTTCAAACTTTCTGTGATAGTTTAATGGGATGACCTCTGCCTCCCATAATTTTCTTGGGATTTATTACTTGATTAATTAGAGAGATTATTCATTTAAGCCTTAATCACTCTCATAATTAATTAAATGATTAATTAATCCCCCAATAAGCAACCAAATTAATTAATTAAGCCTACTAATTACTGTTGAACGGTGAATAGGCAAAGGAAATGAGATGGGGACCTCTTTCCTAATATTTTTCTAAGTTCATTTCACTTTAAGGAAAATTAATTAATTTAGAATTAATTAAAGGTTTAATTGGTTAATTAAATGGCTTAATCAATCAAATTAAAATCATGGTCACATCAGATCTTAATTAATTAAATCATGGGTAGATCTTTAGGTGTTTAATAACCTAAACTACTTAGGGAAATTATGGTTAACCCACATGTGTGGAAAAACTATTAGAGTACTTAATTAATTTTTTTTAATATAATTAACTATTAATCATGAGTCAACTGCATTAGGCCCTTTCATTTCTTAGAATCATTACAAATTTACTTTCCATTCATATGCATAATATGTTGGCTCATAATTATTTAGTTAATTATATTAAGGTAGTATAGGTAAGGGTAATTAATTGAACTAATTAAGGATCTAACTTATTTAATTCATAAAATTCACTTAATTACCTTTTCATTAAACCAAATCAATTCACAAACTTGGGAATGGGTTAAGATTAGAAAATGAATGAGTTCTCCTCCTCTTTAATACAAATCATAATCCAAATAATAAACAAACTTTGGTTCACTTTAAATAATTTTATTTGGTATGATTGCCCTTAGGAATTAATTTGATTGAATAAATCACATACTTGTATTTGATTATTCCTCTCCAATCATGTTAAATTTTGTATGTCATTTGATTTCATGCATCCATCTCTTTTTCAAAATTAATTGAATCAAATGAAATTTTCTTTATGTAAAGCTTGCATGTGTTGGATTAACTTAATATATGTGTGGTTATTATCACTATTAAATCCAAATGTATTTTTCAAAAGCTTACAAATGAATAATAACATGTGTAGTGATGCTAATTATAAATACATAAGAAGTGGATGTACTTATAGCTTAGGTACATGAAGTGAAGCTCTCTTTCTCTTATTCATATGTTAATTTATATAAGTTTGAATGGTAATGGGTATATAGTCTGGACATCCCAGGAATGCGAGGCATTAGCTAGCCCCAAAGAGGTCATTTGATTACCTCACTTCCCTGGTTAACAAAGGCACATATCCATTTGATTTTATTCTTATGTATTTTAACATTAGAATTTGGATAGAGCTTTAAATCATTTACATAAATAATTCAATTAAAGAAAATATAATCTTTGCATAATTTTCATCCTCTTAATTATGAATACATGTGTATGTATTCAAGAAAAGTAGGTATATAGTCTAGACATCTTGGGAATATGAGGCTTTAGTTAGCCCGAAGGAGGTCATTTGATTTCCTCACTTCCCTGGTTAACAAAGGCACGTACTTGCTTATGTCTTTTATACATGTATGTGTATATTTAATTAGAGAATGATAATCCTCTTTTTGATTGAACATATATGCATTCATAATTGTTTAAGTTATTGAACTAATTGATCATGTGATTTGGAGCTCTCTTTCTTATGTTCATGTATGCAAGTTTATATATGTTTGAATGCAAATGAGTATATAGTCTAGACATCCCAGGAATATGAGACTTTAGCTAGCCCTAAGGAGGTCATTTGATTACCTCACTTCCCTGGTTAACGATGACACATACCCATCTAATTTCATCCCTATGTATTTTTGTATATGAATTTAGATAGACCTTTAATTAGCATGAATCAAATAATTAAATCAAATGCAAACATAAACTTCAAATATATACATATACATTTATCATCTAAGTGTGCTAAAATATGTTGTGTGTATATGTTTGCTTAAGATCAAATCATATGCATGTTATATGTGATGGAAAGGAAAGATTAGATATATGTCATGTGGTAGTAATTCAATTAGATTAATCTTAAGAAGCCTTCCATATTAAATAAGGTCATTTAAAGTTAGCCTAAATTTAGGACTAATTAAAAATTATTTAATAAGCCATTCACTAAAGAGAATTAAATCAAATTAATATACTTTAGAAATGACTTAAGGTAGGGATGGAAGAGGGTAATTCTCTTCCTTCTCTTTACAACACTTAGCTGTTAAGTGTAAATTACATGAAACAAACTAAATACAAACTTAAATTTGCAAATCACTTAAACAGCTTTAAATGAAACCCACCATTACATTAGCTTGAATATTTTCTACACTTAGAAAAATATAACTCTAATGCTTAGTAAGATATACCACATAAGCCTTAACACTCACATTAGAAGTAAGTCACCACTTTTAGCTCTAAGTTAGCATGGTGTATGGTGTGATGTGTATTTTTTTTTATGATGTATTATTTTAGACTAGATGTTAGGATGTATGCTTCGTAGATTGGATGGTAGGCTAATATAACCTAATCATATTTTCTGTAGGGGATTGTGCTTAAGGGATGCTAAAAATTAAATATGAATGATCTCTTTACAGGTTGCTTAGACCCTTAAGCATAATCCAAGTTAGGACAGGTGGGCTTGGTTACCATGTGTAGGGTGCTAAGTCTAAATTATATATATAACTACTTTAGGTTGTATGTGTGTTTAGCTAACACTTATTTTGTAAGTGTAGTTAGATTTACTTTTCCTATTCTTAATATAATTTGGCAATAGGAATTAGGATTAGTGTTATGGGGGGTTAGGATTAGCAGTGGTCAGAAGGCTTTATCCTGGGTACCCTGTGATGCCAAACCAAGGAAAGAGCGAACCGAATCAAAGAGGGAAGAAGATAGAAGACCCTCCATAGCATGCATTCATTCTAATTATAATTATTCTTTCATATTCTGGGTTGTATAAGGGTAGAGCTCGGCTACCCATCTTTTCTCTTTCGGGTTATACGGCAATACCTGACCGCACGGACTGGTTATTCTTTTATGTTAGTTTATAAAATTGATTGATATTATGTTTAAATTATGCATTAGGATGGCATGCTTTTTATAGTTTCTTATGATTGATGTTTGTGGTTTTTATTTATTTATTTTGGATATGTCATGTGTGTGTGTGTATTTCACCATAGATCGAGGGTGTACTTATTAAGGTGATCATGTACGACATTAAGTAATAGTGTACTATCTCAAAAGATAGAAATGACTACCCTATGATGGACATAATCATCTAATAAAAACTCCTAAGACATGATGGGTCTTCAAATGTATTAGAGATTTTTTCCCTACTTTACATGGATAAATAAAGCATGATTTTTTAAATCGGGTTCTAAAGTTCCCTATGGGGAAATCCTTCATAGTTAATTACATCCTAAGGAATGTGAGTTCCTTAAGAATACTCTCAATTAAAGTAGGCAACTATTGTCTCCAAAGAATTCAAAGATAGGACTATCAATAAATTGGTTATGTTTGGAAAATCAAGTGGGATAGATCAAAATGATAGAATTATTTATCAAAGCCAAAGGAGATGAATAGGGGATGCTCATGATACTGGGAAATCTAGTGAGCATCCCTAACTATCCTATGATTGGGCTTTATATATTTGACATTGAAGAGAATTACATATTTGAATTGAAATTTTATTAGAAAGCTAAGACTTATAATTCCACAATACAAGATTTTGGAAATGCTTAAGATGTGAGGATTTATACTTATATCCTGATGAAAAATAGCAAACTCAGATTCTAAATTTAGAGAGCTTTAGCAAAGGCCAAAGCATATCCTAAATCTAAAGAAAAATGGATATATTGTTTACCTCCATAAGAGAGAGTAAACCACTCGACTGGTAGACTTATAACTGCCTAGAGTGGCAGCCACCTAACTCGTCATATTTTAAAACCATGTGGTCAAGTCATATGTTTTGCAAGATGGCTAGGTTGTTATCATTTAGAAAGAAACTAAAGTCCTTAAACCCACTCCCTAAGAGACTAAAGCATGAGTGGTATGAATAATGACTTAGTCTAATGCAAATTTTATCAAATTTTATTTGATTTTGGACTTTTATTTTTGACACAGGCCATAGGATTTTATATGTCAAAATGTATGATGAAATAGGATTATTGGTTAAATCAGAGAGAAAGACATATTTTCCATCACAAGGGAGGCCCTCACAGGTCAAGTCTTCCCCTATCGTGCAAGGATAGAAACCCTCTCTTAGCAAGAATGAAATAAGATGATATGCATGATATTAAACATACAACATACAACATTCGACTATGGGGTTGCTAAATCTTTTTAATTATCTTGATTTAATAGCTAGCCTTTTACATTAGGTTATGAGTTGCTTAGAAAATTAATTATGAGTTATAGTTGGGGTAAAAAAGTTTATTTTTTCCTAAGAGCTTAAAAAAATCCATGCCACACATTAAATCATCATATATAAAGAAACTGTGAAAGTACATTCCATTTCTATTACACAATTGTAAACAAAGAATCAAACACTTTATAAACTTAACATGAAAGGATGGCAGGCCAGTGTGATTAATGCCATACAAAAAAAGAAATGGGTAGAACTACCCTTATACATCTGGTATATGAAAGAATAATTATAATTACAAATGAATAAATGTTATGGTGGGTTCTTCATATCTTCATATCTCCATATCTCCATGTCTTTTGCTCCATTTTTTATTTAGTTTAACTTGCTTCAAAGGAATCATGGGGCCTCCCAGGACAAAGCCTTCTATCCTCCGCTCATCCTAATCACCCATAACACTAATCCAAATTCCTAATATAATATTACATCAAAAATAGGAAAAGTAAATCTAACTACACCTGTAAGACAAGTGTTAGCTAAACACATCATACAACTCAAGAAATTATATGTATAATTTTGACTTAGCACCCTACACATGGTAACCAAATCCATCTGTCCTAGTTCAGATTATGCTTAGGGGTTAAGCGACCTGCAAAAGAGAGCATTTCTATTTATTTTATGCACCCCTTAAGCACAATCTCCTACATAAAATATGATTAGGCTAATCACAGCCTATCATCCAGTCTACGAAGCATACACCCTAACATCCAGTCTATAATAATACATCATAAAATAAAATAAACATCAAACCATGCACCGTCCTAACATAAAGCTAGAAGTGGTGACTTAATTATAATGTGTATGTTAAGGCTTGTATGGTATGTCCTAACTAGGCTTTAGAGTTAAGATTTTCTAAATGTGAAGGACATTTAATTTTGAAGGGTGGTTTCACTTTAAATGGTTTAATTGATTTGAGAATTTTACTTAAGGTTTTTTTTTTCATTTGGCTTACACTTAACAACTAAGTGGTTTAAAGAGAAGAAAAGAGGGGATCACTCTCTTTCATCTCTACCTTCAGTAACATCTAAAATAAATTGATTAATCAATTCTCTTTAAAGAATAGTTTATTACATATTTTAATTAATCCTAGATTTAGGTTCACTTTAAATAATCCCATTCAATAAGAGAGGCATCTTAAGATTAATTGGAATGAACTACTATCACATAACACATGTTTGCTCATTTCTTTCCATAATATATAGCATTTATATGATTAAGTCCTAAACATACCTATACATGCAATTTGTATCTTACCATACTTAAATGATGAATGTAAACAAATGTACTTGGAATTGATGTTTCATTTGGTTGAATAATTTTATCATATTAATTTAAAGCTCTACTTAAATTCTTATACAAAAGTATAAGAAAAGAACTTTAAATAATATGACTAATCAATCCAACCACTTGGCCAAAATATGAATGCATGTCATTTTAATAGAAAAAAGGATTTTTATTCATTAACTAAATACACATTTAAATTTATGAAAGTTTTAAGCAAGTACGTCGTCATTGTTCTGCACTAGGGGTGTGAGGTAGGAACCTCCTTGGGCCTGCTTAAAGTCGTGTGTCCCCAGCATGTCTAGACTAATATACCTGTTATTCTTAAATACATGTGGATGTATAAACAATAATAAGATTGAAAATCATGCAAAAGTAGAATTTAATTAAATTAATTTATTTATGTAAATGAATTAAAGCTCTATTTAAATTCCAATGTTAAGATGTATAAGAATGAAATCAAACGAGTACATCACCATTATTCTACACTAGGAGAGTAAGGTAGGAACCTCCTTGGGGCTACTTAAAGCCATGCGTCCCCAAAATGTCCGGACTAATATACCTATTAACATTCAAACTTATGTAAGTCAACATATGAATGTAAGAAAGATACTTAACTTCGTACACTAAGCTTATATTCATCTTATGTATGTTTAACTAAAGTCACAATATACATATTATTCTTCATTAATAAGCTTTTGAAAATACATTTGAGATTTAATTGTGATAATAGCCACACATATTTCTAATTAAGTCAACGCATGCAAATTGACATAAAGGAAATCATTTTCATTTGATTAATTTAAAAGAAATGAATGCATGAATATAAGTGGCATACAACATTTTAATATGATTGGAAAGAAAAAAAGAAACACAAGCATGTAATTTCAACCAATCCAACTAAGTCTTAAGGACAACCATATTAAACAAACTCCTTTAAAATAAACCAAAGCTTTTTAAAGCTATTTTTTATCTTTATGTTTGATTTGATTTAAGAAATGTAAAAGATGTTTGCTAATCTTAATCCCATTCCCCATATGTGTGAGTTAATTTGATTTAATGAAAAGCAATTTGGTTGATTTTATGGCTTAATTAGTTTGAGGTATGAATTAAATCAATTAATTAAACACTTACCTACATCATCTTAAGCTAATTAACTAAATAATGATGAGCCAACATGAGATGCAATCACATGAAAAGCAAATTAACAATGCTCCTAATAAATAAAAGTGGCCTAATACAATTGGCTTATAATTAATAGTTAATTAAGCTTAAGGGACTCAATTAATTACTTGTATGGTTTTCTCACACATGTAAACTTATTGAAATTTTATTAGCTCTCTATTTAGGTTATCGAACACCCAAAGTGCTACCCAAGAGTTAATTAAGGAAGTTATGTTTAATCAAGTTAATTAAGTTCATTAATTACCTAATTAAATCCTAATTATCCTTAATCAACTATATGAAATGGACTTGGAAGAGAAAAGCCTAAATCCAAGTCTAAATATTTTCAATTAGTTAATTAAAGTTTAGATATCATTTGAGTTTTGATTGATTTCATTAATTAATTAATTAATGAGTCTTAATTAGTTAATTTTAAAGAGGGAATGAAGAGGACTTAAGAAAAAATTGGAAGTGGGGTCCCAATCCATTTCCCTAAGTTTCTCCACTATTAACAGAGGCTAATTAGCTTAATTAATTAATTAATTCACTTTTCATTTGATTAATTATCACTAATTAAGCTAAGAGAATAATTAAGGCATAATCAATCAATTTTCTTAATTAACTATCCAATAAATTCTAAGAAAAATAGGGGGCAGAGGTCATCCCCTAAAAATCTCTAGAAAGTTTGAAATTAATTGGATAATTAATCAGAGAGTAATTAAGCTAATTAAATTTTTAATTAAACCTTAATTAAGCAAAAATTATAGTTCAAAATTAATTAATAATAATTTTCTTGGGTTGTCCTCTGAAATACCTTTAAAATGAGCTCTCATTTATACTTTTTGGTTTTTTTTCTAGGATTAATTATGATTTTAGGAAGTTTTAGCCTTAAAAATTAATTAAAATAGCCTTAATTACCCCTTAATCTTGTCGATGTCATGTGGTTGCTGACGCGGCACGTGCTTTCCACGTGGCGCGATGAGATAGGAAATTTAAGTTGTTAAATCAGGGAGTTGACTCAGATTGTTTTGGATGTGCTTTCCCATGGATTGCTCGATCTAAAATCGGATGGCCACGATCATATCCCATGATTAAGAAGGAAATAAAGGTGGATCTAGCGTGATCAGATTAGTACTATCCATTTCAATCATGTGGAACGGACGGCCCATGATCTTTCTCCTTGGCGAATGATGAAAGACGGATATCGTCTGTCTTTCTCCATTTGATCTGAGCTCACTAGAACTTAGATTGGGATCAAATTAAACCCACACCATCAGGAGGAGGAGACGAGCACATCCAATAGTCAAGATCAACCCTCATGAAAATTCCAATGGTCAAGATCGACCAACCCAGTTTGCATACAAGGATCAATTTTGAGAAATTACCTCAGTCGAGCTAATGTTCAGAGGTGGGATTGACTGAGGTAGCTTTTTTTGGTAGAAACGAGCCTTAATTTGAGGTGGTTTGCTCTATTGACCAAGCTCCTCCTATTTGGCATTCAATTTTGATCAAATTATGGCTTCTGATGGCTTTGAAAATCAAGGGATGATTTGCTTGGCTTTGATTAGGTGTGGTGAAGGTGTACGCACAAGGAATTTCAATTTGATGGAGTGGAGAAGAAATATGAATCAAAATGGACGTGTCCTATTTCAGTTTCACATGCAGACAATAATGGTCAATTGAGGGAGGCTTGGGGTGCTCTAGAAAGCTCTGAGGGATTTCCAAATCACTCAAGGGACTTAAAGAATGTGAATGGTGATAATTACCACTCGAATTAAAGGAGTATACCCCTTAATTAAGTGTGATGGATGGACAAGATCTGTCCCTAAATTTTTATCGATTCACCACCATCGAGGCATTGGAGGGGTCATCGTTAGCTCCACGTTGCTCGCTAGGGTTGGAGGAAGTGGTGGTAGGGAGCTTAAGGCAAGATATGGGGAGATTGGGTTGGCTTGGTCCTTTGGGTGCTTGGTTTGGCTTGAGAGGTGAGGAGGTGAACTCCTCTTGGTCTATGGCTAATCTTAGCTTTTCTAGGGTGGGCAAGGAAGCTTAGGTGCACCCCATTTTCACTTGGATGGCTGCCCAAGTGATGGGAGAGTGGACTTGGCTTTTTATGGAAAGAATCCAATGTGGGGAGGTTTGTCCAATGGCTAATCCCCTTGGATTGGGTCCCACTTGGATTTGGGTTGGTTTGGGAATGATCTAGGGCTGGTTTGGATCGAGTTTGGCCAGCTCATGGGGTCCCATGGGTTGGTTTGGGGTGGTTTGGCTTCATATGGTCAAATGGGTTCAAATGGGTTAAGTTGACAAATTTGATCAATTTGACCAAATTGAGTCAAACCAAGGCTTAGGTTAGGTTCAAATGATGTTTTGATAATTTTAGGTTCAAGTGGTTTTGATTAATTTGGCTTAGGTTTGATTTTGGCTCATTTGGATTCAAATAGGTCAAATAGGCTAAGTTGACCAATTTGACCAAATTGGGTTGGGTTAGGTGTTGGTTCATATTCAATTGGTTAATTGAAAATGATTGTAGCTTTGGTTTAGTTTTATTTTGGTTTAATTTGGATTTTGGCCAATTTGACCTTCAAAGTCAATTTGGGATAGGTTGGATCAAGTTGGCCAATTGGTCAAATTGGGCTCAATCTTGGCTTTGGTCAAGTTCAATAAATGATTTGGAATGAACTTGAGCCATTGGTTGCAATCAATTTGGATCAAATCATGATTTGACTCATCTTAGCTTTTTAGGCCAATTTGGGTCAGCTTAGGTCAATTGGCCAATTAGACTTGGTTTGGCTCAATTAAAGATTTGGTCATGTTCAATAATTGATTATGTATTAGTTTGAATCAATGGTTTCAATTAATTTGGTTTATGATGGGTTTTGGCTAGTTTAGATTTCATTTGGGTTAAAGGTTAACTTGGTTTGACCCAATTCAAGGTATTTGATCACCCTAGGATGATTGTTGATAATGTGTGGTGTTTATTTTTGATGTCATATTTGTGCATATGGGGGGACACCATGCAGATATGAAGATGTACTTATTGAGGTGATCGGGTATGACATCAAGGAAGTGTACTTTCTCAAAACATAGAAATCGATACCCTATGATGGACCTAATCACCTAATAAGAACTCCTAAGGAATAATGGGTCTTCCAATGTATCGAATATTTTTCTCTACTTTACATGGATGAATAAAGTAGGGTTTATTTAAATTGGGTTCTAAATTTTTTTATAGGGGCAAGCCCCCATAGTTAATTACATCTTAAAAAAGGTGAATTCTATAGGAATACTCTCGATTAAAGTAAGTAATTATTGTCTCCAAAGAATTCAAAGATGAGACTATCAATAAATTGACTATATTTAGAAGATCAAATAGGATAGATCGAAAGGAAAGACTTATTATCGAAGTCAAAGGAGATGAGTAGGGGATGCTCATGATACTAGGAAACCTAGTGAGGATCCCAAACTATCTTATGGTTGGGCTTTATATGTTTGAAATTGAGGGGAATTATAAGTTTGAGTTGAAATTTTATTAGAAATCTAGGACTTATAATTCCACAATACAAGATTATGGGAATGCCTAAGAGGTGAGGATTTATGCTTGTAGCCCCAATGAAAAACATCAACGTCGAATCCTAAATCTAGGGAGCTTTGGCGAGGGCCAAAGCATGACTTAAATATAAGGCAAAAATGGGTTTGTTTACCTCCATAAGAGAGAGTAAACCACCAGACTGCTGGACTTATAACCAACTGGAGTGGTAGCCAGCTAACTCCTCATACATTTTAAAACCATTTGATCAAGTCATATGCTTTGCAAGATGGCTAGGTTGTTATTATTTAGAAAGAAACTAAAGTCCTTAAACCCACTCTCTAAGATACTAGAGCATGAGTGGTATGAGTAATGACTTTGTCTAATGCAAATCTTATCAAATTTTATTTGATTTTGGACTCCTTATTTTGACATAGGCTATAGGATTGTATAAGCCTAAACGAATGATGAAGTTGATTTTGGGCCAAATCAAAAGAGAAAGAGGTATTTTTCTACCATAGGCTCTGAAGAGTTAAGCCTTTTTACTATCTGGAAAAGATGGAAGCCCTCTCTTAGTAAGAGTGAAATAACATGATATGCATAATATTAAGCATACAACATCTAGCTAAGTGGTTGCTAAATATTTTATTATCTTGATTTAATGCCTAGGCTTTATGTGAGATTATGAGTTGCTTTAAAAGATTTAGTTATGAGTTGTTAGTTTGGATAGAAAATTTAATTTTTATTCTAGGAGGCTAATTGCATCTAGGCCATACAACAATCATCAATCATAAATAAACTATGAAGAGACATGATTTTTCTAATGCACAAGCTAAACAAAATATCAAACAAGTTTATAAAACTAACATAAAAGAATAAGAGGTTGGTGCAGTTGGGTACCGTCGTACAACCTGAAAAAGAAATGGGTAGCCGAGCTCTACCCTTATACAATCAGGTATATGAAAGAGTAATCACAATTTAAATACAACAAATGAATGGGAGCTATTTGTCCAAATCTTCAATTATCCTTCTTTCCTTCATTTCCTTCTTTTATTTGGTTGGGCAAGCTCCATATGATGACATGGTACATTAGACTTGGTCTTGGTCTTATAACTAATGTTTATCCTAAGCCCCCATAGCACTAATCCTAATTCTTAATGTAAAATTATATTAAAAATAGGAAAAGTAAATCTAACTATACCTACAAAACAAGTGCTATCTAAAGACACCATACAACCCAAGAAGTTATATGAATAATTTAGACTTAGCACCCTACACATGGGTAACCAAGCCCACTTATCCTAATGTAGATTATAGCTAGGGGTTAAGCAACCTGCACAGCAAAACATTTATATTTTTATTACAGTGGCCCCTTAAGCATAATCTCCTGCAGAAAATATGATTAGGCTAATCATACCCTAACATCCAGTCTATGCACATACACCCTAATATCCAGTCTACAATATTACATCATAAAATAAGCATACATCAAATCATGCACCGCCCTAACATAAAGCTAGAAGTGGTCACTTAATCTAATGTGTGTGTTAAGGCTTGTGTGGTATGTCCTAACTAGGCTTCAGAGTTAAGATTTTCTAAGTATGAAAAACATTTAATTATCAAGGGTGGTTTCACTTTAAATGGTTTAATTAATTTGAAATTTTTACTTAATATTTTTTTTTCATTTGACCTACGTAGAACAACTAAGTATTATGAAAAGAAAGAAAAAGATGATCACTCTCTTTTATCCCTACCTTAAGTCACATCTAAAGTAAATTAATTAATCAATTCTTTTTAGTGAATGACTTATTATATGTTTTAATTAGTCCTAAGTTTAGGTTCACTTTAAATAAACTCATTCAATACAAATGGCATCTTAAGGTTAGTTGGCATGAATTACTATCACATAATATATATTTATTCATTTGTTTCCATCATGTATATCATGCATATGATTAAATTCTAAGCATAGCTATACATGCAATTTGTATCTTAGCACACTTAAATGATGAATGTTAGTAAATGTATTTGGAATTGATATTTCATTTAGTTGAATGATTTTGTCATATTAATTTAAAGCTCTATCTAAATTCTTATGCAAAAGCATAATAAAAGAACCTTAAATCACATGATTAATCAACTCAACCAAATAAACAAAGTATGAATGCATGTCTTTTAATCGAAAAAGGGGGTTTTCATTCATTAGCTAAGTGCACATCCACATGTATAAAAGTTTTAAGCAAGTACGTTGCCATTATTCTGCACTAAAGGAACGAGGAACCACCTTGGGGCTACTTAAAGTCGTGCATCCCTGGAATGTCTAGACTAATATACTACTATCCTTAGATACATGTCGATGTACAAACAACTACAAGAATAGAAAGCCATGCAAGAATTATATTTTGATTTGATTTATTTATTTTTGTATAAATGAATTAAAGTTGTATATAAATTTTATTGTCCAACTGCATAAGAATGAAATCAAGCAGGTACGTCACCATTGTTCTGCATGAAGGGAATGAGGTAGGAACCTCCTTAGGGCTACTTAAATCCATGCATCCCTGGGATGTCCAGACTAATATACCGCTAACATTCTTATTTATGCAAATCAACACATGAATGTAAGGGAGAGATTTTATTTCATATACTAGATTTATATTCACTTGCATTTTCTATGTATATATATAACTAAATTTATAATATATATGTATATTCGATCATTAGTAAACTTTTGAAAATATATTTGAGATTTAATAATGATACTAGCCGCACATATTTTTAATTTAAATCAATACATACAATTTGGCATTAAAGAATTTATTTTTATTTGATTAATTTGAAAGACATGAATGCATAGGTACAAGTGGCATACAATATTTAGCACGATTGGAAGAAAATAAAATAACACAAGCATGTGATTTCATTCAAATCCATCTAAGCCCTAAGGACAATCAAACTAAATATGATTATTGAAAATAAACCAAAGTTCTTTAATGTCAATTTTTATTTTTAGTTTGATTTGAGTTAAGGAAAGTGAAAGAGGTTTGTTAATCCTAATCTTATTCCCCATGTGTGAGTTAATTTGGTTTAATGAAGAATAATTAGGTTAATTTTATGTCTTAATTAGATTAGGGTATGAATTAAGTCAATTAATTAACCCTTACCAACATCACCTTAAGTTAATTAACTAATTAATAATGAGCTAATATGATATGTAACCACATGAAAAGTAAATTTGCAATGCTCCTAAGAAATGAAAGGGGCCTAATGCAATTGGCTCATGATTAATAGTTAATTAGGCTTAAGGGATCTCACTTAACTACTTTTATGATTTTCTCACACATGTGAGCTAATCATAATTTCATTAGCTCTCTCTCTTTAGGCTATTGAACACCCAAAGAGCTACCCAAGATTGATTAAAAGTTGCTTAGGTGTGAATGAATGGATTTTAAATTAAGTTAATTAAGCTTATTAATCCATTTGATTAAGCATGTTCAATTAATGAAATGAAATTAACCTCAAAAAAGAGATCAAGAAAGAAGCCTTAATCTCAATCCCTAAGTCATATATTTGACCACTTAAGCTCTGATTTTTATCTTGAAGTTTAATTAATTAATTAAGCAATTAATTACTTCATTAATCATTAATTAATTTGATTCCAAAAAGTAAAGAAAACTTAGGAAATGAATTAGAAAAAATATCTCAATCACATTCCCCAGGCTCCCTTACTATTCAACAAAAGTAATTAGGCTTAAATAATTAATTAAACCACTGATCATTCATTAATTATCACTATTTAAATTAAGAAAATAATTAAGACTTAATCAATTGATTTCCCTAATTAAACAACCAATAAAATCTTAGAAAAATAGGGGAGACAGGGGTCATCCCCCTAAACATCTAGTGAAAATTTGAGATTAATTGGGCGATTAATTAAGGAGTAATTAAGGCAATTATATATTCAATTAAATCTTAATTTAGCCAAAATCACTATTCAAAATCAATTAATACTAATTTTCCTAGATTCTACTATGAAAAATATTTAAAATGAGCCCAAGTTTGTATTTTTTTTGTTTTTTTTATTTTTTTAGGATTAGTTATGATTTTTAGACGTTTCAGCCTTAAAATAGATTATTTAAGCCTAATTAAAGCCTTAATCCCATCGGGCCATGTGGCGTCTGACGCGACGCACTGACATAGCACACTTTCCATGTGGCATGATGGGATTGGCTATTTAAGTTGTCACATCCATCGTTGACTCAGATTATGGCGAACACGCTAACTCCATGGACCGTCCAATCTAAGATTAGATGGTCACGATTCGATTTGCTATTTAGGAAAGGAATCAAGAGATCTAACGTGGGATAAGATCATGACCGTCTGTTTGGATCACATGGAATGAATAGTACATGATCCGCCCCATTCACGAGCAGAGAAAGACAGATGTTGTCCGTCTTTCCCCTTTTGATTTGAGCTCACCCGAGCTTGGATTACCTCCAAATTGATCCCACAACTTCAAGGAGGGGAGACGCACACATCCAACAACTAAAATCCAATGACATTTGAATTTACTTCACAAAATGCCAAGTGATTTTCCATACAAGGCTCGGTTTGTAAAATTACCTCACCAAAGCTAATGTCAGGCGGTGGGATCGACGGAGGTAGCTTCGCCTAGTTGAGGCAAAGCCCTATTGAGGAGCTTGGGGTTTAATTTGGTGTAGAGCTCTCGATTGTCCAATCCATATGCGTAAAGGCTTTAACTCTGATCAAACTCCAATCTCCTATTATCGGGAAGGCTTGGGGATGGTTTAGTTGGCTTTGATGGAGTATGAGGATGGTGTGGGGGCAAGGAATTATTGTTTGATCAAGTAGATAAGGAGTATTGATCGAGAACGTGGTTTCATGTTTCAGCTTTGCACGAGGAGGAGGAATGCCGATCAAGGGAGGCTTGAGAATGCTTTAGGAAGCTCTGAGGGATTTCAAAATTTTCTTAAGGACTCACACAAAGAAATTCATTATCATTTGCTGCTCGAATTAAGGGGGTATACCCCTCAATCGCACTTGATGGATGGACAAGATAGTGTTGACCTCACTTTTGTGTGAGCTCTCAACTTCTCCATCTTAGACATAGGACTCCTCTTGGCACTAAGAGTTCCTTAGTCTTAAGACACTTCTACTGATTAGGTGAACACATAACCTAACCCTAGAGACTTAGAAGAGTTAGCCATAGGAATAGGTTATGCCTTAGGGGTATTAGGAGGACTTGCCTACCCTATAGCTTAAATCCAATCCTTGCTTCCCTCCTTCAAACAAATCCAAATCAAATACTAAATCAATTCCAACTCAATTGATATTCTCAAATCATAAATCAAAACCAAAATCTAAATCATAAATCAATTCCAAATCAAATGATTGAAGCCTATGATTGAATTCACATCTCAAAATCTTTCTTATGCCCTTTGATTTCATCTTATGGACCTAGCTCAAATCAAATCTAAATCACTCCAAACTCAAAATATTTTCTCATAATCCATTTATATTCTCATTTATATTCACAAATATAAATGAAATATAAATTCAAATAATCAAAACTAAATTTAAAGCTCAAATCCAAATCTAACTTAAATCCAACTTATACTCTTTCAAGTCAAATCCTTGAACTTAGCCAAATCATTCGTAAATCAAACCAAACCTTTGGATTTTCTCTTAAAACAAACATTCCTTCAATCACATGCCCAAATATAAACATAAACTACAATCACCAAAATAAAATCAAACTAACCCAAGTCAAACCCAAGTTCACCCTTTTGACTTGAAATTATCAAATGAACCAAAACCCATTTGACTCCAAATCACTTGCAATTGGATTTATATTTCCATCATAAGTCCATATGTGAGTTCAACCAAACCTAAATCAAGCCTTGATCAAGCCAATTTACCCATTTAGGCTCACTTGACCCAAAGTGACCTAAAGCACCTTTTTGAGCCAAATTTTAATCCAACTCAATTTGGATTGAACTATGCCCATCTAAGCCTCACATTGTGAGAAACAATCATCCTAGAATGATCAATCACTCTAATTGGGTCAAACCAAGTCAAACCTAATCTTTGACCAAGTTAACACTTAGCCCAAGTGAAACTTAAACAAGTCAAAATTCACTATAAGCCAAATTGATTGAAATCATTGATCTAAACTCATCCATAATCAATGATTAAACTTAACCAAGCCATCAATTGAGCCAAACTAAGCTTAATTGGCCACTTGACCTAAGTTGACCCAAATTGACCTAAAAAGTCAAAATGGGTCAAATCTTGATCTAAGCCAAATTGATTACAACTAATGGGTCAAATTCTTTCTAAATTGATTATTGAACTTGACCAAAGCTTTAATTGGCCAATTGGACCCAACCTCGCCCAATTGACCATGAACATAACTTGACCTAAAAGGTCAAATCAACTTGAAATCAAACCAAACTAAAATTAATTGAAATCAAAGCTTGCAATACATTTCAAATGATCAACCAAGCCTAAACCAACCCATGATCTAACCCAATTGGGTCAAATGGGTCAAATTGGTCAACTTCACCCATTTGACCTAACCGAACCAAAACCAAATATAAACCAAATTGAACCAAACTAATGACACCCATAGGCTCCAAATGATTATTTGAACTTGACCTAACCCATGGTTTGACCCAATTTGACCAATTGGTCAACCTAACCTAAATTGACTCAACTTGACCTAAATGGGTCAAATTGAACCAATTAAAACCAAATGAACTCCAAATCACTTGAAATTTTGCCCAACCCATTTTTGAATCATTTCAAATTTTCCCAAATTAAAATCAAGATTAAATGACCATTTTACCCTTAGGACAAAGGTATCCTATGACCAAATTCACTTGGAATTTGGCTATTTCTTTCTCAAGGCCACTTGGCATCCTTCAAGTGGTCCATATGGACACCAAAGAGGGTGGTGAATATGACCCAATGAGCTTGGGTTAACCATGACCCAACCCAAGGCCAAATCGACCCCTCTAATAAAAATTAAACACTTGGATCACCCAATGCACTCACCTAGCACATGGGCATCCACTCTCCTTCCATCCACTACCTAAAATGACTCACATGGGATGGTTGGCAGCCCAAACTGATCAACTAATCTCACCCATTGATCAAAAAAGGCAACACTACTCTTCATCATTTGATCCAAGGAGGGGGAGATACACTCCCCCTCAATCCCACTCAAAACATAAGCATTCATTTCCACAGAGCTAAGGAGATCAAATTGAACTCTCCCCAAGCATTTCCAACCCCTTCCCAAGCTCCATTGATTTCTCCTTCTCAATTTTGCTCAAAGCCTAAACAGGGGAGGTCCATCCCAATCCCAATTCACTTAATTCTCCATCAAAATCAAATTAACCTTACACACACCCTCAGTGGACCTCATCGAGCTCAACTAAGTCATTTCCCAAGTCTCTAAGCCACGAGAAGCATCACCTTGATCAAGCACGATCACCATTGAAGGGGAGCTTGGTCAACCGAACCATCCACTTCAAATCAAGACCCAATATAATCAACAAGGCTTCGTCTCTACTAGACGAAGCTACCTCCTCCGTTGGAAGCACCGGTGATAGTCTCCGGTGAGGTAATTACTCAAAACCATAGCCATGGGAAAAGTTGCTTGGTCCTTTTTGAAGGAAAGTGTCATCCCTTGTGATCTTGATCATTGGATGTGCATCCTCCCTCCTTCCAAAGGTGTGGGATCATTTTGATCCCTCGAGCTCAGGTGAGCTTGAATTGAACAGGGAGAGATGAGCAGTGTTCGTCTCTCATCACTCACGAAGGAGAAGGATCACACGACATCCATTTTGTTTGATTAGAATGAATGGTTGGGATTAGATCATGATAAATCCCCCTCTGATTTAAACCTAAACTATGGGATTAATCTTGACCATTATATCTTAGATCAGACGGCCCATGGAGAAAGTGAGTCTGCTGCCGGCCAACTCAGCAGGCAGATGTGACAACTTAAATAACCTCTCACATCGCTCCATGTGGAAAGCATGTCGCGTCAGCTGCCAAGTGGCCCGATGGGATTAGGTGGTTAATTAAGCTTAATTAATTTATTTTTAATGCTTAAACTTCTAAAAATCATAACTAATTATAGAAAAATTTAAAAAAAAACACAAACTCAATTTCATTTTAAAGATATTTCAAAGGAAAATAATATAAAATTAAGATCAATTGATTTTGAACAGTAATTTTCATTCAATTTAAGTTTTATTGAAAATGTAATTAGGCTAATTACTCTTTAATTACTTCAACAATTAATTCCAAAGTTCTTAAGATTGATTAGTGGGATGATCTCTGTCTCTCATGATTTTCTTAGAATTTATTATTGGGTTAATTAGGGGAATTGCTTATTTCACCCCTAATCACATTCTTAATTAATTAAATGATTAATTAACTTATTAAATAGGAATAAATTCATTAATTAAGCTTGTTAATCATCATAGAATAGTGAATGGACTTAGGGAATGAGATTAGGATTTCTTTTCCAATTTTTCCCCTAAGTTTATTTCATTTGGATAAACACTTAATTAAATTATAAATTAATTAATGGCTTAATCACTTCATTACTTAATTGAATTAATCAAATTCAAAATTAAATCATTCTATAACTTAATCTTGGGTAGATTCTTAGGTGTTCAATAACCTAAGAGACTTCAAAGGAAATTATAATCAAACTACATGTGTAGGATGGTTATAAAAGAACTTAATTAAACTCTTTAGCTTAATTAATCAATAATTGTAAGACAATTGCATTAGGCCCCTTTATTTATTAAGTGCATTGCTGATTTAAATCCCATGTGGCTGCATATCATATGTTGGCTCATAATTACTTAAATAATTATGTTAAAGTGGTATAGGTAAGGGGTAATTTATGGATTTAATTCACACCTTAACCTAAATAAAACATAAAATCAACCTAATTATTCTAAAATTAAATTAAACCAATTCACACATGGGGGAAATGGGTTAGGACTAGCAAACTCTTTTCACATTTCCTAAGTCAAATCTAATTCAAAAATAAAAATCTTCTTAAAGAATTTTGATTCACTTTAAATAATCTTATTTTATATGATTGTCCTTAGGAATTAATTAAGGTGAATGAAGTCATATGCTTACATTCCTTTATTTCTTTTTAAGAATGCTAAATATTGTTTGCCATATGAAATCATGCATTCATTTTTATTGAAAAATCAATTAAATAAAATATTTTCCTTTTATGTCAAATTGCATGTGTTGGTCAAAATTAAGAATATGAGTGGCTATTATCAATATTAAACCAAAAATTATTTTCAAAATTTATAAATTAAATATTATGAATGAAGTGACGCTACTTATTTGTACTTATAAGATTCCTTGTGATTATAGCATTAGATGTGTTCTATGTTGTTTTCTTCTCTTCTGTTAACATGGATTTAAATAGGATTTACAAAGTGTATAGTTCATTTGAAAAGAACACAACACCTGCTTAAATATATTCCTATGCATTTCTATGTTATGACTTAAGAAGGGTCCTCACATTTACATATGTAAATTATACAACCAAATCGAACATAATCTTTTACATGATTCTTCATCCATTTGTTTCTTTTTGTAAATCTACATGTATTTAAGAAAAGTTGTATATTAGTCTGACATCCCGAGGCTGCAAGGCTTTAAGTAGCCCTAAGTAGATCTTGTACCTTACACCCCTGGCATAGAAAATAATAGTGTCATACTCACTTAAGTCTTTTATACATGTGGATGTACATTTTGTTAATGGATGAGAAATCCCCCTTTTCTACATAATAAAAATATGCATCAATGGAATATATAAAATTTTAAATCATATCTCTTAGCATTCATCATCAAAGTGTGCTAAAACTTGCATTGCATATATAAGTATGCTTAGGATTATTCATATGCATGGTATACATGTTGGAAAGAAATAAATGGTTATGTGTCATGTCATAGTAATCCACCTCAATTAATCCTAAGATGCCTTTCTTATTGAATAGGGCTATTTAGAGAAAATATAAACTTAGGATTAATTAAAACACATAATGAAACATTCACTAAAGAAAAATCATTAATGAATCCATCTTAGAAATATTTTAACGTAAGGTTGAAAGAGAAGTTCTCTTCTCTTTTCTTCTCTTCATAACATTTAGCAACTAAGTGTAGGTTCATTCAAACCAAATCAAATCATCAACTAAAATTGACAAATCTACTAAATCACTTGAAATGAAGCCACTCTTTAAATTGAATCTTTCACACTTAGAAAATTCTAACCTTAAAACCTAGCTAAGAAATACCACATAAGCCTTAAATGACACACATATTAGGCTAAGTCACCATTTCTAGCTCTATGTTAGGGCGATGCATGGTTTGATGCCTAATTTTGTTTTGTGATGTAATCTTTTCTAGACTGGATATTAGGATGTATATGCGTAGACTGAATGATAGGGAAATCTTAGCCTAATCATGTCTTCTATAGGGGATTGTGCTTAAGGGGTGATGTAATAAAAATATAAATGCTTTTGTTGTGTAGGTCACTTATACCCCTAAGCATAATCCAAACTAGGACAGGTGGACTTGGTTACCCATGTGTGGGGTGCTAAGTCTAAATTATTCATATATATGCTTAGGTTGTGTGGTATGTTTAGCTGATTTCTATTTTATAGGTTTAGTTAGATTTACCTTCCCCTTTTTGATGTAACTTTTGCAATTAAAATTTGGAATGAATGTTATGGGGGACTTAAGGTGAATAATGGTTATAAGACCATGTGAAGCCTTGGAGCAAACTACATCCTGAATCAAATCAAAAGGAATAAAGAAGTGAAGAAAGTAAGAAATGAAGAAAGGAAGAAGTGAAGAAAAAGAAATGAAGAATGAAGACCCCCATAACATGAATTTATTTTAAATTGTAATTATTTATTTGTAATCCGAGTTGCATAAGGGTAGAGCTCGGCTACCGATTTTTCTTTTTGGGTTAGTATGGTGGAGCCCGACCACACCAGCCTCTTATTCTTTTATGCTAATTTTATAAATTGATTAATATTTTATTTATGATTGTGCAATTAGGATGGCATGATCATCCTAGTTTCTTCATTATTTAATGAATGACCTGCATGCAAATACACTCTTAGGGAAAAAAAAGTTTTCTATCAAATTAATAAACTCAAAATTTAAATTAAACAACTCATAACCCCACCTAAAGCCTAGGACATAAATCAAGATAATAAAAGATTTAGCAACTCCTTAGCTAGATGTTGTATATCTCACATCATGCATAAATCATATTGCTTTACTCTTGCTAATGGAGGGCTTCCACCTTTGCTAGCGAAAATGGCTTAACCTTTGAGAGCCATGGTGGAAACACACCTCCTTTCTGATTTTGGCCCATAATCAATTTTCTCATGCATTAGGCATATGAGATTCCATAGCCTGTGTCAAATAAAAATGTCCAAAAATTAAAACTTAACAAAATTTGCATTAGATTTAGGTCATTATTTATGCCCTTCATGATCTAGTCTCTTAGAGAGTGTGTTTAAGGACTTAGTCTCCTTTCTAAATAAACAACAGTAGCTATCTTACAAAATATAAGACTTGCCAACATGTATTTAAAATCGTAGGAGGAGTTAGTTGGCAGCCACCCCCATGCGATTGTAAGTCCAATAATTGGGTAGCTTATCCTCTCTTATAGAGGTAAATCATATACCCATTTTTTCCTTAGATTTAGATCACACTTTGGCCCTCTCCAAAGCTCCCTAGATTTAGGATCTGAGGTTGTTATTTTCCTTTGCAAGATACAAGCATAAATCCTCACCTCTTAGGCATTTCCATGATCTTGTATTGTGGAATTATAAGCCTTATATTTCTAATAAAAACTCAGCTCAAATATATAATTCTTCTCAAATTTTAAAAATATAAAGTCCAACCATATGATAGTTTGGGATGCTCACTAGGTTTCCTAGTATCATGATTATCCCCTACTCATCTCCCTTTAGTTTCAATAATAACTCCCTCCTTTTGATCAATCCCACTTGATTTTCCAAAAATAACCAATTTATTGATAGTCCTATCTTTGAAATATTTGGAGATAATGATCATTTACCTTAATCGAGAGTATTCTTAAGGAATTTTATTCCTTAGGATGTAATTAACTATGGGAGCTTGCCTGCATAGGGAACTTAACAAACCCAGTTTAAAATAAACCCTAGTTTACTTTTTCATGTAAAGTAGGGGAAAAATCTCTAGTACATTCGAAGACCTATTATCCTTAGGAGTCCTTATTAAGTGATTAGGTCCATTGTAGGATGATGACTTCTGTCTCTCACAAATAGTACATTATTCCTTAATGTCGAACCCGATCACCCTAATGAGTGCATCTGCGGATCTGTGTGGTGTCCCACATCAATCTCCTCCTCAAGAAATAAAACACCACAACAAGATATGGGGATCTTCACTTCTTTATTATTCTATCTCCTTCCTTCATTTTCTTGATTTGATCCACTCTAAAGACATCACAGGGCACCCTAGGACTAAGCCTTCTAGCCACTGCTCATCCTAATCTCTCATAGCACTAATCCTAATTCTTATTACTAAAATTAAATTTATATGGAAAAAGTTAATCTAACTACACCTGTAAAATAGAGGTTAGCTAAATATACATACAATCCCAAGCAGTTATATTTATAATTTGGACTTAGCACCCTGCACATGGGTGACCAAGTCCACATGTTCTAATTTGGATTATGGTTAGTGGTTTAAGCAACTTCCAAGCAAAGAATTTATATTTATTTTTAAGCAACCCCTTTAGCACAATCCCCTACAGAAAATATGATTAGGCTAATCACAGCCTAACATCCAGACCCTAACTTTCAGTCTAAAATATTACATCACAAAATAAAACATAACATCACACATACACCGTCCTAACTTAGGACTAGAAGTGTTCGCTTAATTCTAATGTGTGTGCTAAGGTTTTGCATTGTATGTCTCATTAGAGTTATGATTTTCTAAATTTACGATAATTTAATTTAACATGAAGGTTGGTTTCATTTCAAGTTGTTTAAATGATTTGAAAATTTTAATTTATGTTTTATTTTATTTCATTTGATTTACACTTAGCACCTAAGTGTTATAAAGAGAAGAAAGAGGATTACCCTCTTTCATCCCTATCTTAAGCCATTTTCTAAAGCATATTTTTATGATGTAGTTTTCTTTAGTGAATGGCTTATTGCATATTTTTATTAATATTAAGTTTAGGTTAACTTTAAATAATCACATTCAATGTGAAAGGCATCTTAGGATTAATATAATTGAATTACTATCACATGAAATATATCAAGTTATTCATTTCCATCACATGTAACATGCAAATGACTTCAACACTTATCATATATATACATACAATATATTTTTGGCACACTTAAATTATGATGAATGCATATGTCTGGAATTTATATTTTTAGTTAATTGAATTATTTATACATGTAGATTAAAGCTCTATCCAAATTATAATACCAAAATACATAAGAATGAAATCAAATAAGTATGTTTCATTATTAACCAAGGAAGTGAGATAATCAAATGACTTCCTTGGGGCTCCTTAAAGCCTTGTATTTTCAGGATGTCTAGACTATATACTTATTAACATTCAAACTTATGTAAATCTATATATGAATCTAAGAAAGAGAGCTCCACATTCGTATGACTAAGCTATAAGCATATGCAAAGCCTATATGTATTCATAAATATCATCACTCCACATATTATTATCAATTTATAAGCTTTGAAAAATAGATTTGAATTAATTAGTGATAATAACCACATATAAAATTAAGTTAAGGCAACACATGCAAGCTGACATAAATAACTTTTACTTGATTTATTTAAATTTGAAAGAATGAATGCATGAAACCATGTGACATACAATATTTAAACTGATTGGAAAGAAATAACTAAATATAAACACATGTTTCATTCAACTTAATTAATTCTTAAAGACAATCATATCAAATAAAATTATTTAAGGAAAACCAAAGCTTCTTATTAATTTGATTTTTGGATTTAGATTTGATTTAAAGAGGAGTAAAATTATTTTCTATCTTTATCCCATTTCCATGTTAGTAGTCTTAATTTATTTAAGGAAAGATAATTAAGTGATTTTTATAATTTAATTAAGTTAAATCATTAAATAATCTATTTAATTATCCGTTCATATGCTTCTTTAACTTGATTAATCACTTAATCATGAGCCACAAATGATATGAACATGTGAGTAAAGTAAAGTTGCAATGCTCCTAATGGACTCTAATACAATTGGCTCATAATTAAAGATTAATTAAGTTAAATAATCTAATTAAATACTCTTATGATTTTTCCACACTCATGAGTTAATTATAATTTCCTTAAGGGTCTTTATGTTATTAAACATATAAAGAGGAACCCTTAATTTTATTATTAATTATTCTATGTGATTTTCATTTTAATTTGATTTGATTTGGCCACTTAATAAATCAATTAATTATTTATTTACATTCCATATTAATTAATCCTTTTAAAATGAAATAGACTTGGAAAAAGAGACTAGAAAAGGGGTCTTAATCCCATTCTCTTGTCTATTCACTATTAAATGATGTTTAATAAGCCCTAATTGATTAATTCTTACTATTTTTAATGTTAATTAATCATCTAATTAATTAAAGAGCATAATTAAGGTTTGAATATTAATTTTCTTTAATTACTAGGCAATAAATTCCAATAAAATCATGGGAGGTAGAAGTCATCCCATTGAATGGACACACAAAGTTTGAAATCATTTGCCTAAGTAATTAAAGCTTCATTAAGCTAATTAATTTTATATTTAAACCCTAATTAAGCCTTAATTACTATTCAAAATTTATTGAAAATAATTTTAATTAATTCTCCTCTAAATTATCTTTAAAATGAGCATATTTTTGTATTTTTTTATTTTCTTACAATTTGTTATAATTTTCCAACATTTTAGCGATTAAAATGAATTAATTAAGTCTAATTAAACCTAATGTCATCAATGCCATGTGGATCACTGATGTGATATGCTTTCCACATTATCCTATGGGATTGGTTATTTAAACCCATCCGACGCAGTGCCTACGTGGCGACAACGGACGTTGTTTCATCCCCTCTATCCGATCTAAGATCAGATGATGGAGATTAAACCTGTGGTTCCTAAGGGAATAAATCAAATTAATTTAATCACAAGATCATGGCCATCCATTCCAATCATGCAGAATGGATGGTGGATGATTTATCATCTCCCATGCGATGGGAGACAGACACTGACTGCCTTCCTCATTCAAGCTCGTCGGAGCTTGGATTTCCTCGGGATTGATCCCACACCTTTACGGAGAGGATCCTAAGAGATCTAATGGCAAGATTCACAAGGCATTCATATTTCCTTCGAAAGTCCTAAAAAAATTAGAAAATCTTGATTTAATCGAATAGTACTTCACTGGAGCTTAAGACTGGGGGCGAACCGACCAAGGTAGCTTCGCCTTGACAAGGCAAAGCCCTGTTGAGAAGATGGTGTGATGCTTCCTCACAGATTGCTCTGTGGACCAAATACTGCAGCAATGCTTGCCGGAGTTAGGCTGGGAGAGCACAGATGATCAGAGATTTGAATGTGAATGGGTGAAATAAATTTAGGATTGGGATTTTGTGGAGTTGAAACAGTAGAGCCTTATTCATTTGTCATGTCATGAGGAAGGCTCTAGATACTTGGAAATGGCTCTGGGGAGTTCATCTCTGGCTGCTAGGGCTCACTAAGGGTCGAATGGCTCGGTTTGAATCGGAATGAGGGCGATATACCCCCTCCTCCCTTGGATCTGATGGCCTTGATCTGTTTGGCTTCTAGCAGTTTTCCAACCGTCGCAGGTGGCCATGGGTAGCAGGGAATCATCTGACGTGGCTCAATTTGGTTGGCCAAGTGAGGAGGAGTGGTTACTATGGGAGGAGGTAGCTGTCCTTGGGTTTCCAAGTGTTTCGAAGAGGGAGAAGATGTAAAATCACCTCCCTTTGGCTCATGACTGACCCAATCACCTTTGGGTCAGGCGAGCCAGTGTCCCTTATGCTTATGTGGAGATCTAGGATGGATAAGAAGTGGGTTTGACCATTCAAATGAGGTATTTGTCCTATGTGGTGTCTCAATCCCATTTGATTTTGGGTGAATTCAGGTTGGGTTTGATTTGGGCTGACCTAAGGTAAGCCAAGGATGGGTCATGCTAAGTTTTATTGGGTTTGGGCTTGGTTTGAGAGGGTTTGGCTCAATTTGACCCATGTAGGTCAAATTTTGCTAGGTTGGTTCAAGTTGACCAATTGGTCAAATTGGGTCAAACCAAGGGTTGAGTCAAGTTTAAATGCATATTTTGAGTGTTTTGGTTCAATTGGTTTGGGTTGGTTTGGCTTAGATTTGAATTTGACTCATTTAGGTTCAAATAGGTCAAATGGGTCAAGTTGACCAATCTAGCCAAATTGGCCACATTGGCTTGGGTTAGGCATTGGTTCATGCTCAATTGGTCAATTGAAAATGATTGTAGGCTTTGGTTTAAATCAATTTGGATTTTGAAATTATTTAGGCCAAATTGACTCTTTAGGTCAATTTGGGCTAAGTAGGTCAATTGGGTTGAATTGGTCAAATTGGTTTCAATCAAGGCTTTGATCACATTTAATTATCAATTTGAAATGAACTTGAGTTATTAGTTGCAATCAATTTGGGTTGGATTTTGATTTGATCCAATTTGGTCTTTTAGATCAAATTGGGTCAAATGGCCGATTGGGATAGGTTTAGCTCAATTGATGGTCAAGTCATGTTTTAGGGTTGATCTTAGGTAGATGTGAATCATTGGTTTCCATTGATTTGGCTTAGGGTGAAATTTGGCTCATTTGGCTCATGTAGGTTAAGTGGGTTGATTTGGTCAAATGATAACATTGACTTGGTTTGACCCAATTGATTGCAATTGATCAATCAAGGATGATCAATAATCATCATAGGAGGTTTTGGAGGTTTTAGCTCAATCCAATTTGGGTTGGATTGAGATTTGGTTCAAATAGATCAAATTGGTCACTTTGGGTCAAGTGGACCAATTGGGCTAAAATGACTTGATTTTGGGTTGAATTGAATTGAGTTGAGTTTGTATATTCATTTGGGATTGGTTTATAGTTTTGGTTGCAATTGATTTGAGTTTGAATGGATTTTGGCTCATTTGGATATTTCAAGTCAAATGAGTTAGGTTAGATTTAATTGAACGGATTTTGGCTTGATTGGTTTGATTATAGATTTTGGTATGGCTTGAAGTGATGATTGAAGGACTAAATTGATTTGAGATAAAATCAATTAAATTTAATTTTAAAGGATTTGGGTAATTCTATAGGTTTGAATCATGGGCTTATGTTTGGTTTGATTGAATTGATTTTAGTTTAGAGATTGGTTTGTCTTGATTGTAGATTTGGATATGTAAATTTGGTATCAGATTTTGGCTAAGGAAATAGTCATGGATTTGATTAGGCCATAAGATAGGTAAGCCACCCTAGTCCTTAAGGCATGATCTATTCATATGGTTAACCCTTTTAAGTCCTTAGGCTTAGGTTAAGTGTTCACTTAGCCACTAGAACTATCTTATGACTAAGAAGCTCTTAGTGTCTGGAAGACTCCTAAATCTATGATGAGAAGATTGAATCCTCACTCCAAAAGTGAGGATAATAAAAAGCATCAAGCAATATCTCCTGACACCACCCATTCTAGCCGCCCCTAGTCCAGGCAAACCACTAATACTATACACTATTTCATTGGATGACTCCCTTGGCACTTTGTTGGCCTAAGCTAATGATGAAGGAAAAGAGAATGGCCTCTACTATCTCAATTGTCATCTCATACATGCTGAAGCAAATTATCCACCTATTGAGAAGCATTGCCAAGCTTTAATCTTTGCATCTCAAAAACTATGACACTATATATTTTCTCATAAAGTAAACTTGATTTTTAAAATCAATCCACTACAATATCTCATGATACAATCAACACTATCCAGATGATTGGCATGATGGTTCATGATTTTATAACAGTTTGATATCACATTCGTATCCCTCCGTGTGGTGAAAGGACAAGCACTCATGGATTTCTTAACAACACACTCACTTCCTGCTAATTCTCTGCTTAGTGATGGCCTCCCTGATGAACAAATCATGAACTTAGGGGATTCAAGAATTCACCACTAGAAGATATACTTTGATGGTGTGGCTTCCTCTCAAAGAAGAGAAGAACCATAATTTACTCTCCCAGGAAAGGCAGGGGTAGGGATAGTTCTCTTAATGCCATACCACGATATGATGAGATTCTCATACCATATATCCAATCCTTGCACCAATAATAAAGCTGAATATGAGATCATAATTGTCAGTCTGGAGTTAGCCATCTCACTAGGCATCCAGAATATCAACAACTTTGGGGACTCTCAACTAGTTTTCAACCAGATCGCTAAGTCCTACAAGGTCTTGAAGCCAAAACTCCATAAATTCCATAAGTATACTATAGAGTTATTAGCCCAAATTCTAGATGTCATAATATACAAGATCCATATAGGAGAAAATTTCATAGCGAATGCCTCAGCCAAGCTTGCCAAAGAGTTGGCATGTCTGGAAGATGAGTCTATATCAATAGAGGTTCATAATAGGCAAATCTTACCTCTTATTGATGTTGAAAAATACTCTTATGAAGGAGATGTTGTCATTTCCAAAAAGGATGAAAGACTGGATTGGTGGAAACCCTTCATTGATTACCTAAACAAAGGCAAACTACTTCAAGAGAAATCTCAAGCACATCAAGTGAAGCAAAGAGCACTCTCCTACACCCTCATATATGGTGTTTTGTACCGATGATCCTTCGATCATATGTGGTTATGATATTTATCCAAGCAAGAAGCTAAAGGATCATGAATGAGGTACACTCAGGATTGTACAGAGCTCATCAGTCAGGTCCTAAGATGAAAGCCAAAATCGAGAGACTTGGGTACTATTGGTCAACGACAATCACATACTACATGGACGTAGCAAGGCATTGTCACCAGTGCCAAGTACATTGAGTGGTCTTACTTCAGCCACCCAACATTCTACATCCAACCTTGGCCTCATGGCCATTCGAGTGTTAGGGTACTGACATAGTGGGTCTGATTGATCCTCCTTCATCCAAAGGCCACTAGTTCATCGTAGCAGTTATGGACTACTTTTCTAAGTGGGTAGAGTTGATTTCGCTCAGAGAGGTCAAAGCTCTGCATGTGCTCTAGTTCTTTAAGAACCATACCATATATAGATTTGGGGTACCCTGCCAAATTATATCAATAACTTTGCCTGAAGACACAACATAGATTGGAGGTACTTTACCATCTACTACCCACGAGTGAACGGTTTAGCGGAAGCCTTCAACAAAACTCTTATCCAAATACTCAAGAAGATGCTCAATGACAATAAGCGATAATGGCATGAGCATTTAGTTGAAGCTTTGTAGGCATACCGTACTACCTACAAAACTCCAACACAATCTATCCCATTCTCCTTAGTGTATCAGTCCAAAACTATTCTGCAATTAGAAGTCTAAGTCCATCACTAAGGATGGCTATGGGTAGCAAAATTACAACCGACCAAAATGCCAAGCTGCAGTTAGAAGAGCTCGAAGGTTTAGAAGAAAGATGCTTACAAGCATGCCAGACCTCGACTTATACAAGGAAAAGATGATTCAAGCTCATAACAAGTTGGTCCATCCTAGAGCTTTTCAAGTAAGAGAGTTTATTTTAGTTCTAAGAAGAGCAATTATTGCCCGTTGCAAGATGGGAGGCGAGTTTGAATCCACTTGGGAAGGCCCTTTCGCCATAAAGAAGGCCTACCAAGGTGGATCATATCAACTCATCAATCACAAAGGAGAACCCCCGATGCTTCTTATCAATGGGCTTTACTTAAATAAATATTATCCATAAATAATGTTTAAAATATTTTTTTTCATCAAGAAAATTTTTTTTAAATCAAACATCTCTTCAAATTGAAAGTTGTTTCACTGATCGAACTTTTGTGGTGTGCTAAGGGAAGGTGCAAGAGAATCCGAGTGGCATCATATCCCTTATTAGAACAACACAAACACAAAAATTGCACACGAACACAAACAAATCAAACATAAATCCATTACTTCGGGCTACTTCAAGTTGAGATAAGCCTCCTAGCGGCCAGGACTCAGTAGCTGCTCTAGGTCGAGCAGATTCACTACCTAGCTAGTGTGTCTCCCTAGTGATATTTCTACTTAGGAAGATGTGAATCCTCGTGCTTCTTCCTAACTCAACCACTGCAAACCAATGACCACCTTGTTAGTGTGGTATGTATTATTACATGACTAATAAGCTACCTGCTGGCTTTGTTTAAGAAGATGTGAGTCCTCAAGCTTTCTACTTGAACTGGCCACTATACATTGAATGGGTCTGAGTTTATTTCTGAGGATTAGGTTAAGTCCCACAATGGTTCATCTTCCTCCAGACAACTTCAACCTTGGGTTCAGTCATTCTATCACTCCCCACTTAGTAGTCGCCCTAGGTTGAATAGTAGTTGTTTAGCCGACGACAGACTATCCCGATGATCAGTTTCACTTAGGAAAAAGTGCATCCCCGATGCTTTCTTCCTAGATTGATCATTGCAAATTGATGATCACCTAAGGTTAGCTGGTGTTTGCTTTGCTGATGACAACCCACTCAATGGATAACACCGCTCAGGTAGATGTGAGTCCCCATTCTTTCTTTCTGAGCTGGCCACCGTATACCTATAGGCTTTACTTTTTAGGGATTAGGATAAGATCCCTAGAGGCACCCTCCCTATTGGCATTCTATTTGGACTATGTTATCATAACCCCATCTAGACATAACCCAAGTTACTACTGGATTAGACAGTCCCCCTTTCCTAATAGCTGCCCCTTGTGGTTGGAAGCTTTGTACTGTGGATGTACAAACTATCCCTTAGGCCAGTAAATCTAAGATAGCTCGAAGCCCCACCCTATTGACCTCACTTTTGGGATGAGGATTCAACTCTCCCATCTTAGATATAGGAGTTTTCTAGATACTAAGAGCTCCTTAGTCAAAAGTCAGTTCTAGTAAGTGAACACTTAACCTAAACCTAGAGACTTAGAATGATTATTCATAGGATTAGGCTATGCCTTAGGACCTAGGGTTACTTACCTAGCCTATATCCAAACCATGACTCTTATTTATCTTCTTAGCTAGGATCCAACCTCAAATCAATACAACCAAATTCAATTGAATCTGAATTCAAATCCAAATCTAAACATCAAAAACCAAAACCAAATCTAAATGATCTAAGCCTAAATTTATGATTCAACCTTATGGACTTAGCCAAAATTCCCTTCAATCCAAACCAAGTTTAGTTGATTTTCTTAAAATCAATCCAATCTTTCAATCATCATTCCAAACCATACCAAAATCTACAACCAAATCAATCAAAGCCAAAATCAATTCAATCAACCTAACCTAACCCATTTGACCCAAAATATTCAAATGATCCAAAATCTAATTAAACCCAAATCAATTGCAACCAAAGCCATAAATCAATACGAAATCAATATCTAAAATCAACTCAATTCAATCCAACCCAAAATCATGCTATTTAACTCATTTAGGCTCACTTGACCTAAAGTGATGTAAAGGATCTATTTGAACCAAATCTCAATCCAACTCAAATTAGATTGAATCAAACCATCCAAAACCTCCTATGATGATTATTGATCATCCTTGATTGATCAATTGCAATCAATTGGGTCAAACCAAGTCAATTTGGTCATTTGACCAAATCAACCCACTTAACCTACATGAGCCAAATGAACCAAATCTCATCATACATCAAATTAATAAAAACAAATGATTCATACCAACATAAAATCAACTCTTGAATATGACTTGACCATCAATTGAGCTAAACTAAACTCAATTGGCTCTTTGACCCAAGTTGACCCAATTTGACATAAAGGGATAAATTGGGTCAAATCAAAATCCAATCCAAATTGATTCAAACCAATGACTCAAATTTAATCCAAATTGATTATTGAACATGATCAAAGCCATGATTGAACCCAATTTGACCAATTGAACCCAATTTACCCAATTAGCCCAAGTTGACCTAAAGGATCATTTGGCCTAAATCATTCATAAATCTAAATAGATTGAAATCAAAGCCTACAATCATCTCCAAATGATCAATTGAACATGAGCTAATGCCTAACCCAAGCCAATTTGGCCAAATTGGTCAATTTGACCTATTTGACCCATATGAACTCAAATGGGTCAAATCCAAATCCAAACCAAATTGAACCCAACCAATTGAACCAAAACACTCCAAATACTTACTTGAACTTGACTCAACCCTTAGTTTGGCCCAATTTGACCAATTGGTCAACTTGACTCAAGCTAGCCCAATTTGACCTACATGGGTCAAATTGTGCCAAACCCATCCAATCCTAGCCCACAAACACATTGAAACTTGGCATGACCCATCCTTAGCTCACCTTGGTCAGCCCAAATTGAACCCAACCCATAATGAACTTGAATTAACCCATTACCCGATGGGTAAAGCTTCCCACATGAGATAAAACCCCATTTTAAATGGCCAAACCCACTCTTCCCCTTGACATCCATCCAAAGCACCAATTGGGCTCAAGGATCACTAGCTCACCTAACCTAAAGTTGTTTGGGTCAACCATGAGCCAAGTGGAGGTGAGCTAACCTCTCCAAATCCATTGGAACACTTGGAAACCCAAACCGAGCCACCACGGCCCACGGCAGCCACTCCCCCTCACTCACCCACTTAAACTGAGCCAACTCAACACCTCCCTACCACCCATGATCTCTTACAGTAGTCGAATAGTCATAAGAAGCCAAGCCAATCCCGTCGGTCTGATCCAAGGGAGGAGGTATACCCCATTTTGATTTTGATCCAATTCGAGCATTTAGACTTCCTCATAGCCCTAGCACATTGAGATGAACTCCCCCAAGCATTTCTTGAGCCTTCCCATCATTGCAGATGATGAAGATGAGCTTGCCTGAAATAGGATAAGGCTCAACTCCATCCAACTCCACCAAACTAAAACAATTTTCAAATTAATTTCACCCACACATTCACCAAGCTTCGGCGAGGTGAAACGAATCTTCCCCTGAGAGATTCGCGCACCAGAGACCACCCCAAGCATAACTCTGACATGTTTTCTAGCGACTATTGATCTACAAAGCCACTGATGAGGTGTTAAGGTGCCATCTTCTCAACGGGGTTTCACCTCTTCAAGGCGAAGCTACCTTGATCGGTTAGCTACCAGTCCGAAGCTCAGGCTAGGTACCTTTCCAGCAAACCAAGATTTAAAAAAAAAATTAAGGCCTTTTTAAAATAATGTTACTGTCATGTGATTCCCATTATTAGATCCTTCTATATCACTCCCCTAAATGTTTTGCATCAATTTTAGCATCTCATGAGCTCCGATGAGCTTAGATCGATCGGGGGAAAGTGGACGGTATCCATCTACCGTTGCTCAGGGGATGATGGATCATCCGCTATCCATTCCACATGATCAGAATAGACGGCCATGATTATTCAGTTAGATTAATTTGATTTAATTCCCTTAGGAACCGTGGGATTCATCCCTACCATCTAATTCTAGATATAACGATAGGGATGAAATCGCGTCCACCATCGCCACGTCAGCGCTAAGTCTGACGAATTTAAATAGCCAATCCCATGGTGCCATGTGGAAAGCACGACCATGTCAGCGATTCGCATGGCGCTGATGGGATTAAGCTTAATTAAGGCTTAATTATTCATTTTAATTATTGAAACTTTAAAAAATCATAACTAATTATTGAAAAATCAAAAAATACAAATAAATACTCATTTTAAAGGTAAAATAGAGAAAATTTTATTAAAATTATTTTCATTTAATTTTGAATAGTAATTAAGGCTTAATTAGGGTTTAAATGTGAAGTCAATTAGCCTAATTAAGCCCTAATTACTTGGGTATTCCAATTTTTAAGGAATTAATTTAATTGGATTACCTCTACCTCTCATGATTTTCTTAGAATTTATTAGTTAGGTAATTAAGGAAATTGATATTTCAAACCTTAATTACCCCCTTAATTTATTTAATAATTAATTAATGTTCAAAATAAACAAAACTCATTAATCACTGATTGATAGTGAATGGATGAGGGAGAGTGGTTAGGACCTCTTTCCTAGTCTCTTTCCCAAATTCATTTCATTTTAAGAGAATTGATTAATATGGGATTTAATTAAATGCTTAGTTAATCAACTAAATGTTCTAATCAAATTAAATTGAAATCATAATCACTTCAGATAATTAACAATGAGATTAACGGTTTCTCTTTATGTGTTCAATAACATAAAGACCCTTTAAGGAAATCACAATTAACCCATAAGTGTGAGAAAATCATAGAAGTACTTAATTAGATTATTTAACTTAATTAATCTTTAACTATGGGCCAATTGCATTAGGTCCCTTAGGAGCATTGCAATTTTAGTTTCTCACATGTTCATATCCTTTGTGGATCATTATTAAATGATTAATCAAATTAAAGAAGCATAGGGAAGGGTAATTACATGACTTATTTAATGGTTTAACTTAACTAATTCATAAAACCTACTTAATTATATTTCCTTAAACCAATTAAGATTACTAACATGGTAATGGAATTAAAATATCAACTAATCTCTTCTCTTTAAGTTCAACTCAAATCCAAAAGAGAATCAAATTAATAATAAGCTTTGGTTATCTTTAAGTAATTTTATTTAATGTGGTTGTCCTTAGGAATTAATGAATTTGAATGAACCATGTGTTCATGTTTAGTTATTCCTTTCCAATCACTTTACATGTTGTGTGTTGTATGTTTCCATGCATTCATGTTTTTAAATTTAATTGAATCAAATTAAATTTATTTATGTAAACTTGCATGTGTTATCTTAACTTAATCATATGTGTGGCTATTATCATTATTAAATTCAAATATATTTCTACCAAAGTCTATAAATGGATAGCAATATTTGGAGTGGTGATAGTTATAAATATATACATAGGAGTTGCATGTGTTTATATCTTAAGTAAGTGAGTGAAGCTCCCTTTCTTAAATTCATGTATAGATTTACATAGCTTTGAATGGTAATGGGTATATAGTCTGGACATCCCAGAAATACAAGGCTTTAAGTAGCCCCAAGGAAGTCATTTAATTACCTCACTTCCCTGGTTAATAAAGGCACATACCCATTTAATTTCAATCTTATGTTTTTTGGTATCAGAATTTGGATAGAGCTTTAATTCATATACATAAATAATTCAACCAATGAAAAAAAATACAATTTTTGCATGGTTTTCATTCTTCTAAATTGTATATCCATTAATGTGTATTTAAGATAGCAAGTATATAGTCTGGACATCCCAGGAAAATGAGGCTTTAAGTAGCCCCAATGAGATCATTTGATTATCTCACTTCCCTGGTTAACAATGGCACATCATTGCTTACATCTTTTATACATGTGTATGTGTGTTTAATTAAGGAATGAAAATCCCCTTTTCTATTAAAAAATGCAAGCATCCATAATCATCTAAGTCATTAAAATACATTACATGTAAGTTAATGCTCTCATTCTTATAATTCATATATATAAATTTACATGTGTTTAAATGAAGATAAGTATATAGTCTAGACATCCTAAGAATATAAGGCTTTAAGTAGCCCCAAGGAGATCTGGTCAACAAAGGCACGTACTTATTTGATTTCGTTCCCATGTATTTTTATATTAGAATTTTAATATGACTTTAATTTACATGTATGAAATAATTCAATCAAACACAAATATAAATTTCAAATGTATGCATCCAGTCATCATTTTAAGTGTGCCAAAATATGTTGTATGTATAGATATGCTAAGTGTCAAATCATGTGCATGTTACATGTGATGGAAAGGAATGACTTGATATATGTCAAGTGATAGTAATTCAACTACATTAATCTTAAGATGCATTTCATGTTGGATAGGGTTATTTAAGGTTAGCCTAAACTTAGGATTAACAAAAATGTTCAGTAAGCTATTCACTTAAGAGAACTAAATCATAAAAATGTGCTTTAGAAAATGGCTTAAGGTAAGGATGAAAGAGGGTAAGCCTATTTCCTCTCTTTATAACACTTAGATGCTAACTGTAAGTCAAATAAAATAAAATAAAATATAGGCTAAAACTCAAAAATCAATTAAACAACTTGAAGTGAAACCAACGTTTATGTTTGTGGTGAAAATATTTTCAATTTTCTATGATGTATACTTCCATCTTCAATCTATGCAGAATAAAATAAAGATAGAAATATACTCTTTTGTGTATTTTGACACCACGTGGATCTACAATTGTTTTTATTAGAGTGATCGTGTATGATATTGAGAAGAGGTGTACTATCTCGAAAGATAGAAGTCACCACCCTATAATGGACCTAGTCACCTCAATAAGGACTTCTAAAGACAATGGGTCTGCATATGTACCAGAGATTCTTCCCCTACTTTACATGGAAAAGTAAAGTAGGGTTTATTTTAAACCGGGTTCATTAATTTCCCTATGTAGGCAAGCCCCCATAGTTAATTACATCCTAAGGAATGAGATTTCTTAGTAATACTCGCGATTAAGATAAATGATCATTGTCTCAAAATATTTCGAAAAGGTAGGACTATCAATTGATTGGTTTATTTTTAGAAAGTCAAGTGGGGTCAATCAAGAGGAGGGAGTTCTTATTGAAGCCAAATGAAAACAAGTAGGGGATGCTTAAGATACTAGGAAGCCTAGTAAGCATCCCAAACTATCCTATAGTTGGGCTTTATATTTTTGAAATTGAATTAATTTGTTTGAGTTGAATTTTTATTAGAAATGTTTCCATGACATAACATCATGGAAATGCCTAAGAGGTGAGGATTTATACTTATAGCCAACCTCGAGCTTTTGAGGGCCAAAAGCATGACCTAAATCTAAGGCAAAAATGAGTATTTGGTTTTCCTCTACAAGAGAGGACAAACCACCCAATTGCTAGGACTTACAACCATCTAAGGGTGGCTGCCAACTAACTCCTCCTATGATTTTAAATTCATGTAGGCAAGTCATATGCTTTATACAAGATAGATAGGATATTATTTATGTTTAGAAAGAGACTAAGTCCTTAAACTCACTCCCTAGAGAAAAGATCATGTAAGGGTATGAAAAATGACCTAGATCTAATGCAAAACATATTATATTCTACTTTTATTTTTGGATAATCATTTAACTGAGGCTTATAGGACCCATATGCCTAATGCATGAGAAATAAGATTATCAGACAAAATCAGTGAGAAGGGCAGGTGTGTTTCCACCATAACTCTCAAAGGTCAAGCCAAGTTCTCTGGCACAAGTGGAAGTTCTCCAAATCAAGAGTGAATCAATATGCTTTTTATGCATGATGTGAGAAATAAAAGGCAACATTCAGCTAAGGGGTTGCTAATTATTTTATATTGATTTATAGCCTAAGCTTTAGGTGAAGTTATGAGTTATTTATTTTAAATTTTGAGTTATTTACTTTAGTAGAAGATTTATTTTTTTCTGAGAGCCTAATCGTCATCTAGGCCATACATCAAAGCAAGGAAGAAACTAGCAAAACATGCCATCTTAATGCACAAGCTAAACAAACATCAAACATTTTATAAAGCTAGCACAAAAAGAGTAAGAGGCCATTCATGGTCAGGCACCACTGCACAAACCCGAAAACAAATTGGGTAGCTAAGCTCTACCCTTATACAACCCAAATTATAAACGAATTAATTTACAATCAAGCAAGGAAATTTATGTTATGGGGGTCTTCATTTCTTCTTTTCTTCTTTCTTCTTTCTTCTTACTTCTTTCTTCTTTTGGTTTCTTCTTTTGGATGGTTGGAAGGTGGTTGCTCCAAAGGCTTCACATGGTACATAAGATGAAATCTTATAACCAATATTCATCCTAATCCCCCATAACATTCATTCCAAAATACTAATTGCAAAAATTACATGAAGAGGAAAAGTAAATCTAACTAACACCTACAAAATAGAGATTAACTAAACAAACCATACAAATCCCAAGCATATATATTAGACTTATCACCCCACATATGGGTAACCAAGTCCACCTGGCCTATTGGATTATGCTTAGGGGTATAAGCACCTGCACAACAAAAGCATTTATATTTTTATTACAACGCCCCTTAAGCACAATCCCCTATAGAAGATAATGGTTAGACTATGATCGCCCTACTATTCATTCTATGTACATTCACCCTAACATCCATATTAGAAATAATACATCACAAAATAAAAGCAAACATCAAACCATGCACCGCACTAACCTAAAGCTAAAAATGGTGACCTAATATAATGTGTGTGCTTTTAAAGGTTTGTGTGGTATGCTTAGCTATGGCTTTAAGGCTTAGATTCCTAAGTATGAAAATGTTGAGCTTAGAGGATAGTTTCATTTAAGTTGTTTAGTCGATTTGGGTTAATTTTATTTGATAATTTTTGTTTGGTTTAAATGGACCTACTTAATTGCTAAAGGTTGCAAAGAGAGGCAAAAGAGAAGAGAACTTCTCTTTCCTTCCCTACCCTAAGTAATTTCTAAACCATATTCATGTTTAACTTTGCTTAATGAATGTTTTATTATGTGTTTTAATTAATCCTAAGTTTAGATTTTTTTCTAAACAAACCTATTCAAAAGAAAGACATTTTAAGATTAAGTAAAGTGAATTAATATCACAAAACACACATCACTTCATTTCTTTCCCAATATGTATAACATGCATATGAATGAATCCTAAGCATATCTATACATACAAATGAAAATGTTTAGCACACTATATGATGAATGCTAAGAAATGTTACTTAAGAAAATTGGAATGCTATATGATGCATGATTTTCATTATGTAGAAAAAGGGGTTTCTTTTATCCATTATTCACATGCACATGTGTATGTATGAAAGAAATAAGTGGTAAGGCGTCATTGTTAGCACCAAGGGTGTAAGGTACAAGACCTACTTAGGGCTACTTAAATTCTCACAACCCCAAGATTTTTCATACTAATATACAACTTTCCTTAAATACAAACACCTGTACAAAATAAATAAATGAAAAAAGATAGACAAAAAAAGTTTATATTTGTTTATCTATTTTGTTTATGCAATTTCTATGTACAAGTGTGGATGTCCTTCTTAGGAAATAGCATAGGAATGGATTGGAATGGGGTTAGGTAAGTGTTTTGTTCTTTTCAAATGAACTATACACTTTGTCAAATACTATTCAAAACTATGCTAAAAGAAAAGAGAAGGAAAGCCACACTGTGCACATCTTCATATTTATATCCACATGCAAGCTTATAAATAATTATAAGTAGCACACTTTTAGTTTTAGGTGTTTGATTTATAAATTTTGAAAATATTTTTGGATTTAGTAGTGATAATAGTCATTCATATTTTTACTTTAGCCAAAACATGCAATTTGACATAAAGAAAATATTTCATTTTTAATTTGATTTTTAAAAAAGTATGAATGCATGAATTTCGTATGACATATGCATTTAGCATGTTAAGAAAGAAATAAAGTGATGACAGCAATATAAATTCATTCACCCTAATTAATTCCTAAAGGCAATCCTACGAAATAAGAAAGTTCAAAGTGAATCAAAGTTTGTTTAATGTGATTTTTATTTTGAATCTATTTTATGTTTGATTTAGAAAAGGTGAAAGAATGTTTGCTAGTACTAACCCATTTCCTTCATGTGTATGGCATTTTAGTTTTATCTTTAGATGATTAGATGATTTTTTATATTTTGATTAAGTTAAGGTATGAATTAAGTGTGTTAATTACCCCTTACCTATACCACCTTAGCATATTTAATCAAATAATTATGAGCCAATGATATGACATAAAATCACACAAGGAATTTAAATTAGTAATGCACCTAGGAAAGAAAAGGGGCCTAATGCAATTAGCTCATGATTAATGATTAATTAAACTAAAGGGTTTACTTTAAGTACATTCGTAACCCCTCCACACATGTGAGTTGGATTTTGATTTCCTTAATATACTTAGATTTTTGAACACATAAGCATCTACCCAAGATGGATTAATTAAGTTCTGGAAGTTTTTAGAATTTTATCAAATTAATTAGGTAGGTAATTCATACATTAATCCTTAATTGAATTTGAATTAAGGAAGAAAGAGGGGGTTTAAGGAATAGCTTAAGAAAAATATCCCAAAATTATTCTCTAAGCCTCTTATTCATTTAAACAAACTTTAATTAACTCAATCAAAGGATTAATCCACTGATTACACACTTAATTAGGCTTAATTACATTAAGAGAGCAATTAGGAATAAATCCAGTAATTACCCTAATTAAACCATTAATAAATCCCAAGAAAATTTGGGGAGGCAGAAGTCATCCCACTAAATACACATGAGAAGTTTGAGATTAATTAATGGAATAATCATAAGGTAATTAGCCTAATTAAATTTTCAATAAAACCCAAATTCATAAAATAACACTGTTCAAAATCCAGCAAAATCTTTTTTATAGTATTCTACATTCATTTATCTTTCATAAGCAATTTATTTCATATTTTTTTTATTTTCTACACTTATATATGAATATTTAAAGTTTCCTTGATTAATTAAGTAATTTATCCCTTAATTATAAAGCTAATCTCTTGATTGCCATGTGAAGTTTCCATGTGGTGCGATGGGAATTATCACATCACGTCAGTGCGATGCTTCTTGTCCATCCAATCAAGGATCAGATGGCTGAGATTAGATCTGTGGTTCTTAAGGGATGATATATAGATCCTACATGTTTTAATCATGGTCGACCATCCAAAATGCGCTGATGGATGGCCCATGATTCTTCCCTGAGATCGTCTACGGGAGATGGCCACCATCTATCTTCCATGGCATGATCTGAGCTCTATTGAGCTTGGATTGATCTCAAGTTCAACCCACACCATCACCATGCAAGGGAGATCACATCTAACGGTTAGATTCTCATGAGATAAAACTTCACTTCATAAAGGACTAGACCATGGCTAAATTGAGCTCAGTTCAATGGCTTACCTCATCGGAGGCTATCACTGGAGCATGATTCCATTGGAGAAGCTTTGTCTAGTGGAGACGAAGCTTCATTGAAGTTTTGAGGCATTGCTATTGGATGGATCTTCCTAGAGGCCAACTTCACCTTCACTTGAGCTCGGTCTTGGTCAAGAGTACTCCTCCCTTGCCTTATGAACTTCAATGAAGCTTGGAGTGAGTTCGATTTGATGCTCTGAGGGTTCTCAAGGAGGAATTGGCTTAGTATTGAGTGTGGAGTAAGTTGGATTTTAGCTTGAGTTCCCCTATTTTTGATTTGAGAAATCAAAAATGGAGAAGTTTAAGTTGCTTGAGAGAGCTTGGGGAGAGTTCCAAATGCTTTCTCTAGATTCCCTAAGTTCAATCAAGTGTGCTAGAATGAAATTCAAGTGAAATTAGGGGGAGTATATCTCCCCCTAAAGCAATCGAATGGCCGTGAAGGAGCTTGCCATTTTAATCCAATTAACCACCTTGAGTGGGTTTGTTAGGCTGATAGAGGTGTCCTTGCATTCAGTTTGGCCTAAGGAGTGGAGTAGTGGAGATCCACTGTGCTTAAATCAAGTCAAGGAGGGATTCCATGTGCTTAATTTCATGCAAGTGGTCGATTTTAACCTTAGGTTGGGTTGCGCTGACCCAAACTCATTGGGTTAGGTGCACCACATTCACTAGTGTCCACTTGGTCCACTAAGAGGATGCCAAGTGGTCATGAAGAGGATTTGACCAAATTCTAAGTGAATTTGGCTAAAATTTACCCTTTAACCAAGGGGTAAAATGGTCATTTAGCTTGGGAATCAATTTGAATATCTTTGGTATGATTGAAAAATGGGTTAGGCCAAGTTTCAATGGATTTGGAGTTGGTTTGATATGATTTGGCTCATGTTGACCCATTTAGGTCAAAATGGGTCAACTTGGGTCAAGTTGATCAATTGGTCAAATTAGGTCAAACCAAGGGTTAGGTCAAGTTCATATGACCATTTGAAATGTTTTGGTGGCTTTGGTTTGATTCAATTTGGTTTATATTTAGTTTTGGTTCAATTGAGTTCATTTAGGTCAAATGGGTCAAGTTGACCAAATTGACCCATTTGACCTATTTGGGTTAGTTCATGGGTTGGTTTATGTTTGGTTGGTCATATGGAATGGATTGGTATTTTTATTTCTAATCAATTTGGTTTATATTTGAGTTTAGCTCAATTTGACCTTTTAGGTCAAGTTGGGTACAAGATCAATTAGGCTAGGTTAGGTCTAGTTGGCCAATTGAGGCTTTGGTCAAGTTCAACAATCATTTTGGAATGAACTTGACCCATTGGTTTCAATCAATTTGGCTTAGATCAAGTTTTGACACATTTTAACTTTTTAGGCCAAGTTGGGTCAACTTGGGTCAAGTGGTCAATTGGGCTAAGTTAGGCTCGAATGTTGACTTAGTCAAGTTCAAACATTGATCATGAATGAGTTTTAATCAATGGTTTCAATCAATTTGGCCAATGGTAGATTTTGGCTAGTTGAGGTTTCATTTTGGCTAAGTGTTGACTTGGTCAACCCTTAGGTTTTACTTGGTTTGACCCAATTTGAGTGATTGATCATCTCATGATGATTGTTGATCATGATGAGAGGCTTAGGTGGGCTTAGTTCAATCCAATTTGGTTAGGATTAGAACTTGTCTCATAAGGGTACTTTAGGGCACTTTGGTTCAAGTGAGCCTAAGTAGGTCAAATGGCTTGGTCAAAGCTTGATTTGAGCTTGATTGAACTCACATATGGACTTATGATTGAAATATAAATCCATTTGTAAGTGGTTTGAAGTCAAATGGGTTTTGATCCACTAGACAATTTCAAGTTTAAAAGGGTGAACATGAGCCTGACTTGGGTTTAATTTTTTGATTTAGTTTTGGTTTGGTGATTGAAGTTTATGTTTATATTTGGATTCATGATTGTAGGGTTGATTGAATCATAAAGAAAAATCAAGGGTTTTTCTTGATTTGAAATTGATTTGGCTAAGTTCAAGATTTTGACTTGAAAGGCTTAAGTTGGATTTTGATTGAATTTGAGTTTGATTTTTTGAGTTAGTTTTGGTTATTTGAATTTATATATCATTTATATATGTGAATATAAATGAAAATATAAATGGGTTATGATAAAATTTCATGAATTTAAAGTGATTTGAACTTGATTTAGGCTAAGTCCTTAAGAGGGAATCAAAGTGACTTAGGAAATATTTTTGATTTGGATTTGAATTTTGGATTTAGTTTGATTGATTTGAATTTATATTTCATTTATATATGTGAATATAAATGAGAATATAAATAGGTTGTAAGAAAATTCCTTGAATTTGAATTGATTTATATTTGATTTAGGCTAAGTCCATGAGAGGGAATCAAAGGACTTAGGAAATATTTTGAACTTGGAATTTTAGTCATAAGCTTCAATCATTTCGAATTTATTTGAGTTTGGAGAAAATCAATTAAGTTGGAATTGATTTAAATTTGACTTGGAGGAAGGAAGAGAGTAATTTGATTCAGGCTATAGGGTAGGTAAATTTTTCTAACACCCCCCTATGGCATAACCTATTCCTATGACTAACTCTTCTAAGTGTCTAGGGCTAGGTTGAGTTTCCACCTAATCACTAGATGTGTCTTAAGGCTAAGGATCTCTTAAAGTATGTATGTTTAGCTGATATATATTTTGCAGGTATTGTTAGATTTACTTTTTCCATAAAATGTAATTTTCACAATAGAAATTAGGATTAATGCTATGGGGAATTAGGATGAGCAGTGGCTTGAAGGTTTACTCCTGGGATGCCCTGTGATGCCTTGGAGCCAATCAAATCAAAGGAAGGAAGAAGGAAGAAAAAACAAATGAAGAATGAAGACCCCCATAGCATGTATTCAATTCTAAATTGTAATTTTTCTTTTATGTTCTAGGTTGTATAAGGGTAGAGCTCGGCTACCCAATTTTCTCTTTTTCGGGGTGTACAGTGGTACTCGATTGCACTAGCCTTTTATTATTTTTATGATAATTTATAAAAATTATAAGATGTTATGTTTAGATTGTGCAATAGGATTGCATGAATTCTATAGTTTCTTTATGTTTGATGTTTTAGTGTGTGACCTGGATACGGTAAGCTCTTAGGATAAAATTAATTTTTCTACCCAATTAATAACTCATAATTAAAATTCTAAATAACTCATAATCTCATCATAAAGCCTAGGTCCTAAACAAGATAATTAATTGATTTAGCTACCCCAAAGCTGTATGGTTGTATGTCTCACATCATGCATGTCATATTCCTTCTTCCTTGAATATGGGGGATCTCCAACCTTGCATGATAGGGGAATGCTTGACTTGTGAGAGCATCCCTTGTAGTGGAGAAAACCCTCTTCTCACTAATTTAGCCAACAACCTCATTTCATCACGCATTTAGGCATAAAAATCTCAAGCCTTTGTCTAAGTGAATGTGTCAAAATGAAATAAAATTATAAAGATTTACACTTTTAGACTAAGTCATATGTTCATACTACTCATGCTCTAATCTCTTAGGGAGTGAGTTTATGACTTTAGTTTCTTTCCAATTTAATAACAAACCTAACCATCTTGCAATTTTGTAAGACTGAACTACATGATTTTAAAATGTATGAGGTGTTAGCTGGCGGCCACTCCAGTCAGTTGTAGCCCCGAAGAATCAGATTGTTCTATCTTCTCTTATGGAATAGATCCTTATATCCCTTTTCACGTAAATTCAGGTCATGCTTTAACTTGTGTTAAAGTTTTCTAGATTTAGGATCCAAGGTTGCTAGTTTCCTTCAAGCTACAAACATAAATCCTCACCTCTTAGGCATTTTCACAATCTTGTGTTGATGGATTATAAGCCCTAGCCATCTAATAAAATTTCAACTCAAACAAATAAATCCTCTCACTTTCAAACATATAAAGCCTCACCATATGATAGGATTTAAGTGCTCACTAGGCTTCCTAGTATCATGAGCACTTCCTACTTATCTCCCTTTGGATTCCAAAATAAGTCTTCCAATTGAACATTCCCATTTGATTTTCCAAAATAACCAATCCTTTGATAGTCTTAACCATGAAATCTTTGGAGATAATAATTGCCTACTTTAATTGAGAGTGTTCTTAGGGAATATCATTCCCTAGGATGTAATTAACTATGGAGGCTTGCCTATATAGGGAACTTAAGAACCCGAATTATAATAAACCCTACTTTACTTTTCCATGTAAAGTAAGGGAAAGATCTCTGGCATATTCGAAGACCCATCATATCTTAGGAGTCCTTATTAGCTGATTTTGTCCATTATAGGGTGATATTTCTATCTCTCGAGATGGTACATCATACCTTAATATCATACTCAATCACTTCAATAAGTACCCCCCTACGATCTACTTGGTGTCCACATGACCATCCAAAAATAAATACCACACATGCTAAAATAAATCAAACAAACAAGCAAAATTAACTCTCTTGTGGATTAGGGTAAAACCTCTAGAGGCACCTCTTCCCAAGAAGGCATCCTATCTTTTGGGCAGTGTCAACAAAATTCTCTATTGGAATTGCCTTGACAGTTCTAAGCTAAGATAAGACCAATGGGTTTGACTTGATTGTTTCCCTAAGTAGGGTTTGACTTATCAGCCAAGATCACCCAAGGTTATTTTCCTTTGGAAGATGTACTGCTTCTTTCAAATAGATATAAATACGTAACTGTTGTTGCAAATCGATGGGGCAACCCCTAGGTTGATAGTCTCTATTCTTCGGTCGGTAGACTACCTCCTTTGGACTAGTAAATCTGAGGTAGGTCCAAGCTTACATAGCCCCTCTGAGTGCAGCCATTACAAACTAATAGGGTCCAAATTAAATCAATCAAACTAAGTCAAACAAACTCAAACTTATATTCCCAATGGAGTCAAATCTGAACCAAAATGAAACCTAAATTTAAACTAAATCAAAAATTAATCAACTAAATTAACCCAAACCAAATCAAATCAACTCAAACCCAAAATAAATTAATAAAAATCAAAATGAATCCAACCAAACTTACATCCTCAGTGGATCCCATTTTGAATTAATTAACCAAATTCAAATTAAACTAACTAACAAAATTAAATCAATCAACAATAAATCAAATCAAATTAAATTGAACAAATTCAATCCAACCTACATTCCCAGCGGATTCCCTTCCATAACCTGGGCATAAACTAATTCAAATCAAACCAAACTTGTATACCTTGAGAAACACTCTTTCATAAAAGCAAACAAACTAATTCAATCTAACTCATATCCCCAATAGATCCCGATCAACACAAATCAACAAAATCTAATCAAATCTCATTCCCCCAAATGGATCTCCCCCTTTTTTGCCCTCGGCATAAATCAATCTTTATCCAATCAAATTCTTGTATATCCCCAGCAGATCTCCCTTCGTATCCTTGACATGAAATCAATTCTCAACCAATCAAACTAAATCTACTCATCTCTTTAATGCCCTTGTCATGATATGGATTACATCACATTAGGATTCATGGTTCCATCAATCTCTTCATTTGGTTATGGACGGCCATCCTTAGTGCTTGCGATCTTTTCGGATGTTGTTGATCACCTCAATCAATGCCAATACGTGCGGTGTGCCTTGTCAGTTACACCATACTTGTTGGGAGTTGTTTTGTTGACCTCAATTTTGCAGTGAGGATTCTTCTTCCCTACCCTAGACTTAGGAATCTTTTAGACACTAGAACCTCCTCAATCATAGGATAATTCTAGTTATTAGGTGAACACTAAACCTATGCCTAGAGACTTAGCAAGGTGTACCATAAGTTTATGCTATATCTTAGGACCAATAGAACCTACCTATCCTATAGCCCAACCCATGACCTATGCATATTCAATCAATGCAAAACTAAACCTCAAATCAATATGACCAAACCTAATTGAATTTATTTCATATCCAAGCTCCACCCAAAACTCCTTCAATTAAAATAAACCTAATTGATTCTTATAAAAGCACTACATCCATCCAAATCATCATTTCAAACTCTCTCAAAATCTACAATAAAGCTAATTTGACCAAATCATTTTAATTAACCTAACCTACCCCATTTGATCCTAAAATGTCCAAATGAGTTAAAATTCAATTAAACCTAGATCAATTGCAATTAAAGTCATCAATCAATCATCAAACACAACTCAACTCAATTCAACCTAATCCAACTCAAATTGACCCCTTTGGTTCACTTGACCCAAAGTGACCTAAAGGACCCATTTGATCCAAACTCCAACTCAACAAAAATTAGGTTGAATCAAGCCATACAAAACCTTCTACAATGATTGTTGATCATCCTTGATTGTTTAATTACAATCAATTGGGTCAAACTAAGCTAATTTGATCACTTTACCCAAGTTAACCTAGTTAGTCTACATGAACCAATTTGACCCAAACTTCACTCCAAACTTAATTAATTGAAACCACTACTTCTAATTAATCATAAATTGAGTATTGAATATGATTTGACCATCAATTAGACCTAGCTAAACCCATTTGTCCTCTTTGACTCAAGTTGACCCAATTTGACATAAATGGCCAAATTAGACCAAATCTCAATCCAAATCAAATTTATTGAAACCAATGACTCAAATCCATCACAAGTTGATTATTAAATATGATCAAACCCTTAATTGAACCCAATTTGATCAATTGAACCTAATTGACCCATTTAGCCCAAACTGACATAAAGGGTCAAATTGGTCTAAATCATTCCTAAAGCTAGATTAATTGAAATCAACACCTACAATCATCTTCAAATCATTAATTGAACCTAAACTAACCCCTAACCCAAGCCAATTTTGTCAATTTGACCAAATTGGTCAACTTAGCCCATTTGACCCATATGAACCCATATAAGCAAAATCTAAATCCGCTTCAAATCAAACTAATTGAACCTAAACATCACAAGTCATTATTTGAACTTGACTCAACCTTTGGTTTGACCTAATTTAACCAATTGGTCAATCTATCCCACCCAATTTTACCAACATGGGTCAAATTGAGCCAAACCTAACCAAACCACCTCCAAACCCATCAAACTTGGCATGACCCATCCTTGGATCACCATGGGTTAGCCTAAATCAAACCCAACCCATTTCAAACTTGAATTAGCCCAAACCCATTTGGTTAACCACTCCAAATGGGACAAAATCCCTATTTGGGCGGTCAAACCTACTCTCCTCCCCTTGGTAGCCATTCTAAGCTCAAATAATACATGAGGACCACTAGCTCACTTAACCCAAAGATGATTGAGTTAACCATGAGCCTAGTGGAGGTGCCCATTGGGACACTTGTAGTGGGTGGTACACTCCACCTCAGCCTCTATCAGCCCACTCCTCACCTTCAGCCACTCAAGGCACACCTCCCTTGAGCTTCCCATCGCCGATGAGACCAAATCTGAGTGAAATAAAGCCTCCATTCTTTCCAACCTCACCTAAAATCCATCAAATCTAAATTAACTTTTACCTCACCTTCATCAAGCTTTGGGGAGGCAAAATGAATCAATTCCCTATTGATTCGAGTACCCAAGACCATCCCTAGACCAACTCTGGCAACATTTTCTGTAATGTATGGTCCATAGAGCCACCGGTGGGGAGGCAACTCATGAGCTTCACAACAAAGCTTCATCTCTTCAAGATGAAGTTACCTCAGTCATTGGATCACCGATCTTGAGCTCAGATAAGGTAAATTTTGGCAAATTGTAGAAATTTTCTAAGTTCTTTGGCCTTTGTGGAAGAAATCATGATTCCATGCATTTTCCACAGTAGGATCTCCTTATATCTTTTCTTTTTCTCTGAATCTTTTGGAGTTGATCCCAATGCTTCACGAGCTCTAATGAGCTCAAATTGAGAGGAGGAGGGTGGACGGTGTCCATCTTCCATAGCGCAAGGGACAAAGGATCATACACCGTCCATTCCTTGTTATTAGAATGGACAGTCGTGATTAATTTGATTAAATTATTCAATTTTATTGCTTAAGAATCATAGGATTAATCCCCATCATTCGATCTAAGATCAGATGGCAGGGACAAAAGCGCATCTACCGTCGCTGACTCATCACGCCACATCGGATGATTTAAGTGGCCAATTCTGCGGCGCCACGTGGAAAGCATCTCCATGTCAACTCTCGCGTGGTGCTAATGGGCTTAGGGATTAATTAAGGTTAAAATTTAATTAATCACTCATAAATTTATAAAATCATAACTAATTATAGAAAATCATAAAAATACAAATAAACCCATTTTGTAAAGGGTAAACATAGGATATTTTAATAAAATTAATTCCCATATGGTTTGAATATAGAGTTTAATTAAGGTTTGAAGATTTTCCTAATTATCTTAATTAAGCCATAATTACTTGGCCAATTGATTTCAAACTTGAAATGTTGATTCAATGGGATGTTCTCTACCTCCCATAATTTTCTTGGGATTTATTGGCAAGGTAATTAGGAGAATTTGAAATTCAAACCTCATTGACTCTCTTAAATAATTTAATAATTATTTTAAATGTCAAATAATAAAATTCCAATAATTAATGATCATTAATCATTGATTAACAATAAAATGAGGAGGGGAAATGATTTCCTGATTATTTTCTTAAATCCATTTCATAAAGAGGTTTAATTAATGCATGAATTAATTAAGTAAATTTAATTAGGAAATTAATTAAGAAATTCAATCAAATTAAAATAAAATTTTTTTAGATAATTAGAATTCAATTTATGGGTTCCTCTTTATGTGTTTAATAGCATAAAGACCCTTCAGGAAATTATGATTAACTCATGGGTGTGAAAAAATCATATAAGTACTTAATTAGATTTTTTAATTTGATTAGCATTCAATTATAACTCTCATTACATTAGGTCCCTAAGTGCATTACAATTTTAACTTCACATTTGCAAATCATTGGAGGCTTCTAGTTAAATGGTTAATCAAATTAAAGAAGCATAAGAAAGGGTAATTAAATGAATTACTTAAGGATTCAAACTTAATTAATTCATAAAACTCACTTAATTACTTCTCTTTAAACATAACAAATTACCAACATGGGATGAGGCAAAGACAGCAAATGAATTTCTCCTCTTTGAGTTTATTAATCTAAAATCCAAAATCAAACTTTGTAAGAAGCCTTGATTTTCCTCAAATGATTTTATCTAATATTATTGTCCTTATGAATTAATATAGTTGAATGAATTATGTAGAAGTGTTCAACTATTCTTTTTCAATCATCATAAATATTGTATGTCATTTTTATCCTACATTCATGCTTTCAAATAAAAATAATAAATTGAATTTACTTATGTAAAATTTCATGTGTTGGATTAATCTTATTATATGTGTGACTATTATCACTAATAAATTTCAAAATTATTTTCAAAGTTATAAATTGATAATAAAAATTTGGATTGATATTAGCTATGAATATTACATAAGATTTGCATGTGCTTATAATCTAAACATGTTAAAGTATTATTTTGTCTTTATGATTCATGTATGGGTTTACATATATTTGAATGATAATAAATATATAGTCTGGACATCCCAAGAATACGAGGCTATAAGTAGCCCCAAGGAGGTCATTGATTATCTCAATTGCCTAGTTAACAAAGGCATGTACCTATTTAATTTCATTCATATGTGTACTTTTACTTGAATTTGGATAGAACTTTATTTTAAATGTGTAAATAATTCAACCAAAATACAATATGTTCATGATTTTCATGCTCATAGTTATGTGCGCATCCATATGTATTTAAGAATATAAAGTATATAGTCTAGACATCCTAGGAATATGAGGTTTTAATTAGCCCCAAGGAGGTCATTGATTATCTCACTTCCCTATTTTAAACAAAGGCACGTACTTGCTTAAAACTTTAATACATGTGTGTGTATTTAATTAAAGAATGAACATCTCTCTTTTTTATCTAAACATATGCATTATTAATCATTTAAGTGTGCCAAAATATACATTATATGTATAAGTATGTTAAGCCTTAAATCATATGCATATTATATATGATGAAGAGGAATGGTGTAACATGTTCTATGTCATGGCAATTCAATTACACTAATCTTGAGATGCCTTTCATATAGGATAAGATTCTTTAAGATTAACCAAAATCTAAGAATAATAAAACACTTAATAAAATATTCACTAAAGGAAATCAAGTCATAATAACATGCCTTTAGAAAACAACTTAAGGTAGAGATGAAAGAGGTTAAGCCTCTTTCTTCTCTTTACAATGTTTAGATCCTAAGTAAATATCAAATGAAGCAAAAGTAAAATACAAATTAAAATTCTCAAACTCTTAAATACAACTTAAAGTGAAACCACCCTTAATGTTTAACTTAAACAATCCTAAATTTTAAACTATCATAAATTTAAAAGCCTAGCTAAGACATATCACACTAATCCTAAACACACACATTATAATGCTATGTCACCACTTCTAGCTTTAAGTTAGGACGATGTATGTAATGATGTTGGGTTTTGTTTTATGATGTAATGTTTTATACTTGATGTTAGGATTGCGATTCATAGAGTGGATATTAAGCCGTTCTTAGCCTAATGTTATTTTTTGTAGGGGATTATATTAATGGGGTTGCTAAAATAAATATAAATGCTTCTACTTATAAGTATCTTAACCCCTTAGCATAATCCATAATTAAGATAGGTGGGCTTATTTACCCATGTGTAGGGTGTTAAGTCCAAATTATGAAACATAACTGATTGGGATATATGAATATTTAGCTAATATTTATTTTACGGGTGTAATTAGATTTTACTTTTCTATAAAAAAATAATTTTACAATAGAAATTAGAATTACTATTATGGGGTTTAAGATGAGCAGTGGCTAGAAGGCTTAGTCCTGGGAGTCCCTGTGAAGCCTTGGAGCACACTCAAATTATGAAGAAAGAAAGAAAAAAGAAAGGAGAAACAAATAATGAATACCCCCATAGCACCTAATTTAATTTCAAATTTTAATATTCTTTTATAATCTGGGTAATATAATGGTAGAGCTCGGCTACCCAATTTTCCCTTTTTTAGGGTGTATGGTGGTACCCGGCCACACCGGCCTCTTATTATTTTATGAAATTTATGAATGATTGTTGTTATGTTTAGATTGTGCAATAGAATAGCATGATTTTCATAGTTTCTTAAGATTAATGTTTAAATATGTGGCCTGGATGTGGTAGGCTAAAATTAATTTTTTCTACCTGATTAACAACTCATAATTAAAAGTTTAAAACAACTTTCAATTTCATCTAAAGTATAAGATATAATCAAGATAATTAAATTATTTAGTGACCACTTAGCTGAATGATTGAATGTCCAACATCATGCATATCATCTTATACCACTCTTGAATTAGGAGGGTCTCCATTCTTGCACTTTAGGGAATGCTTAACCTATGAGAGCACCCCCTCATGATGAAGATCTCCCTCACTCTTTTTTATTTGACCAATAACTCAATTTCATCATGCATTTAGATATAAACTATCCCAAAGCCTTTATCTAAATGAATGTGTCAAAATGATATAAAAATTTGTAAGATTTTGCATTTAGACTATGTCATATGCTCATGTCAGACATGATCTAATCTCTAAGGGAGTGAGTTTAGAACTCTAGTCTCTTTCAAATTAAATAACAGCTTGGTCATCTTGTAATTACATAAGACTGGTCTACATGGGTTTAAAATATAGGAGGTGTTAGCTGGCAGCCACTCCAGACAGTTGTAAGTCTAGAAGAGTTGGATGAGTTTATCCTCTCTTATGGAGGTAAACTACTTCATCCCCACTTCCATTTAGATTTAGATAGCACTCATAGCTTGTGATAGAGCACCCTAGATTAGGATCCGAGGTTATTCATTTTCCTTAGGATACGAGCATAAATCCTCACCTCTTAGGCATTTCTACAATCTTGTGTTGATGGATTATAAGCCCTAGCATTCAAATGAAAATAACTCTCTCTTTCAAACATATAAAGCCTCACCATATGATAGATTAGAGTGCTCACTAGGCTTCCTAGTATCATGAGTGCTCCATGCCTATCTTCCTTTGGAACCCAAAATAAGTCTCTCCAATTGAGCATTCCCACTTGATTTTCCAAAATAGCCAATTCATTAATAGCCTAACCTTGAATTCTTTGGAGACATGATTGAGTACTTTAATCGAGAGTATTTTTAGAAAATCCAATTTCCTAGGATGTAATTAACTATGAAGGCTTGCCTCCATAGGGAACTAAAGAACCCGGCATAAAATAAATCCTGCTTTACTTTTTCATGTAAAGTAGGAGAAGAATTTTTGATATATACGAAGACCCATCATGCTTTAAGAGTCCTTATTAGGTGATTAGGTCCATTGTAGGGTGATGTTCCTATCTTTCGAGATAGTACATCATACCTCAATGTCGTACATGATCACTTCAATAAGTACCCCATAAGATCTGTGTGGTATCCACCCAGCATCCGAAATAAAACATGACAATTCTGTTTACACATATGTGTTATGCAAGAAGATATAATGCTGTTGTGATGATGGAATCCTTGGTGAATGAGTTATCATAGAAATATATTATGACAATGTTGTTATGATGGTGGAATCTGATATGCAAACAAAACCAAAATAACCTGGTTTATGCACAAACTGCATACTTATATAAACTTGAATTCTGCATATTAACTGGAAAAAGATATCTAAACTTAAATTTGATACACACTTATTATCAAACTATGCATTTACCTAATTTTTATATACTTAAACAAATCTAAGGATCTTTTAAAATAATTAACAAGATATCTAAACTCATTAGCACATTAACTCAAACAAAATAGTATATTAGAAGCTTCTACAATTAATACATTAATCACCAAAATAATACTCAAATTTCATAAAAAATAATTGAAATAGTGGAACATAATATTCATGTTAAGAATAAGTTAGAGTTCTTAAGTTTACATACAACTTTTACCTTTAAAACATTCACACTTTAACTTTACAACACCTAGACATAAAATAGGCAGCAATCGCCACATCCATGGCAAGAATCACCAACAACATTTTAATTTGGAGAAGATCATATATGAATGAACTAATACTTCTTAAATTATTTTCCCTAGTGGTTGTCATTCTTTTGTAATTCATATTAGATGTCACTTACTCTACTTCATTAAATTACTTAAAGTAACCATAATTATCATCAAATCTATTCGAAAACACCAATAAATTTTTTGTCCATGATTTCACCTCTATACTTGATGAAAACTATATATAGTAACATGCAACGAAAATAAATATGATGGTCTACACTGCTTATTGATGTCATCGAGTGACTCAAACTCATTTCTACAAAATAAGCAGATGTACCTCTTTTTATAAGAACAACAAAAATCAGCAATTGAAGGGTTCGAATCAACAACAGGAATCAACAGATGTTTGCTCAAACTAGCTTTAATAGAATATGTGAGCAACCATAACAAATTGCATTTTGATTGGGATGACAATCAATGAGCTACAAGACTATTGCAAAGAAAGAAATGTTCAATAGTTATAAATTAAAAAGGCTTGACGAAATTTTTAACAAAATATGTGAGCAACCATACTATATTTAAGTTTTAGAAGGAAGAAAGAGAATGAATTACTAGGGTTGTGTAATGGGAGATAAGTTATGAATTAAAAAAAATAGTCTTTGAAGGAAAACTATCATAGATCACTTACAGAGAGAGAGATGATTAACAGTACCAAAACACAGTACAAGAGGAGAATTCCTGACGAAGAAGAGCTGTAAATAGCTATGAAGAGATATGCTCACTGCTACAAGGTTTTCTCAAGCTCATAGGATAAAATGAAATTATAGATGAATGATGACTAATTGAGTGATAATTTTGTGGAATGAATAGATATTTGGGTGGTAGAAAAATAACTATTAAATTTTAAATATTAGATAAATAAATTAATTAATTTTATGCGGTATGTATGTAATTCCTCATATAATGTATATATATGGTCAGTGTAATTCCCTCGATAACACATACCACATAATTCAACTATATTTTTACCTGTTAAAACACTTGCCCCAGTAATAGCCTTGCGTTGTATTGGAGTGGGGCCAAAATTCTAGAATGCTTGGTTTGCACCATGCGCACGAAGACCACAATATAGTTACCATCGAAGAGAACCCTGGGGTCCTTCCATTGCACAAGATCCACATAGGCTTTTTTGTGGTATTAGGTGTTTCACAATTTTTGCAACATGGTTTTGGTCTCTTAGGTTTTTTCCATTACGTGGTCATCCCTTCAATAGGTAGGCTTGGTTTTTTGGCGTTGTTCTTCTCCTTTCTATGGCATCGAATGTCGACCCCTCATTCTTTATGAACTTCTGCCCTCTTTCCTCTACTAGCCCCTCCATTTTGGGAGCTTCTCCTTGGACCCAAACTCCTCAAACCTCCCCCTCCCACCTTAATCTTGCATATGAAAAGATCTTCTTCTAGCAAATAAAGACAACAATAAATCTTTCGCTCTCTCTTACATCCCCTATGAGTCGTATAAAGTGTGCTTTTCTGAAGAAGAGCTTTGAGTGGGCCAGAATGAGTGGAACTTATCCCTGGTTGGTCATGCGTTAGGGAAAAGATCTTACTATCACTCCTTATTAGTGGTGGTCAGGAAAAAAAAGGAATTTTAAGGGTGGCTTGGAGCTGCTCACTTTGGAGGGTGATTTCTTCCTTTTTCAAGTTCTCCTGTCAAGAGGATTATGAATTGGTCTAGGACAATGGTCCCTGCTTTCTAAATGATAGACCCTTCATTTTCAGAAGTGGTCTTGAAACTTTAGGCCATCCAAGAAGAATTTCTCTGAAATCCCCCATTGGATCAAACCTCCAAACTTTCCCATTTGCTGCTGGAATGAGGCATGTTCCTCTAAAGCTGCAAGTCTGATTAGAATTCACCTTGTAGTGGACAATTTGACTACATCAAAGTCGAGAATCACATTCACTAGAGTTCACACTCAAAACTCCTCTGGAAATGCCTTGCTTGGCTCTAGTAAGAACATTCACAACTCTCCAGCTAATAAAGAAAATTCAGCCCTTAAAATCAACAACAAAAAAGAGCAAGAAAAAAAGGCAAAAAGTCATCCACTTCTCGATCTTCCTCATGCGATTCCCAGTCTTAGGTAGTTGGAATGTTCATGGAATTCAAGCTAGGGGCTGCTCCTCTGATTATCGTAGACTTTTCAAGGAATAAAGTCTTGATGTTCTTTGTCTCCTGGAAACCAAGCTTACTACGGACTCCCTCAATGACCACCTTCTTCTTAAAATATTTAACCTCTTTCCAAATGAAGACAGCGTAAACAACTTTGAATGCTGCCAGGGAGGGTGCATTTGGATAAAATGGAACTCTATCATGTATCCTTTAGGCCGACTTTGGTTTCCCCTCAGTTCATACATGGGCAAATTCCCTTCAATAACTCTATCTCTATTGTTTTCACCTACATCTATATGCATAATAGTGCACAAGATCGACTCTCTCTGTGGCAAGCTATCAGAGACCTCTCCATAAATTTGAATTCCACATGGCTCCTCATGGGTGACTTCAATTGTGTTATTTACAGTTCTGAGAAGTCCGAGGGAATTGCATTGCCAATCAATAGAATATTGGATTTCAGGAAATGCATTCAAGACTATGGACTTATTGATCTCCCTAGTTCTAGGCTATGTTTCACTTGGTCAAATCAGCAAGTGAAACATTTCATTCAATCGAGAATCAATCAAGGTCTGTGCAATATAAGTTGGCTAGAGGTGTTCCCTTCTTCTTTCTACAAGGTTTCCACCCCCTTTCCTTTGATCATTCTCCTCTCATTACTTTCTTTGAACATCAGTCACAATCACCTCATAGATTCCTATTCATAAACTATTGGACCACTTTTTTTAATTTATCTGAAGTTGTCTCCAAGGCTTGGAATACTTATATCCATGTTGACCCTCTTTTTGTCCTTTCTCAAAAGCTTAAAAAGGTTAAAGAGGCTCTCAAAAGAACTGTTTGGGATTCCACTTCCCTTAGCCAACAGCATTTAGCTCTCAAGGAAGATCAAGAGATGATTCTCCTCTCCCTTAAGGATAACCTAAAGGAAGCAAATTTAATCCGAAAAGCCAAAGATATAAATGCCCATTATAGTGACCTTGTAGGAAGAGAGAGTATGTGGATTAATCATAGGGCTAAGGTCTATTGCCTCACTTATGCAGACAATGACCTGAAATATCTGTACGGTTCCATCAAGGAGAGGAATAGTGCTAACATCATTAAGAAGCTTCATACTGACCAAGGGGTCATCTCTTATCGTGATGCCATGGCTGATGAAATATGTGCTTATGACTCTTCTATTTTTAATTTAACTAGAGGTGATGGACATACCTTTTAGGATTTTCCCAATGGTAACACTCTTTCTACAACCCAAGCTAATGAATTGACCATGGAAGTTAGAAACCAAGGAATTATTGTAGCCCTTCATAACATTAATGAAAATAAATCCTTGGGGTTTGATGGCTTCAATTCTAAATTATTTATCCATTGTTGTGATATTGTTCGAAGCAGTTCTCAATTGCAATCCATCATTTTTTTCAAAACTTAGAAACTCCCGCAGCAGTTTAAGCATAGTCTTATTACCCTTATACCCAAATCTAGTCACTCAATCTTTCTCTCTAGCATCAGTCCAATCTCTCTCTATAATACCATCTATAAGGTAATTGCCAAGATTCTAGCTAACATATTGAAGAACATTTTGCCCTCAGTTATTCACTCGGCTCAATCAATTTTTACCCAAAATTGGTATATTGCAGATAATGTTGCTTTGGCTCATGAAGTCTACTCTGACTTCCTCCCCAGTTGCAAGCTTGAGATGTTCATCACTAAACTTTATATGAGAAAAGCTTTTGATACTAAACCACCACTCCAAATTGGCTAGGCTAAGGTAGAAAGATTTTCCTCGGCTCTTTATCAATTGGATTGAAGCCTGCATTATGAATGTGCCTTTCTCTACTATGTTGAATGGAGAAATCAAAGGTTTTTTTTAACTCCTCTAATGGGCTGAGACAAGGCTGACCCCTCTCCCCTATTCTTTTTACAATTGCAATGGATTCTTTCTCCTATTTTTTGGATGGGAGGTGGAATTAAAGAGATATTCGACATTAGCTAATGGTTACTGCAACCTTTCTCACCTGCTCTTCATTAATGACCTTTTGGTCACGGGGTTAGCTAACCTAGAAACTACAAACTCTCTAAAACTTACACTTGATACACTTTCTGCTTTTATGGGCCTTGATGTGAATTGAGATAAGTCTACTTTTTTTTTCTCCAAATCTATTAATTGTGCAGAGCATTTCTATAAGATTCTTAATGTGAAGCACAGAACTTTTCCTCTTAAATATTTGGGTCTTCCTCTGGTGGCAGGCGCACCAAAATCAGTCCACTTCAACCCGCTCTTCAACAAGCTCTTTGGTTGGCTTACCTGCTAGAAAACCAAACTTCTTTCCTTGGGTGGCAGGCTTCAATTAATCAAATCTTCGATTAATAGTTATCTTGCTTACTAGCTCAAAGCCATGGAAGTTCCAAAATGCAATCTTAAAAAAATTTCATCCTTTACGGCTAAGTTCTTTTATCATGGTGGGGATCAAAATAAACTCCATCTTATCTCTTTGGAAAAAACTACTCTGTCTATGAATAAGGGGGCACAGGTCTTCTCTCTTCTACCTCCCTTTACCTACTATGTAATCAAAATCCTTTGGAAGATCCTCAATAGGTCTTCTAGTATGATAGATTGGTTCATTTCTAAATATTTCTCCCCTTAGAACCCTCTATCTCCACGCTCTTCAGCCTTATGTAAAGAGCTTAGGAAGTGTACTGAAAGATTCAAAGAAAAATTTATTTTTCTCATTGGCAATGGTTCTTCACTCTCCTTATTCTTCGATCCTTGGTGTTCTGGTAGCTCCCTTTATGAGATTATAGGACCATATTATTTTAATATTTTAAATAAGCATCCTCATAGCATAGTGAGCTCCATCATCCTAGATGGAGCTTGGCACTTGCCATAGAATTTTCAACAGGATTCATTAGTATGTTTCAATAGTATTCTTGCTATACTTATTGGATCAAGTAATGATGAAATTTTTTAGGACAATCATAAATCTCTATCTACTGAGCTTATAAGGAATTCCATCTTTGCTTTAGGCCCTGATGTGAGCTAGTCTAATGAGATCTAGTTTAAAGGTTTTGTTATTTATCAAGCTTTATTTTATTTGATGGCATATGTTGGTGGCCTCAAAACCTCTAATGGTCTCTCTACTAGAGGTATAGGATCTACTTTTGAATGTAGTTTTTGTAATTATTCCTTAGAATCCCAGGACCACTTATTTTTTGAGTGCCCCTCTTCCTTATGGCTAATAAGAAATGTGATGTCAAATGGGTCATTCTTCTTCCTTATGTAGTGGGTGCCACTCTTAATCAAGATCACAAAGTATTAAAGCAGCTTCATTATATTGTTATGTCTATCTACGTTTATGATATCTGAAGGGAGAGAAACTTCAGCTTCACTCAAGGGGCGTCTCTTCTATTCATAGTCTGAAATTCAAGGTACAATCCCTAGTTGCTTTTAAACTCAAAAGATGGCATATCAAAGCTACATGGCCTAAAAGGGTCAAAGGCATTTTAGATCAATGGATGAATTTTGATCTTCTGGGACATTACACCTATTTATTTTAGTTATTTTGATTGTCTACCCCAATTCTATTTTCTTTCTCCATTTTGAGGGTTGTAGTTTTTGCCGGACAATAGCGAGGAGTTGTTTCCTGGAGTCCTTAGTCTCATTGTTCGTATGGTGCACGAGCATATTCAATCTTGGAGGGTAAGCTCTCCCAATCTACGTGTTCCCTCTCGATGATGAATCTGCTCTATTTTGTCAATGGCCCTCAAATGATATATCTGTTAATTCACTAATGGTTAAGCCTAGCAACCGATGGAAGGAGTTTTGTGCATCAGAAGGTTTTGCAATTGTTGACTATAAATCCATCTTTATATGAGATTTTTGTAACTCTGACTATGGAATGGGAGTGTCCCTCCCATTTTTAGCTATTTTTCTTTGATTAGTTATTTTTTCTTATATGGAATTTTATAATTTTTCTAACTTATTATTGATAGCCTTCAGTCCCCCCTTGAGATTACCCCGGTAGTCTATAATTATTTTTTTTCTTTAGAATAGAATTAGGCTCTGCCTTCATTTTTTAATAAATAAATATATAAATAAATAAAAGAGAACCCCGAGATAAGGAGAAAATATTATGTGCGGAGTCCGAACATACCTTTCATCCAGACTCCAATAGCTATGCAACACCTGTCTAATATAAAAAGGCATTTTTTTCACTTAACAAAGATCAGAACTTTGGCTTAACGACGCCGCCACATTACCGGGACCTGGCTGTCCCGTTCAAACTATGGGAGGAGAAAATATTACACACGTCATTACATATTCTTTGGCACAGAACAACTTAGGGATTTCTTATTGCAAAGAAATTTTTCTCAACTCTCAGCCCTCTCCCGTCGTCAGGCCTTCCTCGAGATTTCCTAAATCTTGGGCATTAAAAATTGAGGTATTATAGGCGACTGCATGAGGTATTTCTTCCTGCATTCTTGAACTTTAATGAATTTAGGATTTTCTTTGTTGTTCTCAATGTCAAAAAGGAGAACATTTGGAACATTTGAGTTCTTTAAAGGAAAGGAGTATATTTTATTAGTATTTGAAGATGTTTTGCTTGTGTACTCTCTGTACTCTCGTGATGATACACACCATTATTTTCAAAATTTTGAATTGTGGAGCTTGTCATATATTTAATATATCCCATTGAAGGATGTTTGGTGCTGTTTTATAAAGAATTTGATAAAATTTGGGGCCTGTTTAGATATAATATATTCAGTCGATGGCATTATAATTTGTTTGTAGGTTGCTTGATGGTTGTTTGCTTTAGTTTGCATGTGTACTCTCTGTACTCTTAGGAGAGTACAGCCCATTTTATCATATTTTTTAAGATTTCAGACACTCTTTGGATATAATATGTTTAGTACATGGCATTAAAAGCAGATTGAATGATTATTGGTTGATTTTTAGAAATGTTTTGTATGTGTACTCTTGTACTCTCTTGAGAGTACATCCCATTTTTTCATTTTTGTTTCCAACTTTTAAACCATATTTGAAGAGAATATGTTTATTAGATTCTATTAGAAGTAATTTGGAGGCTGATTGGTTAGTTTTGGGGTTAGATTTGCATGTGTTTGTCATTTTTTTCAGTTTCTTTAGACTGTTTAGAGAGAATATGTTTATTAGATTCCATCAGAAGCAATTTGTAGGCTGATTGATTGGTTTTTATGGGAGATTTACATCTATACTCTATGTACTCTCATGAGAGAACAGAGCATTTTTCTCATTTTTTTCCAATTTTTTTAACCTGTTTAGAGAGAATATATTTATTAGATTCCATTAGAAGTAATTTGGAGGCTGATTGGTTAGTTTTGGGGTCAGATTTGCATGTGTACTCTCTGTACTCTCATGAGAGTACACCCCATTTTCTTTTTTTTTCTAGTTTTTTTGGCCTGTTTGGAGAGACTATATTTATTAGATTCTATTAGAAGCAATTTGGAGGTTGATTGGTTAGTTTTTATGGGAGATTTGCATCTGTACTCTCTTGAGAGTAAAAAGCATTTTATCATTTTTTTTCTAGTTTTTTAGCCTAATTGGAGAGAATATATTTATTACATTCCATTAGAAGCAATTTAGAGGCTGCTTGGTTAGTTTTGGGGTCATATTTGTATGTGTACTCTCTGTACTCTCATGAGAGTACAAAGCATTTTCTTAATTTTTTTTTCTAATTTCTTTGGCCTGTTTGGAGAGAATATGTTTATTAAATTTTATTAAAAGTAATTTGGAGGCTGATTGATTAGTTTTTAGGGGAGATTTGTATCTGTACTCTCTGTACTCTCATGAGAGTACAGACTATTTTCTCTTTTTTTCTAGTTTCTTTGGCTTGTTTGGAGAGAATATGTTTATTAGATTTCATTAGAAGTAATTTGGAGGCTCATTGATTGGTTTTTAGGCAGATTTATATGTGTACTCTCTGTACTCTCAAGAGAGTACACCATATTTTTTTATTTTTCTAATTTTTTTGGCCTATTTGGAGAGAATATATTTATTATATTCTAATAGAAGTAATTTGGAGGCTGATTGGTTGGTTTTGGAGTCAGATTTGCATGTGTATTCTCTGTACTCTCATGAGAGTACACCCCATTTTCTCATTTTTTCCAAATTTTTTAGCCTATTTGGAGAGAATATCTTTATTAGATTGCATTAGAAGTAATTTGGAAGCTGGTTGGTCAGTTTTGGGGGTAGATTTGCATGTATACTCTCTGTACTCTCATGAGAGTATATATTACTTTCTCTTTTTTTCTAGTTTCTTTAGCCTATGTATAGAGAATATGTTCATTACATTCTATTAGAAGCAATTTGGAGGCTGATTGATTGGTTTTGGGGTCAGATTTGCATGTGTACTCTCTATACTCTCATGAGAGTACAGACCATTTTCTCATTTTTTTTCTAATTTTATTGGCCTGTTTGGAGAGAATATGTTTATTATATTCCATTAAAAGCAATTTGGAGGCTGATTGGTTAGTTTTGGAGCATATTTGCATGTGCACTCTCTATATTATCATGAGAGTATAGACCAATTTCATATTTTTTTTTCATAATTTTATGGCCTGTTTGGAGAGACTATGTTTATTAGATTTTATTAAAAATAATTTGGAAGCTGATTGGTTGGTTTTGGGTGCAGATTTTTATGTGTGTACTCTCATATGAGTACACCTCATTTTCTGATATTTTTCTAGATTTTTTTGGCCTATTTGGAGAGAAATTGTGTATTATATTCCATTAGAAGCAACTTGGAGGGTGATTGGTTGGTTTTGGAGGCAGATTTGCATGTGTACTCTCTATACTCTCATGAGAGTATAAAATATTTTTCACATTTTTTTCCAATTTTTTTGGCTAGTTTGGAGAGAATGTATTTATTACATTCCATTAGAAATAATTTGTAGGCTGACTGGTTAGTTTTGGAGGCAGATTTACATCTGTACTCTCATGAGAGTATAGAGCATTTTCACATTATTTTCTAGATTTTTGGCCTGTTTGGAGAGAAATTATATACTATATTTCATTAGAAGCAATTTAGAGGCTGATTGGTTGGTTTTGGAGATATATTGGCATATGTACTCTCTGTACTCTCATGAGAGTACAGACCATTTTCTCATATTTTTTTTTCAAATTTTCTTGGCCTGTTTGGAGAGAATATATTTATTATATCCCATTAGAAGCAATTTGGAGGCTAATTGGTTAGTTTTGGAGGCAGATTAGTATGTGTACTCTTTGTACTCTCATGAGAGTACAGAGCATTTTCACATTTTTTATCCAGTGTTCTATTAGAAGCAATTTAGAAGCTGATTGGTTAGTTTTGGAGGCAGATTGGCATGTGTATTATCTATACTCTCATGAGAGTACAGACCATTTTCTCATTTGTTTTCAATTTTTTGGCCTATTTGGAGAGAATATGTTTATTACATTCCATCAGAAGTAATTTGGAGGCTGATTGATTGGTTATGAAGGTAGATTGGCATGTGTACTCTCTGTACTCTCATGAGAGTAGAGAGCATTTTCACATTTTTTTTCCAATATTTTTGGCCTATTTGGAGAGAATATGTTTATTAGATTCTATTAGAAGCAATTTGGAGGTTGATGGGTAGTTTGTTTGAGCAGATTTACATGTGTACTCTTTGTACTCTCCTGAGAGTATAGACCATTTTCACATTTTTTTTTTTTCAAGATTTTTTGGCATGTTTGGAGAAAATATGTTTACTACATAGCAACTGAAGCAATTTGAAGACTGATGGGTGGGTTTTTTGAGCAGTTTTTCATGTGTACTCTCTACACTCTCATAAGAATATAGAGTATTTTCTTAATTTTTTTCAGCTATTACTCCCTAGTTTTAGTGGTTGCTTTGCTTGTGTACTCTCTAAGCCTCCATTGTGCTGATAATGTTCTCATTAATTGAATTTTTATTTTGAAGTTTAACATGCTTGGGAAAATGATAACTTCCAGATGTAAGCCTACCGCCATTAGAGCGGTGTTCAATAATATTTTAGCACACTTTACTGATGAAGTTATTGACATTTTTAGGAGGCTTCATTTGCATCAATTTATTAAATAGTATGGAATTCAGCAAGACTCAGTTGACATCACTTCAATCCTGTCTTGTTGGGATATAGAGAAGAAAGCATTCTTTTTTGGTGCCCAATGCATTCCTTTCACCTCTAATGAAGTTGCATTAATTATAGGGATGTCAAACAGAGGGGAGAAGGTCATATGGTAGAAATCACCACTGTCGAAGTTCAGCTCAGTGGACTTTAAGAATAAAATTGAGAATTTAGATCGCTCATTGATTACGACATAATTTGTGAAGTTGTACATATATTTTTTGCTTTCAAATCTTTTTTTTTATATATCACAGCTACAGAGTGGCATCGAAATTGATTTCCTATGTCAACGGCATAGATAAATTTGCTGAGTACAATTGGGCAGAGGCCATTTGGGCCTTTTTGGTTTTATAATTTGATGGTATTACATCAAAGATTCAGACACATAAAATCACCCATATAAGTTGAACATTTTTCATACTTAGAAAATTTAAGCTTTAAAGCCATATCTAAGCATACCAAACAAACCTTAAATGGTACACACATTAGACTAAGTCACCATTTCTAGCTTTAGGTTAGAGTAGTGCATTATTTGATGTTTACTTTTATTTTGTGATGTATTATTTCTAGTCTGGATGTTAGGGTGTATGTGCGTTGAATGAATGGTAGGGTGATCTTAGTCTAACCATTATCTTCTGCAGGGGATTGTGCTTAAAGGACGTTGTAATAAAAATATAACTACTTTTGTTGTGCAGGTGCTTACACCCCTATGAATAATCTAATAGGCCAGGTGAACTTGGTTACCCATGTGTGGGGTGCTAAGTACAATATACATGCTTGGGAATTATATGGTTTGTTTAGCTAATCTCTATTTTGCATGTGTTAGTTAGTTTTTCTTTTCATGTAATTTTATAATTAGGATTTTAGAATGATTGTTATGAGGGATTAGGATGAGCATTGGTCATAAGATATCATCTTATGTGCCATGTGAGGCCTTTGGAGAAAACACATTCCAACCATCCAAAAGAAGGAACCAAAAGAAGAAAGAAGAAAAGAAGAAAAGAAGAAAAGAAAGAAGAAGTAAAGAATTAAGACCCCCATAACATGAATTCCTTGCTTAATTGTAATTGATTCATTTATAATCCGGGTTGTATAAGGGTAGAGTTCGGCTACCTAGTTTATTTTTGGGTTTATGTGGTGGTGCCCGACCAAAAATGGCCTTTTATTCTTTTATGTTAGCTCTATAAAATGTTTGATGTTTTGTTTAGCATGTGCACTAAGATGACATCATTTTCCTTATTCCTTCCTTGCTTGATGTATGGCCTGGATGACGATTAGGCTCTTAAGAAAAAAAATCTTCTACCAAATTAATCAACTTAAAATTAAAAATAAATAACTCATAACCTCATCTAAAGCCTAAGTTTAAATCAAGATAAAAGAATTAGCAACCCCTTAGCTGAATGTGTACTTTCATTTCTAACATCATGTATAAAAGCATATTATTTCACTCTTGATTGGAGGGCTTCCACCTTTGCCAGGAAACTTGGCTTGACTTGTGAGAGTCATGGTGGAAACATGCATCTTTATCTTGCTGATTTTGGCCAATAATCTAATTTCTCATGCATTAGGCATAAAGAATCCTATAGCCTGAGTCAAATGATTGTCCAAAATGAAAATAAAACATATGAAAAATTTGTATTAGATTTAAGTGATGAATTCATGAGCTACATGATCTAGTCTCTTTAGGGAGTGCATTTAAGGACTTAACCTCATTCTAAATAAATAACAATCTTGCTATCTTGCATAAACATATGACTTGCCTATATATTTTAAAACTGTAGGAGGAGTTAGTTGGAGGCCACCCCCAGGCAGTTGTACGTCCAACATTCGGGTGGTTTATCCTCTCTTGTGGAGGTAAATCAAATACCCATTTTTACCTTAAATTTAGGTCATGCTTTTGGACCTCGCCAAAGCCCCTAGATTTAGGTTTAGAGGTTGCTACTTCTCTTTGTGGGCTATGAGCATAAATCCTCACCTCTTAGGCATTTTTATGACCTTGTATCATGGAATTATAAGCCTTAGCATTCTAATGAAAATTCAATGCAAATAAAATAATTCAATTTCAAAAGTGTAAAGCCCAATCATAGGATAGCTTGGGATGCTTACTAGGCTTCCTAATATCTTAAGCATCCCCTACTTATTTTCATTTGGCTTCGATAAGAACTCCCTCCTCTTGATCGATCCCACTTGACTTTCTAAAAAAACCAATCGATTGATAGTCCTACCTTTTTGAAATCTTTGGAGATAATGATCATTTATCTTAATCGAGAGTATTATAAGATAACATATAGTGATGAAGCTTTTGGACTACAAAGATCAATGCTAAATAGTGCTTCTCTATAGAAGAGTATCTCATTTCTTCTCTAATCAGCCTCTGACTGATATAATAAAGAGCATTATCTTTGCTTTCTTCATTGTGTTGTGCCAATAGTGCTTCAAGAGACTCTTTTAATGTAGCTATGTATAGAATGAGGGGCTTCCCAGGAGTAGCCACTGTAAGGATTGGTGAATTTATCAGGTAGCTTTTAATGCTATTGAATGCTTCTTAGCACTCTTTGTCCCATTTGAATAGAGCATCCTTCTTCATTAACCTTGCAAATAGTTGACTGGTTCCTGATAAGTTCTATGGCCAGCCTAAAAGGTCAACCAATTTTCAACAAATGTGACTCGCTCCTTGAGCAAATCACATTTGTTGGGGGACATTTGTTGACCTTCACATATGTGTCATAAGTCAAGTTAACTCCACAAGTCAAATTTGATGGACTTCGGAGGTGACAGTACGCAAACTAAGGCTCAAAATGCACTAGGTGTAACTAAAAATGGTCAAAATAATCTTCGATCGATGAACAGACTTCGCTGTCATGTTCGAAACATCAAAATTGATCAAATTATAAATATTGCATAATCTAAAGAGTGATTGATAAAGCGATCAAGCTACTAATATGTCGATGCGCATATCAAAGTCAAAAAGTTGTGACGATGTCCGAACGACCTCAGTTCATGAAATTGATCACATAGTTAGCTTCGAAATATTGAAAACTATCAAATGAGACTATCTATGATGAAGAATCTTCTTCATAGATGTCAAATTCAGGTTCAGGTTCCTTGAGTTCTCATTATTGATGATGGTGCTGAGTGGAGAGTTCATCTATATCTCTGACCATATAGACAACTTTCACTTCCATAGTGTACTCTTCATTATTTTCTTCTGGCACACAAATATTTGATCGACAATTATAGTGGATCTCTGGTTCAATGTGCGAAACAAGTATTCTTAAGGAATCTCACTCCTTAAGATGTAATTAACTATGGGGGCTTGCCTCCACAAGGAACTTAACAAACTCAGTTTAAAATAAACCATGCTTTACTTTTCCATGTAAAGTATAAGAAGAATCTCTAATACATTCCAAAGACCCATAGTCCTTAGGAGTTCTTATTAAGGTGATTAGGTCCATTGTAGGGTGGTAACTTCTATCTTTCGAGATAGTGGACATTTCCTCAATGTCGTATCTGATCATCCTAATAAGAACATCTGCGGATCTGCGTGGCATCCCAACAAGACACTTTATATTTTTTTTTTCACCACAAATGAAGGAAAGAATATAAAATTTCACCCACAGGTTAGAAGAGCTTGAAGGTTCAGAGGAGAGATGCTTACAAGCATGACAAAACTTTGAGTTATACAAAGCCAAAATGATTCAAGCTCACAACAAGTTGATCCATCCTAAAGCTTTTATAGTAGGATAGCTTATTTTAGTTATAAGAAGACCAATTGTTGCCCATCGTAAGCTGGGAGGAAAGTTTGAACCCACTTGGAAAGGCCCTTTTGTCATAGAGAAAGCCTACAAAGAAGGATCATATTAACTAATCAACCATAAAGGAGAGCACTTGATGCTTCCAATCAATGGGCTCTAACTAAAGAAATATTACCCATAAAATCATCTTTTTTTAAAAAAATAATCATCATCAATGAGAATTCTATTTCTAATCAAAAATATCTCTTCAAATTGAAAGCATTTCCATTGCCCGAATCTTTCGTGGTATGTTTAGGGTAGGTATAAGAGAACCCAAGCGACATCATATATTTCATTAGCACATCACAAACACAAACTACACATAAACACAAAATAAATCAAACACAAATCCTTTGTCTTGGGGTACTTTGAGTTGAGATAATGCCCCCCAGCGGCCCTCACTCAGTAGCAGCTCTAGGTCGGGTTTGATTCATTACCTAGCTAGTGGTTCTCCCCAGTGGTCTTTTGCTTAGAAGATATAAGTCCCTAATGCTTTCTCCCTAGTTTAACCACTACACACGGATGAGCGCCATGCAAGTATGGTATGTCTTATTGCATAACCGATAATCTACCTTCATGTTGGTTCTGTTTAAGAAGATGTAAGTGCCCGTGCTTTCTTCTTGAACTAGCCACTGTACACTGATTGGGTCGAGTTTATATTTGAGGATTAGGGTAAGTCACCTAGCAACTCATTTGCCCCTAACTACTTCAAGTCTAAGTATAGTCATTCTTTGTGACTCCCCGCTTAATAATTGCCCTTAGGTCGGGTTCGATTTATTGTGCCATCAACATGTCACCCTAGCAGTTATCTCTTGCTTTTGGAAGATGTAAGTCTTCATGCATTCTTCCTAGCACAGTCATTGCACACCGATGAGCAGCCTTAGGTCAGATAGCAGATGCCTAGCCGATAATCAATTCCACTTAGGAAGATGTAAGTCTCCTACGCTTTCTTCCTAGATTGATCATCACACACCAACGGGCACCTTAGGTTGGTTGGTGTTCGCTATGATGAGAATGACCCACCCAATCAGGTGGATAACACCGCTCAAGCAGATGTAAGTCCCTATACTTTCTCCTTAAGTTCGTCACCGTATACCTATAGGCCTTCCTTTTCAGGGATCAGAATAACACCCCTAGAGGCACCTCCCCTGTGGGCACTTTATTTGGTTCACATCCTTTACAACCCTATCTAGACACTACCCAGGTTACTATCAGATTGGATAACCACCCTGATTGGAAGGTCTATATAAGACTCCCAGGGTCAAAGCCCCCATGACTCTTTCTTAGTGTGGTCCCTCGCACACTAACAGGGTCCACACAAATATATAAACAAAATAAAATATAAATTCACTTATAAATTAGGAGGATACCCCCTAATGGTACCCTTTCCCAAGCTGACATCTTATCTTTAATACAGTGTTAGCAAACCTCCCTATATGAATCGCCTTGACTACTCTTGAGTTAATATAAGACCCAGGTGACACTCACTCAGCAGTCGCTCTTAGGTCTAGATTGATTTGTTATTCCCAATAGGTCACCCTAGCAGTTGTTCTCGCATTGGAAGATATAAGTCCTCGTGCTTCTTCCTAACATAGCTGTTGCACACCAACGGGTAACCCTTATGTTGGATAGTCTTACACATCATCTGGTAGAGTACCCCTTTGGACTGGTAAATCTAAGATAAGCCCAAGCTTTCATAGCCCCCTTCTTAGTGCGGTCCATCACACACCGACAGGGTCCATAAATTATATCAAATCAATCAAACTAAATTAAACAAATCAAACCCACATCAAATCATATCACATCAAATCAAATTAAATCATCTCGACTATTCTTGAGTTGAGGTAAGATCCCCAGTGACACTAACTAAAAAGTCACCCTATGTTGGGTTTGACTTGTTATGCTACCAACAAGTCACCCTAGTGGTTGTTTTGCTTCAATGGATGTAATTCCCCATGGTTTCTTCCTAGTACAGTCATTGCACACCGATGGGGAACCCTTTGGTTGGATAGTCCTACATTTGGCTGGTAGACTACCCCTTTGGACTGATAAATCTAAGATAAGCCCAAGCTTCCATAACCCCTCTTAATGCGATGCATTGAAAACTGACAAGATCCATAACAAATCAAATCAACCAAACCAACCTCCTTAGTGGAGCCCAAATTAAAATAATCCAAACTCACCTCCTCAATGAACCAAAATCAAAAAATTAAATCAAGCAAATTCAACCGAGCTCATATCCCCAACAGATATGCCTCCAAATCAAATCAACCAAATTAAATCAAGCAAATCAAACTTCTCCTGAGTGAGGCACAAATCAAAATTTAGTAAACCAAAATAATACCCAAATCAAATTAATCTCCCTAGTGGAGCCAAATCAAAAATAAACAAAACGTAAATCAAATAAAAATAAATCTAATCTTGATCCCCGGTGGATTCAAGATTGTATCCCCAACAGATTTCCCTTCCATAAATCAAATAAATTCAATCAAACATATATCCTCAGTGGATTCCTCCCAAACAAATCAAAAAAAATTAAATCAAATCTCAATCCCTAGCAAATTTTTCCCCTCATTTATGCCCTTGGCATAAATCAAATCTAATTCATGTGTAATTCCACACCAAATCACTCTTCATGTCCTTAATATGAAATCAATCTTCATCCATATCAAACTAAAACCTTCTTGACTCTCTTATGCCCTCGGCATGAAATGAGTTACATTGCACTAGAATTGTGAGTCTATCTACCTCTCAGTTTAGGTATATATCATCTCTGTTAGTGTTTGCAATCCTTTTTGAATGCTGTTGATCATCTCGGTCAATGCCAATACGTGTTGTGTGCCTTATTAGTTACACCACACCTATTGGGGGTCCATTTGTTGACCTAATTTTTGGATGAGGTTAATATTATCCCTTATCCTAATAATTAGGTCCTCTAATCTTAGATTAAGAGTTCCCTAATTAGACATTTAGGACACTATGCTTAATGGCTGCGTAAACAAACCAAAATAAAATAACAAATTGAATCAAACAATAAAACTTGAAACTAAAATCAAATTTGAAATCGAATCAAACTCAATATACTAAAGTGAATGGCTACGTCATCTTGATAGATCCTCTTAGGAATTGTCCTAATCCAATCAAATCAAATGAACCTAGAAGTAAACCCAAATCTAATGAAACTCAATAAAAATCTAAATCAAACATATTTGAATTAAAATCTAAATTCAATTGAGCCTCGGTTAAGGTGATTTGATTGATTAACTCAATTAACCCTTCCAAGCTCAAAATCACCTAAGTCCAAATAAAATTAAATTAAATCAAAATTAAACCAAAAGCATAGAACCAATACTAAAATATAAATGAACTCAAAAATAAATTCAAATGAGTTTCAAAGTGACAAATAGGTCATTTGACCTATAGTTGATCCATGTGGGCCCCATTAAGTCAAAGTCAATGAACCAAAATTTGGCCAAATTGAATTACTCCAAATACTCAAAAAATCATTAAATAAATATGCTTAAATACAAATATAAATAAATCTGAATCCAATAAACTTCAAATAGGTTAATTGAGCCACTTAACCCAAGCTAGCCCAAGTAGACTTAATTAAGCTAAATTCAAAATAAATTCAAATTAATTCAAATTAAACATTTAAATTGATCTTAAACTCATATATATAAGCATAATTTAAACAAGCTTTGGATCTAATTAATTCAACCAATTCAATTCATTTGACCTAAATGAATGCATATTAACCATTTAAATTCAATTTTGGTCAAACTTGGGTCAAACCAAAAATTAATATAAATTAGATGAAATAATTGACCAAAAGTGTTCCAAATAATTCATAAAATATGATTGAAATATAATCTAAATATAAAATAATAAATTGAATCACATAAATCAACTTAACCAATTTTGGTAAAAGTTGGTCAAACCTTAGTCAAACTTGGGTCAAATTCAAAATTAATCCAAACTAAATAAAATTTATCAATTAAAATTATCATAAATGATTAATAAAATATAATTAAACTCTAATCCAAACCCAACATGACCAATTAGGCCATGTGAACTCAATTAGATCCACTTTGGTCAAAGTAGATCAAAATAGGCTTAAATCATTTTAGGATCAAATCAAATTAAATTAATTAAATTCATATGACTAAAATGTTCAATTGGTTATAATTGAACCTTACACCCAAAGCTAATAAGTCAATTTAAGTTACTTAAACCCAATTCAAAATCTAAGTCCAAATTAGATTTTGGCAACCTAAAACCAGCTAAGCTCCCTAATGCAAGAGTTGAACTTCAACTTTTGTGGCTGGATGAAACCAAGTAGAAATAGAGATTAAATGCAAAGTGGAGAAAATGTAACATCCTTCCAAACTTTTTAATCTCTTATCCTTTCCTCCACCATGCTTTTGGCTTGACTTTAGGATAGTCTACAGTAAATTAACCACCTCCTGCATCAAGTAACAGACTCCAATTCCCTATGGCCGGCCACCTCCAAGCTCCATTAATGGGGAGGGGGTTGGCCATCTATGAAATCTTATCTTTAGCCTATTTCAACACTTTTGAACATTCCCTACACACTCACCATCATCTAAGGAGAGAAATCGAGCCTTTCTCCCACATTCCCCGACTTCAAATCGACCAATATACATTGAACTCTAGTGAAAGGCAGCAGTGGTTGATGTCCCTGACAACCAAAGAGGAGGCAAGCGAGCACACTCACCTTGGAGCTTTATCTCACATCTGGGAACATTTTTGAACTAATTTGGCCACTCGACAGTGGCTCCAGTGAGGTAATTTCATTAATCTTTAGCTGGCCATAGATCTCTTTGCTTATGATAATGTTCACGATCTTAGGAATATCCATTAGTTAGCATTTGCACTTTCTAGTTTAATTGATCCTAATGCGAGAGCGGGCATTTTTCCAAAGAGGTTTACTAAAAAATCAAGCCCAAATGGACTGGGATTTCCATCAACCATGGGGAACAAGCGGAAACCATCTCCATTAATTGGGAATGAGATTAAAATGTTTGAAGATTTGATTTCATCCCTTAGATCAATAAATTTGATCTGGACAATCTGATCTTTGATCTGATGGACAGATCTACACCCATAATTTTTCTGCTCAATCCACGCGAATTCCACATGGACCAAACTGTAGTTGCCACGTGTAACGGCTTACACCATCAGTGGCGTGTGGCGCTGACTGGTTTAAGTAAGAAAATGAGGATTTTTGGAATTAAATAAATATTAAAAAGCCTGAAACTTCAAAAAAATCTAAAAAATAAACTATTCAATGAAAAATTGCAAATAAGGGCTCGTTGAATTTATCTTTTCGAGATGAATCTAATAAACTTAAAATCCCTAATTTCTATTAGGTATGTTGAGCTTAATTTAGGTTTTTATAAAGATCAAATTTCATTAATTAATCTAAAAATATTAATCATATTGATCTGGAACATTTAGGGATTGAAATTGAGTTTAAACTACACATACCAAAAAATTTTAAAATCAAAATGATGAATGGATTAGGAGGTATAGAATTTCAAATTTCAAATGCTTAATTTCTTGAAATAATTAATTTTAAAAAAATGAAAAATTAGTAAAATCATGAAAATTATTTAAACCACCCTAATTAACATCAAATAACCTTATGAAAATAATATAATCCTCTGAAGTTATAAAAATCATTTAAAATTTAAGTTTAATTAATCATTAAAATTAACATTAATTAAATTTATCAAAGCTAAACTTTAATAAATTAAAATAATCAAGCCAAAATCATAAATACCACGCTCTAAATTAAATTAAGTAAACATCACATAACCTTCAATTGAAACTAAACTAAACCTAAACTTAACAAAATTAAACCTAAACCTAATAAAACAAATTAAACCTAAACCTAATCAAATAAATTAAACTTAAACCTAACGAAATTAAACTTGAACCTAATCATAAATCACTTCCATTTTAATTAATCTTATGAAACTAATCAAATCAAATTAAAATAAACTTTCAACAATTTAGTGCATAATCTAATTTACTTGAATAAGATGAGCTAATTAACTATTAAATATATAAATCTAATAATTAAATCAAAGCATATACTCTTAATGAGATGTTAAACAGAATAGTTCAATGAGGTTAAATGAAATTCTAATAGTAAATAATCAAACCTAATTAAAATCAAAGCATACTTTCAATTAATTTAATCCAATCAAACTGATAAATAAATAAATCATAATCAAATCAAACAAGTACAAAATTAAATATAAACCCTAAAGTTATTAAATCTTATCCAATTACTCTTAATTCTAATCAATATCAAAATAAGTCAAACAAAATAAAACTCAAACAAAACAAATAAACCTATTAAACTAAGATAAAAGATTAATTAAATTAAATCAAATCGATCATCAAACTAAGGAAATAATCAATGTACAAACTAAATGGATAAATTTAATGAATTAAACCCATAAATAAAATTCAAATAAAAGATCACATTAAATTTTAATTAAATCACAAGTTAAGTAAATTAAACTATGTTCACCAATCTAAACCAAATTTAAATGAAATAATAAAATCAATGAATCTAAACAACATCAAAATAATATTAATCATATAAAATTAAAATCTTAAATTAAAACCTAAAAGAAAGGAATTAGATATTAATTTAAAGGATATTGAATTATCAAAATTTAGTCAAATCAAACTAAAATCGAATGAATCTAGAATTAATAAATCAAAATACATGAAGTTAAACAAACCTAAACTTTAAAATCTAAATCAAATCAAACAAACATTAATCAAATAAAATAAATTTAGTTGAACTGTTTACATAAATTCAAATGGGCTATTTAAGATACTTAGGTTCTTAGTTTGACCCTTAGAATAAATTTTCATCTCATGATGAAAGTTTCATTCTATTTGGATTAGGAAGTTAAATGGCACCCGGGTACATGAGTGGCTTCGTCACTCTTCTAATGGTACATTCTACATCTTCAAATATGTATTATTTGATGCATTGAAGTTAACTTATATAAATATTCATTGTAGATCTGGGCGGTAGAGGACATAGGCATCATAAAGCTGTCATTTCCTTCTGCAAAGCCATGTATGTTACGATGGCCAAAAATAAAGTTTGCAGATGACTCCTTCACTAGTTTGGGAGGAAACCAGGTGACACAAAGTAATTTCAGTTTATTTATATTAGAATGTAGTTATTCATATTGTAAAGCATCATATTTTCTTATCGATGTAACACAGGTCTGCCTTTCATTTGAGGACATATCAGAAAAGGAGACCTGGCTCCTTGAAACATTGCCCCCTACCCAGCAAACAACCCATGTCGAGCCCGATAGCAGTCTCATTCCAAGTCCAATGAGTGCAGCCCCCACTGAATCTCCATATGTCTCTCCTCGATATTCTCCCCTTCCAATGTATCTAGCCTGCCCTCTGCTAGTACCCATTTAGAAAGCTTCATGGTAGAGAGGGTACTTGCAGGTTTCAGAACCTTAGGAGGGAGAGTATCATCTTTTGAAGCATCAATAATCGAGAGAATCAATGGAATTGATTTGCAGGTAGCTACTATTGAGGCGGTGGTTGCTGGGCAGCAGGGTCCTAGCATCCCTAGCATGGGGGAAGCTCCTGTGGAGGCGATCATAGGGGAATCTCTAGAGGAAGCTATGTAAGGGGTAGCACCTATGGAGGCTACCACAGGAGCTTCCCCTGTGGAGGCTACCATAGGGGAGGCTCCTGTGGAGGTTACCATAGTGGTTTCCCCTGTGGTAGAGGATACCATAGGGGAGGCTCTTATGGAGGCTACCAGAGGAGCTTCCCCTATGGAGACTTCCACTGAGAAAGCCCCTGTGGAGGATTCCACTAGGGAAACCCCTACGGAGGCCACCATAGGGGAAGCTCCTATGGAGGCTTCCACTGCACATGAAGATGTTGTGCAGCCTTTACTCGGTAGCATTGAGCGTGTTATGAAGGCTCGGTAGATGAGGAAGAAGAAAGTTATATCTTCCCCCTTCACACAAACATACAGGAAGTCATGGTGCAGAATAACTCTTGTGGTAGCCTCCACATAAGATGAGCAAATGGTAGAACAAGTATTACTTTACTTTCTTTTTAATTTAACCTAATAGTAGCTGATTTCACTAAATTTTTTTGTGGGTTAGAAAAGATACCACCGACTGCTATCGTGGTGGTTGAGGAGCATCAAGCGGAGGTATGCATCATCTTAGTAGATTGAGCCTTAATTCATAGTGAATCTAGCTCTTCATTACAAACTTTCATCATCACTAATTTTCTTGCAGCCAGCTGAGGCACATCATATTATGGACTTCTCATCAAGAGATGTCCTACCCAAGCTAATGATGCAGCTCATTGACACCTAGTGCTCTCGATTTAAGGAGAAGTAAGTCATTTTTCATTCAACTCATTCTGTATACATAAAATTTCTTATTCATTTAATTAGGCTCACATTCCCATATTTCTCACATGTAGGGGTGATAGCGTATTCGTGGCTGAGAATATCATCATTGTGCGAGGCCAGATTGATGAGTTCTGATCGATTCTGCCGATGCACGCCGATGCCTTCACCTTTTTACTAGCCGAGAAGTACTCGCTATGTCCTGGGCTATATGTCCCCTATTTATATATTTCATGCCTGCACTGGGTAAGTTCCTCCACAGAACTTTGGGTAATACGATCCAATCCTAGTTTAGATAGTTAGAAGCCACTAATTATAAACTTTCTCTTTACTTCTTACAAAGTTATGCTAAATATGGCCTACAAAAAGAAAGCAAGATGTTCATCTAGCATGTCACTGTAGATAGTGTAACAAGGGCTGAGCTACTCTTACTTTCAGTTATAAATAATCAACATTGGATACTCTTGGTCGAGCATACTAAGCAAGGGGCTTGGTATTTTTATGATTCATCGTCAAACCCAACTCAAAAGGCCATTCTTCCTAAGATTGTAAGAACTGTTCCCATTTCGATTTGCCTAAAGTGCATATTTTGTGCCTACTTACTGACTATATTTCTTACTATTTAGATCAAATTAATTGTCAAAGATGCTGGCTAGTATTTCGAGAGCGATCCCACAAAATGGCCAATCGAAATGATGAGTGGGCTACCAGTCCAAAAAAATAGTGTTGATTGTAGGATGTTTATCTGCAAATGCATGGAGGCAACAATCAACAAACCTCCAGTGGATTGGGCAGACCACCAGGATTGGCCAAAGAAGATGAATTACTTTAAGACTGAGTTCTCTTATGCTATCTTCTATTTATGTATGAAAAAATTGATTTGACAAATGTACAATTGAAGTTTGATATGTTGGAAATCAATTGCTTTAGAAATGTATCTGTGTGGTGTATTTGTGGATGCTATTAGAAGCTACTATTTCTACTTTTAAATGCTTTCTGGAGATAACATGTCTAGTAGATTCCATGTTTAGTAGATAACATGTGTGGAGCTTTAGGACCCCTATTTCAGCTATTTCTTCGGGCTTTTTAACCTATTTGGATATAATATATTCAGTAGATGGCCTTATAAGCCATTTGTAGGTTGCTTGATGCTTGTTGGTTTGGATTTGCATGTGTACTCTCATGAGAGAATAATATTTCCTTAATTTTTTTACTTTTTAGTTTTTGGAGAGATATGTTTATAAATTCCATTCAAATTTTAAGCTAATATTACTTTTGAGTATTTTATGTACTCTCTATCTCATGAAAATATGAGCATTTTTCATTTATTTCCACATTATTTGGTTGAGAATATGTTTAATATGTTTAATAGATAATATTTAGCTTTGGGCAGTAGCTTGGTGTATGTATCTCTCAGAGTACACACTATTTCCTCAATTTTTTTATCTTTTTCTGGCCTGTTTGGAGAAAAAATATTTATCACATACCATTTGAAGCAATTTGGAGGCTAATGGATTACTTTTTTGAGCTATTTTCCATCTGTACTCTCTGTACTCTCATGAGAGTACAGACCAATTTCATATATTTTTTTCAACTTTTTTGGTCTGTTTGAAAAGAATATATTTACTAGATTCCATTACATATTGCTTGGAGCCTGGATATTAGCCTTTTTAAGCTATTTTGCAGGTCTACTCTCTGTACTCTCCTGAGAGTACAGACTATTTCCTCAATCTTTTCACTTATTATGGCCTGTTTGGAGAAAATATATTTACTACAAATCATTTGAAGCAATTTGGAAGCTGTTGGGTTGCTTCTTTGAGTTATTTTGTATCAGTACTCTCTGTACTCTCATGAGAGTACATACTAATTTCATTTTTTTCTAGCTTTTTTGGTCTGTTTGGAAAGAATATATTTACTAGATTTCATTACAGGTTGATTGGAGCCTGAATATTAGCCTTTCTGAGCTATTTTGCAGGTGTACTCTCTGTACTCTCCTAAGAATTTAGACTATTTCCTCAATTTTTTAACTTATCCTGGTCTGTTTGGAGAGAATATATTTACTACAAGCCATTCGAAGTAATTTGGTGGCTGTTGAGTTACTTTTTTGAGCTGTTTTGCATCTATACTCTCTGTACTCTCATGAGAGTAAAGACCAATTTCACATTTTTTCTAGCTTTTTTGGTATGTTTGAAAAGAATATATTTACTAGATTCCATTACAGGTTGATTGGAGCCTGAATATTAGCCTTTTTGAGTTATTCTGCAGGTGTACTCTCTATACTCTCCTGAGAGTATAGATTATTTTATCAATTTTTGTCAGATTTTTTGGTCTGTTTGGAGAAAATATATTTAATAGATTCCATTACAAGTTATTTGGAGCCTAAGATTAGCTTTTTCTAGATGTTCTGCTCTTTGTACTCTCCTAAGAGTACAGATTATTTCCTCTATTTTTTTAATTTTTCTAGCTTTTTTGGAGAGAATATGTTTATTACATTTTATCACAAGTTGTTTGGAGCATGAATTTTAAGTTTTTTGAGCTGCTTTGCAGGTATACTTCATGTACTCTCATGAGAGTACATATTATTTTCTCAATTTTTGTCAGATTTTTTGGCTGTTTGGAGAAAATATGTTTAATAGATTCCATTACAAGTTATTTGGAGCCTGAATATTAGCTTTTTCATGTTATTCTAGAGGTGTACTCTCTGTACTCTCCTGATAGTACAGATTATTATGATTGCAATCGAATATATCAAAGTTATAGTCTATTATGTTATGACCATCATGACAATAATTTAATTTATTATTTTTATTCGATACTAATAACTAATATAATTTTACAATAGCTAAAAAATATCAAATAAATATAAAAAATCTAAATTATCTAAAAATGATTGAAATCATTCAAAATAAATTTTTGAAAGTGAATTAATCAAATAAACAATGATATTAAGCTCAAATGATAGTTTTCTTGCTTATAAAGTGTATTTATTGATCTAAATAGTTTTTTTAAATCTTTGGCTTAGTTTTAGTTTTCTTAAATTGTATATTTTGCACAATTTTCTGCTTTAATGAGTAGTTATTTCTATCTATGAGGATGTCAGTTCAATCTTAACCCAAGATTGACCCAATTCGAATATTGTTAACTCAAATAAAATCTATTTATTAAATCATGAGAACACCTCAACTAGAATTTGAGAATCAACCACATCATGAGTTACATGATTTCTTTTAATTTTTTTTTAATTTTGTACATCTGACAGATCATGTAGTGCAAGCAATATCAACCTAAACCTATAAATAAAGGATCAAAGATCGATGGTTACACATTCAATATACTCTCTCTCTCTCTCTCTCTCTCTCTCTCTCTCTGAAAATTATTTAATGTGAGTTCGATGACAGCCTGGATTCAACATCATCACTTACATAATTAAGCCTTCATCATCATCTACCTAAAAATTGAAACAAAGGAACTACAAATTACCCAATTTATTACAGAAGAACGTGTAAGAATGAAGAACTAACACATTTTATTTTCATTTGACATAGCACACATTGTTATAAACGCTTGAGAAAATATTAGACATATAGCATAAAAATGAAATTTAAAACACAATGATTTCATATATTTAAAGAACATTTTTCATGAAAAAAACACCCAAATTGATTGAAATAATGCTTTCATCTCACTATTGAGCAAATGGAACTCATTGTACAGCCTCCATAGAGAAATAAACAAGCAACAAAAAAATGAGCTGAACAATGTAAGGACCCTCAAGACACTGCAACTTGCACACTTGATGTCTAGTATCAAGCATTCAAAATGTATAGATAATCAAATTGGAAGAAAGATAAAAAAAATTTCCTCATATAATCAATGATTCGTACAACCAGTTCTTTTTTCCCCCTCATCAACACCAACCAGCAATGAGTAATCCATGACATTGATGGACTGTAAAGCAAGACAAAAATAAACCAAAAGTAAATAAATAAATGTTGAGGAAGAAACAAGCAAAAATGCATTAAATAGAAGGAAATTGCTCATTAATCAATTTATTTAACATGATTCTCATCTTCTTTGCTTCACAAATTAATGAACGTTAATTATAATAATGCAAAATAATAGAAAAAAATTATCACATAAAATCATTACTAAACGATTCTTGATTATATCAAACCAGACGCATTAATAAACCATTATTCTCATTCACATACATAATGCTACAAACTGAAAGTAGAAAGGAGAAGCACAACATATTTACGTGGAACAAATCGGTTCAGGAAGCACAAGCGGCTTAAAAGCTACGAAGTATTGTTACAAAGTGACAAAGAATGTCTCCTAACTTAATCATTTTGGCATCATCACATTACATCTACTTATTGCTCTAAATTAACCTTCAACAAGCAAGCTAATAGGCTAATAGGATAATGACCACGTATGGGCATTGAAGTGATTTAGTCGCTTCATGCTCTCTTGTACGCCGCACACCGACCAAAAGCTTAAATTCAATTATCGATATAATGACTCATTCATAAATTAATCTTCTTAAAGTTTAAAAAAGAAAATTGGACCGTTAGTTCAGAGCTTAGTAGTACCTGTTGTTTTAGCCTTGACTTTCAGAGATAATTTCACAGCAGTGCCAAAAAAATTCTGTGACTCTAACGAAGTCTTCCTCAATGAATCCCCTAGATGTGAGTGTTAGTGTGCCTATGTTAAGTAAATGAAACTCATCAAGGAATCTCTTTACTCTTACAGAAATGATTGTAATGATGTAATTATGATTGTAATCGATATTAAAGTATGTACAGTCAAAGAACACACAACTAAATGATATCATGCATTAAAATATTTCCTTGTAATGATATCCATCATCAGCTTAGTGTACCCTTCAGTCGAATGATTGATTGTTGAGCTTGAGTTAAATTCCTAGAATAAAACATCATATTAGTTAATGATATGTAACAGCATGACTGATGGGTTTTCCATTCATACCTCAAAAGCACCGCATAATGAGTTGCAAGGGGTGACTCTACATGTTCTCCACCCCTTTCAGATTGTTCTTTGGTCTCTGTAACAACAAAAATATGATGGATTAAAGTTTAAAAATAATATTTAAATACTATAACTTTAGAGACAAATAGAAAATTACTCTTGGCTTTCTTGGTTCTCTCCCAACATCCCTTAAGCCTTGCATTTGAAACACGCTTTGGTCGCTGCTTAACTTGATCCTTTAAAACATCATTTCCTTTATCTGTTGTGGTTGACTTCTTCTTTTTAGCTATTTTGTCAGCTGGAGGTGAATTCTTATATAATATAGAGTCGACATTATCAGATAGTTTTTTTAAGGATCCAAGCATATACTCATCAGCTATCTTATTACCCTGTGCCCTGGTGCTTATTTGATATACATATCAACTGATGTGTTTCTAGAAAATAATGTCAGTTTTATTTTCATCATTTTCTTGCACATCTTTTAAGTTCTTGTAAGCACTATCAAAGTATATATCCCTATTTACTCTAGTTGACCATCGCATGAGAAGATACTTATCTGGAATGCGCACAATATCTTCTTGACTAAAAACTCAGATGCAGTGGGCTCAAAGCAATCCCATCATTTCAAATTTTTTTACAACTACAAGTTACATTTAGGCATGTCTTGTCAAAATGGATAGTCCATGTTTTGGAAGCATATTTATTCTCTAAATTTCTCACCAAATACTTTATTGGATTGTCATCTAACACATTTGCTGCTAATCCTCCAACTCCATGCAAAAATTCTTCCTCAAACATTATATAAAGTTTTCTTGTGTAAAACATAGCAGCTTATTTTAAAATTGGACTGGTCTTAACAATAGGAACAATTACTGACTGGTTGTGCTTGAAATCTTCATCATGTTCATTTCAGCGCCATGTGTCCATAACCTTCTCCAATCCCAAGAAATAATCTATGATTGAACTTGTTGGTTTAGAGATTCCATGACATACATTATTCATGGACTCACTACATTGCATTGACAAGATTCTCATATAGAATGAGTCTTTGCAGAATGCGGTGGACCACTTGCATCTAATTTTATAAAGCTCAGACAGCCAAGCATGATCATGCAAATTGCCCTCATCTAGCATAGTAGAACAATCTTGCCCAAACTCTTCCTGTGAGTCACACTTGCTCATGCATATATAGAATAGACTTTGCAATATCTTATTACTATTAAAGTAATGTACCTTCAAAGGAGCTTTCTTTAAAATATTCCATTGGCGCAACCTATGACCAGTATGCAGTAATTTAATTTTGATAGCTCTCGACATTGTCTGATCTTGATCAGTGAATATTGTTATAGGATGCTTGTCACTCATTAATCAGAGAAATATTTTGAATAGCCATATGAATGACTCAATTGTCTCTTCTGATAGAATGGCTACTCCAAATAAGATATTTTTTCAGTGATGATTCACTCCAACAAAAGGGGCACAGACAATATTATATTTATTGAGTTGATAGCTTGTATCAAAAATTAAGACATCCCCAAAATAATCGTATTCTATCCTTGACATTCTATTGCACCAAAAAAAACTAACCAAGCAATCTGATTCTTCAACTTGGACATCCCATGAAAACATCCCATCCTCCGCTTGTCTTTCCTTGAACAGTTGTATTAATGCATTACTATCACCATCCGCAATCCTCGATCTTCTCTCTTTTTGGATGAAATTGAAAGCATCTCTTTTAATGAAGCCAATATTCTCCACGCCGCCAATTTCCTCACTTAGATAGCTAAACGCATCAGTTTCTATAATTCCATCCTCTATCATTGTCTTCAACACAGCTGCCTCTCATTGTTGATGTCTCTGTATGATCTAAGAAAATGAAAGTTACCCGGCTTTTCCAATGAATGATTATGACTTTCTATATATTTTTTAACCTTCTGATTCTCATCTAAATCAATAGAAAATATAATCATGGCCGGACAAACACTCCTTGTATTTGTTTTTTGAATTTGACTACGCAGTTTAGATTGGCAGCTTTCTTCCGACCTACTTTTGCACATAAAAAATTATTTGATTTCAATTTCTTAGAGTTTGGCCAAAAATTAGTATAATCCTTCCTAACACTGAACCCAGTTTGATGTGCATAATCACAGTATACTGCATACGCCTCTGTTTCATTGTGAACAGTGGTGCTAAGGAGTTTCTCTACATTTGGGTCATTAGACATCACGTCTTCATCATCGCACCGCTCATTTATCGCATTCACCTGCGCAAACACAAATATGTCACATGCAAAAAAGCTAAAAAAAATGAGAAAATGGGGTGTACTCTCATGAGAGTACAGAGAGTACACAAGCAAATCTGTCTCCAAAAATAACCAATCAACCTCCAAATTACTTCTAATAGAATTTTTTAAATATATTCTCTCCAAACATGCCAAAAAAGCTTTAAAAATGAGAAAATAGAGTGTACTCTCATGAGAGTACAGAGAGTACACATACAAATCTGCCTCCAAAAATAACCAATCAACCTCCAAATTGCTTCTAATGGAATCTAATAAACATATTCTCTCCAAACAGGCCAAAAAAGCTAAAAAAATGAGAATAGGGGGTGTACTCTCATGAGAGTACAGAGAGTGCAGATGCAAAATATCCTTAAAAATCAACCAATCAGCCTCCACATTACTTCTGATGGAATCTATTAAACATATTCTCTCTAAATAGGCCAAAAAAAACTATAAGAAAATAAGAAAATGAGAAAATGGGATATACTCTCATGAGGGTACAGAGAGTACAGACACAAAACACCCCTAAAAATTAATCAATCTGCCTCCACATTGCTTCTAATAAAATCTATTAAACATATTCTCTCCAAATAGGCCAAAAAAAATTGGAAATAAATGAGAAAATGGTTTGTACTCTCATGAGAATACAGAGAGCACACATGTCAATCTGTCTCCAAAACTAACTAATCAGCCTCCAAATTACTTCTAATAGAATCTAATAAATATATTCTCTCTAAACAGGCCAAAGAAATTAGAAAAAATTGAGAAAATACTCTCTACTCTCATGAGAGTACATAGAGTACAAATACAAATCTGACCCCAAAACCAACCAATCAGGCTCCAAATTACTTCTAATAGAATGTAATAAACATATTCTCTCCAAATAGGACAAAAAATCTAAAAAAATGTAAGAAAATGGGGTATACTCTCATGAGAGTACAAAGAGTACATATGCAAAACACCCTTAAAAACTAACCAATCAGCCTCTACATTGCTTCTAATAGAATATACTAAACATATTCTCTCCAAGCAGGCCAAAAAAATTGGAAACAAATGAGAAAATAGTATGTACTCTCATTAGAGTATAGAGAGTACATATGTCAATATGTCTCCAAAACCAACCAATCAGCCTTCAAATTACTTCTAATGGAATCTAATAAATATATTCTCTCCAAACAGGCCAAAGAAATTGAAAAGAAATGAGAAAATGCTCTATACTCTCATGAGAGTACAGAGAGTACACATATAAATCTGACCCCGAAACCAACCAATCAGCCTCTAAATTGCTTCTAATGGAATGTAATAAACATATTATCTCCAATCAAGCCAAAGAAATTGAAAAAAAATGAAAAAATTACTTTGTACTCTCATGAGAGTACAGAGAGTATAGATGTAAATTTCTCCTAAAAACTAACCAACCAACCTCCAAATTACTTCTAATGGAATCTAATAAATAAAGTCTTTCCAAGTAGGCCAAAAAAACTAGAAAAAATGAGAAAATGGGGTGTACTCTCATCAGAGTACAGAGAGTACACATATAAAACACCCTTACAAACCAATCAATCAACCTCCAAATTGCTTTTAATGGAATCTATTAAATATTATCCTCTTCAAACAGACCAAAAAAGCTGAAAAAAATGAGAAAATATAGTGTACTCTCATGAGAGTACAGAGAGTATATATACAAAATACCTCTAAAAATTAACCAATCAGCCTCCACATTGCTTTCAATGGAATCAATTAAACATATTCTCTCCAAATAGGCCAACAAAACTAGAAAAAAATGAGAAAATAGGGTGTGCTCTCATGAGAATACACATGGAAATTTGCCTCCAATAATAACCAACCAGCCTCTAAATTACTTCTAATGGAATCTAATAAACATCTTCTCTCCAAACAGGCTAAAAAATCTAGAAAAAAATGACAAAATAAAGTATACTCTCATGAGAGTATAAAGAGTACACATGCAACACACCCCTACAAACTAATCAATCAGCCTCCAAATTACTTCTAATGGAATCTATTAAACATATTCTCTCCAAACAGGGCTAAAAATATAAAAAAAAAAATGAGAAAATAGGGTGTACTCTCATGAGAGTACAAAGAGTACATATACAAAATACTCCTAAAAACTAACCAATCAGCCTCCACATTACTTCTAATGGAATCTATTAAACATATTCTCTCCAAACAAGCAAATAAAACTGGAAAAAATGAGAAAATGGGGTGTACTCTCACGAGAGTACAGAGAGTACACATATAAATCTATCTCCAAAGATAACCAATCAGCCTCCAAATTGCTTCTAATGAAATTTAATAAACATATTCTCTCTAAATAGGCTAAAAAAATTAGAACAAAATTGAGAAAATAAGGTGTACTCTCATGAGTGTAGAGAGAGTACAGATATAAAGTACTCCTAAAAAATAACCAATCAGCCTCCAAATTACTTCTAATAAAATCTATTAAACATATTCTCTCCAAGCAAACTAAAAAAACTGATAAAATGAGAAAATGGGGTGTACTCTGAGGTGAGTACAGAGAGTACACATACAAAATACTCCAAAAAAATTAACCAATCAGCCTCCAAATTGCTTCTAATGGAATCTATGAAATATATTCTCTCCAAACAGGCAAAAAAAGCTAAAAAAAATAAGAAAATGGGTTGTACTCTCATGAGAGTACATAGAGTACAAATTCAAAACACCCCTAAAAATTAATCAATCAGCCTCCAAATTACTTCTAATGAAATCTATTAAATATATTCTCTCCAAACATACCGAAAAATCTGAAAAAAAAAAATAAAATAAATAGGATGTACTCTCATGAGAGTACAGAGAATACACATACAAATCTACCTCCAAAATCAACCAATCAGCCTCCAAATTGCTTCTAATGAAATCTATTAAATATTCTCCCAAATAAAGCCAAAAGATGAAAAAATATAAAAAGAGTACAAAAGAAAGTACATATACAAATCTGCCTCTAAAATTGACCAACCAGCCTCCAAATTACTTCTAATGAAATCTATTAAACATATTCTCTCCAAACATGCCAAAAAATCTAGAAAAAATGAGAAAATTAGGGTGTACTCTCATGAGAGTACATATAGTACACATGCAAATCTGCCTCCAAAACTAATCAATCAGCCTTACAATTACTTCTAATGGAATCTATTAAATATATTCTCTCCAAACGGATTAAAAAATCTGACAAAAATTGAGAAATTAATCTATACTCTCATGAGTGTACATAGAGTACACATGCAAATATGCCCTTAAAACCAACTAAGCAGCCTCCAAACAACTTGTAATGTCATCTACTAAATATATTATATCCAAACAGGGTCAAAAATCTATAAAAAAAAAAGATAAAATGAGTACTCTGAGAGTACGTAGCACATGCAAAATACCTTAAAATAAATAAAGTCTTTTCTTGAACTCCTAATATGTAGAAAATATACATTAAATAAAAGAATTTCAAAGAATATCACTAATAAACCCTAAAAAAATTATACATATAACATAATTCAAAAACTTAACCAATGTATTTTTATTTAATACATTATTCGTTAATCAATTACATCATCAAATAACTTCCAAATCTTCATCTTCGGAAAACAAAATGAGATTTTTTGTTTCTCTCTCTGACTTCGATTTGTCTAAAAAAAAATATTATGCCATATATATATATATATATATATATATATATATATTCCTTTTAAATTTCTCTCACACATTCGAACTCCGTTTCTCCAGTTGTTTGAACGGGACTAGCTGGGCCAGGGCTAAGATAACATAAACGGCATCATTAAACGCGATCAAATTATAGCACTATTAAGTGAAAAAATATCTTTTTTTATATCAGATGTTACATAATTATTAAAATTTGGATGTAAAATTATATCCGCACTTCGACTTAATATTTTATCTAGGATAAGAGGAGAGGCTCGTTCACGGCCACGAAAGGAGTCAAAAACTGCTCCCGATCACGGAATCTTTGTCGGCTCGGGGGCCCCACCCAATATCAGAATATTTCCGAGCAGTGTAGAGAGAGGAGAGAGAGAGAGAGAGCGACGACGGCGACGTTTCGAGCGGCTGTCCAAGTGCCGGCAACGGGAGGACGTTTGGGTAGTTGCCCTGTCGGGCAGGGGTGAAAGAGAAATGGATACACACAAACCCCTGTACAGAAGATGGAAGGCGGCTGCGAGCCTGTGATGGTGGAAACAGGAAGAGCCGCACAGGACCTGTTATAGTTGATTTGTACCCGGTTCGGCTTTTGTCGGTGACAGTTTTTTTCAGCTTTATTTGAAATATATATATATATATATATATATATATATATATATATATATATATATATATATATATATATATATATATATATATATATATATATATATATATATATATATCTCTTTTATGAACTTTGGAAGATTATAAAGAAGCCACCAACCCATATGACCTCTCAAACTTTAAATTTAAGACTGATTACAAAACTGTTATTTCTGAATTTGATTTTTTTAATTGGAGTGGTGACTTTTTTTAGGATCATATTTGAGCAAATTTAATTTCAAATTTTTAATACATATAATATATATGCAAAAATTTGAATTAAAACTTTTTGATTAAAAGTCTAAATTCTCAGCTATTATATTAAAATATCTTATATGAGTGATGATTTTCTAGAATTTGTATTTATTTATTTATGAGATTGTCAATTAATTATTATTTAATTAATATAATCAAAGATTAAAAAAATACAAAAATTATAACTCACATCAAGTGTTTATATTAAATAATCAATAATTTAATAGTTGTGTACGTAAATGTAAGAATTTATTCAATTTTTTATTTTTTGGGTGTGTTACCAAATAAGTCAAAAAAAAATGATTTGTGTATTCTTAATATGTATGCATTTTAACAAGCATCTTCAATTTCACTCTCCACAAACATAATTCTCTAGCACTTATTTAAAATATTTATTATTACCGTTCAACTCTTTTACTTATCAAACAATTCTAATACAAATTATTTAACAAATAGAATTCAATCTATTTGAGAACAAAGAATTTTTCTTTTAACAAACATACAATTAAATTCGCTCAAATGTAAGCATAAAAAAATAAAAAAAAAAAAAAAAACTGACTTTTCTCAGAATTATGCAGAGCTAACTCATTCTGCGTCAGATGGGGACGGCTGAGCGCCTGACCTACAGGAAGACATTGACAATATGCCACCTAATATCGGTACAACATTTACAGGTCCGTCGGAGGGTGGGCTCGACTACATAACGCATGAGCAAGAGACACTGGCTGCAAATAAATCGAGCTTTCGACAAACTACAAACTACTCGCGGGCTGGATTAAAATTCATTTATATTCATTTAATTAATTAATTAATTAAATTTGAATATTTTTTAAAATACTCAATTACTAAATGAATAAATTTAAATAACTTATCATTCAATTTATTTATATTTATAATATTATCATTTAAAATTCATAAACAAACTACTAAATAGCTCAATTATGACTCAATTACACTCAATCACAACTCAATTAAAATTTATTTATGAATAATATTATTCAAATTATTATTTTCTTAAACTTAATATTCTTTATTTGATACAACTCATATATTTCTCAAAAAATTGCTCATAAATAAGCTCAATTAAAACTTGATTAAAACTCATTAATTTTATTAAACAAGCTGCTCGTTTACAAGCTCGGTAATCCAATTTAACCGAGCTCGTGAACAAACTCAAATCAAGCTTAATGATGATAAAAAAAAACTCAAGCTTAAACACTATTCTTAAAAACTCGAATCAAACTCGAACTCAATAATATTAAATAAGTTCAAGTATATATATATATATATATATATATATATATATATATATATATATGCTCAACTCAGCTCGATTCATTTCCGGCTCTACTCCCAACAATATAAAATAATAATCTTAATTATTATTATTCCAAATATTTTATCAAAGTTATATTGATTATTAATAAACTAAATATAAATACATATTTTAAACTCATTTTCTATTAAAAAAAATCTAACATGAAAAAATTTATTTAATCATTTTCAACTTGTTTTTAAATATACACATTAATTTAATATTTTTGCTTTTTTTTTCATTTGTTCAAAATTAACACATTTAATTCAAATTCTGAGCTAAACATAAACATAATAATCACAAATAATTTTAAATATGAGCCAAACAAGAATACACAATTTTAAATGAAAAATAAACCAATAGAACAACTCATACAAACTCATCTACATTTCTATATATGCAACAAACCAACAAAATAAAACCCAACTAAGTTTCGTACATTATATTTTTTTTTTTGAAAATATAGCAGCTCTATACAATAGATTTTTTTTTTCATATCAAGCAATTTTAACCATAATTCACACATGCCATCATACACTAGCTCCTGAGTCAGAACTCCAAAATCATGTGGCTGAGCGGCAATAGATCTGAAGGTTGAAGATCATAAGACTACTGCATTAAATTTGTATTTAAACACTAAACATCAAACCCAAAAAAAATCCGTGAAAAGACGGGAGTGTGAAGGGGGCAGACTTTAAATTTATCCCAAAAAATTAAAAAAATAAATAAATTGTAGCCGCAGCAAGCTCAAAACAGTAAGCACATATTGGCAATTTGATGAATTTTATGAGAAAAATAATGATCATTTCTTCTGAGATAATGGCCCCATCAAAAGTTTCTCTCTCTCTCTCTCTCTCTCTCTCTCTCAAGATACTACAAGATAATTAAGACTTGCACCCCATCTTCCTACTCTATACACAGATAAAGATTGCATTGCAGATGTTTGCATAAATCCGTCCAGAAATTACAACTTAAATAATAAGCAAACGATACAATAAACTGAGCGTTAAAAACTCCACCTGGATGAGTTCCTAAGCACAGTTCGAAGTTTTAGCCCTCTTGCTGTCCTGCATACAAAATTTTGAATAAAAATATATCCGTATTAAGGAGGATGGCAAATCAGATTTAGCTCAAGGAAAAAGAGAAGGATTGTAAATTTCAATGTTTATGTGTGTGTGTGTGTGTATATATATATATATATATATATATATATATATATATATATATATATATGTATATATATATATATATAATCAATTTAAGGGATCATTTGGGATGAAATTATCCATAGAACTAAAAGTTTTTGCGAACTGTTGTGCATATTATATATTTTTCTTCTATCAAAATTGGAATTGCTACCACACGTTATAAAAGCTTCTCATCGTGAAATTTTTTAAAAATAGGCGCTCTAGCTCATGTGGGATATTACTTCTTCGGTCAAAACCGAGGAATCAATTAGATATGATTCCAAATGAATCTTGTTATATCATTGATCAGAATTTCTATATGAAAAATATGAATCAGAGTTTGAAGGAGAAGGGGCCCACGATCCACAACATAAAGAGGAGAATTTATTAAATCGCATAGTTTGAGCTCCTAGAATATGACGCCTTTGTGGCAATTTATTTGATTGCATCGAAAGGCCTACTGAATTGGGATTTCTCTATCAGACTAAAACCTACATGCTAATGCTCACAATTTCGATAGTCATACTAATGATTTGGAGGATATCTCTCAAAAAATCTTTAGTGCTCATTTCGGCCAACTCACTATTATCTTTTTTTTGGATGAGTGGCATGTACTTCCATGACTCCCATCTTTTCCAATTATGAAGCATGACTAAGCGATCCTGCTCATATTGCACCTACTACCCAAATAATTTGACCAATAGTATAACAAGAAATATTGAATAGGGATTTGAACGATGGTTTCCGAGGAATACAAACAAGTGACAACCAAATAAGAAATCTACAGTTCATAAAGTAAACCCACAAAAAAATTATCCCAAACATGCCCTTCATAGCCACCATAAATCAAAGCAACAGAACTTTCTCATTATCAGAAGGTTTCCATTCGATATCATGCAATTTGACGGGAGAATATGAATCACTAGCAGAACAGTACGACTACTTGGTTTTAACACAAGGTAAACATTTTTTATCGTGCAAATAGAATATAATAACATTTAGACGTGTTAATGGGATTTACTTCTGCTCAGTTGGCAACATAACAGAAGGAACAAGATGCTAAATAACAACAGTTTTCAACTAAAATGAAGGAAAATTTTTCAACATTATCACAAAAACAAGGTACTCAATTGCCATGACAATCCTCACCACTATTTTTTTTTCTTTGTTAGTTGATAATAATTTTAGTAAATTCACATAAACTGGGTTAAATTCTTCTTGATTATTGAGTACTCTTACAGAAATCATGATATCTAGAAGTTTTGATGGTTTCTGTAAAAATTAGAAGATGCTTCAATATAAATCTAACCAAATAAATTTTAGTATTTTGTAATAGTCTTTTCAAGATATAATGAGAAGGGTAGACAAATGTAGGCTGTATGGGTATGGTATACCCAATGGGATAGACCGAGTGAGCTCCACTTGCCAAATAAGCTCTAATGGGTGCTCCCAGGCCCGCACAGGTAGGAGAAATATCACCTACAAAATTTTCTATCAGGAAGAACTTTACCTGAATCAGATGCACCTATTAAAAGATGTCAAAGATCCATTTAGCTAGAGAGGTCTCCATTATGAAACTGAAGAAGAAAGGAATATATAAAAATTATAAGCAGAATTTATCAGCCAAAAGAGTTAAAATGATTACATCACTGAAAGGAAATAATTATTTTGGTTATTTCATGCAAGACTAGGGCATATCAAACTATCTAGAGCAGATAATTTAATTAAGAACTTCCCAAAACCTTACAGAAACAAGTTTTTTAAAAAGCTAAGAGTGCAACTTTGACTGCGTCCTTATTTTTTCAAAAAAATAAGAAAGGTTTTGATCAGGCAAGCTAACAAGAATCCGTCTTTCAAGTCCAAATGTGCTTGCACAGACAAAAGTAATCATGAAAAAGGAATAAAAATAATGGTAGATCATAATTAATGAAAACAGGGTAAAGAGCAAGAAATTGATTCCTAGTGTGCCAAATCCAACTTCTTCCCGCAAACTACTCTATTATTTGGAAAGCAATAAAATGAAAATTCTACAGTCCGGGCATCTACAAGGACTGCATTGCACTATTGAATGGTATTAAGGAAATGAGTACTTGACAATTGTTTCGATCAAAATGAACAAAAAATGGGCCGTCTAAAATCATCTTCTCCTGAAAGCCTACTTTTTCACGATGAAAAATTGCTTAGTTTGTATTCCAGGCAAAGAGATATCCATGAATCATCATATATAGGGCAATCACTCTCCCATATATAGCTCTAAGTGGCACACAATCTCTTCAACAATTATAGCTCCTGGCACAAGATCGTTATAACCGCTAGTGAAATGTACAGATAATGTATTAGACGTGAAACTAGAAAGAGAAGATAAAAATATAAAGTATTAGGTGGTGGTTCACAATAAAAAGACAAATCAGATATATTAAATAGGTACACTATAATTTTCTGGGACCGTAAACTTTTATATACAAATCCCTATGTATCATATAACTTTACATGGTGTTCATTTGTCTAACAAATCATGACTTAAACCAGTTTTTGGAAAAAAAAAAAAAAACCTTTTCTTAATATAGATGGACCATGACTTTAATATTGTTTTTGAAGTCCATATACCATTTGTTAACATATATAGTTAGCAACAAGCTTCAAGTAATATTTTTATGCACATCATGAATATTAATAATGAGCAATGCAATACTATGTGATACATAATACATATGGAAATAATTAAAAATTTTCTTATATAGTTTTATTTTTCCCACCGAAGCGTAGGTGAAATTCAATCTCATGACCTTAGCAACAATTTTCAAAGCTCTTACTAACAAGACTTATTGGTAAATATTAATAGATGGATTGTAGATAACTCCTAAAAGAGAGAATAAATATAACTTAAAATTTATATTTATTAGATTCCATTAAATTTTCTTTTAAAAACTATCAAACCATGCAAATGGAAGTTGTATACAAAATAGGCAAATAATCTATTTAAAAAAGGACTCTAAATAATTTAAAGATTAGAAATAATACATTATGTAGCTTCAAAGTCAATCACACAAATAAAGTAAAATTTTAGACAATCTTGAAAGAATTTTTAGCAAGTAAATCCATAAAAAGTTGATACAATTTGACTTTCTAACTTGATTAGTATTACAATTTATCATATAATTTCTCAGGAGTTGAAAGTATAGATTATTCTTTAATTTAAACGCTTAAATAGGTATGATTTATGTAGTTTTAAAACTAGTGATCAATTTAGATTTTGATTCAAGTTTGTATTCAAATATTATCTCAATGCAAAAACTCAATTCAAAAATTCAAGCTCTTGCTAAATTTTAAATTCAGTGCCTGAATTAATTTTAATGCACATATCCGAGTTACAGAGATGAGGATGCTCAGGTGGATGAGTGGCTTTACTCTTAGAGATAGAATGCAAAATGAGTATGTTAAAAAAGTTGGAGTTCCGGTGGTAGATAAGATTAGGAGAGTCGCCTTAGATGATTTGGCCACATAAAGCGTCCGATGACCGATTAGGAGAGTAGATGCAGATTTATGTTAAGAAAGGTAGAGACCTAAAAGACTTGGTTAAGATGTATAAAAATGATCTTAAGATACTTGAATTAAATGAGAATTTGACACATAATAGGACACAATGGAGACGAAGGATTCATGTAGCCGACCCCACCTAGTGGGATTAAGGCTTGTTGTTGTTGTTGTTGTTGTTGCACATATCCAAGTTCTAGTACAAATTCAAACTGAAAAAAAAAACAAATGAAAAATTATTCTCTAAGCATAAATCTACTTATTTTAATCATACATGTAATTGGAATTGATATTTGTTTAACAATCATGTGAAATGAAGAAGATTTTTTCTAAGAAATACTAAGCAAATATACAGTAATCCTAGGGCTCTTAAAAAGTTCAAGATTTGGTAAACTTAAAATCAATTAGACTCAATTTCAAATCGATTTAGAGCTACATTCCTCACACAAAATAGATTTCACAATTGCCCTAACTTGAATATAAATCAAGTCAACTCATAATAGGACTTCAAGTATGTATTTACATAGAACATACAATGTAAATAAATAATATAAGAATCATATATATAGTATAACATTAATTAAAAAAATCAATTTTAAGTTGTATTGTAATTGATTTCAAGCTGAATCAACTCAACTCAAAATGATTTAATTTTTAATCAAGTTCAAGTCAATAATTCAGATTTCTAGTTGACAACCTATACCCAATAGGATAGATGCAACATCATTCAAAGCTTAAAACTCTATAGTAATTCTCATCAATTATTGTCTTTAGATTGTAACCTAATTCTTGAATAATTTCTTACCTGAAATGTTTAATGATAGAGATCATCATAACAGAATAATATTTAAAAAGATAATACTCGACTACAAGGTATTTAAACATAAGAGAATATTCAACCAAACTATGACAACTGGCCAAATATTTTTAACTTGATCATGAAATTAGGCCTATAATAAATAAATAACAAATGTTATTTTTTAAGTTAATATTTTATTTAAGCACAAGTTTTACTTTAATAGCAGTACTTCAAAAAAAATTTGAGCAAATATCATTAATTTTAATTTAGTGAATTTAAGTGTATGAAAATCAAATAAATTATAATTTCCAAAAAATTTATGTACTTAGGGCTTGTTTGGGATCAATTTTTTATTTTTTATTTTTATGTTATTTTTAAAAATATATTTTTTTAGTATTTTTAAAATATATTTTTAAAAGCAAATCATATTATTTTTAAAAACACTCAAAACAACTTTAGGGGGATGTTTTGAATTTTTTTTTAAAAACAATCATTATGACCAAATATATTTTATTAAATCAAAACATGAACAAAATAAAATAAAAATAAAAAAACATAATACAAAAATCAGAAGTGGATGCCAAACAAACCCTTATCCAATTTGAATATACCTCAAGACTATGTTTCTTATCCAAAGTAGAAATATTATTTTCTACCCCATAAACGTTCTGCCAAAGTGATAGCTAAATTAATTTTGTTTAAAACATTGAATTACTATGTGAACCTATTTGCAAGCTTGACTTCTAGCTGACACTGAAATATAACCTTAAGCTCAAATAGCAAATCAAATATAGAATGTTCCAAAGTTTAGATATCAAATATGTAATATATGTTAAGTTGGTATGGATGTATTACTTTTAATTGCATAATAGTTGCCTTCTAGAATCACATCTGAATTGATTTTTTTTTTTTTTTATAAATGTCGTTATTGGTCTCTCAGGTAATCCTAAAACTAAGCTCTATCCTAGTAGATGTTGAGATATAACTTAAATCTTAAATCATAAATCCAACATATGGCTTCAAAGTTGAGTTGTTAAAGTAGATAAAATATGCAACATCGTCATAGATATTACCAATTACTGCAATAAACAAAATTTTATAAGAAGCAATTTATTAATCTTTAAACAATACTACTTTCAAGGAAAATAAAAAGAAAAAAAATTATAGTTCATACGAAAGAGTTTTGGCTTTCTACTAAAAATTAATAAGAATAAAATTAAACATCATGAAAACTGCACTAGTAATTACAAGAAAAATGTAAAATACCAATGCAACCAAAATAATCTATGTTGATAAGGACTATGGAATCTGAACTCAATATCATTTTTACCATAGTTTACATCGCAAAACCAAAATGGTCCTCACCTATAAGCCCATTAGCACCTCCAGTCCTAAATGCTCCAACTACCCCATTAGCATTATTCCCATCAGCTCCATTTTACCTATATGCTAACGAAAGATGTTTATCAATCACCAACATTCAAGCTTAATTGGTTCTAGTAATTGAGCTTAAGTCTAATTTGGTGTCAAGGCCCGAGTTTGATCTAATAGTGAGCGAGCTTGAACCAAAGATTGTTCCTAAGTATGATGTTTCTCCTAAGCTTAAGCCATATAGACTTACTAATGTTGCACTACGACATTTTGGCATAAAGATATAAAATGATCCCTAGTTCAATGTGCTTTCACATGTTATATCAACAATCCTATAGAAAGATTAAAGTTTAGATGCATGAAGATGACTAGATCATTAGACCATTAGATCCTTGTATATATATATATATATATATATATATATATATATATATATATCTATCCACTACTAGAGTTGTTGATTCACGAGATGCACGATAGATAAGTCAATGTGTCAAGTCTTGACTTGGTCAAATATGATGTGACTAAAAACCTAATTTCATTATTTGCACATAAAATGATTTACAACTAATTGTAAATCCAATCCAAAGAATTGATTTGATTATCAGATATTTGATCTAGTCATAAATCAAGGTCAATTTTATCCAATAACAACCTGAACTAATTTATGCATACAAGACATCTTATATGCATAAGAAAATACATACACTACACAAATTATCTATAATAGTTCAAATTTTGATAATAATTTAGAAATCCACCGCCTTTACCTCACTCCCTTTTCTTACCTCATTTTTCACACTACTCTCGTATCTCGATATTTTAAGAAAATCAAATTTTAGCCATTAAACATCACATTTTCTATGATTCAATAGCACTTTAAAGAAATTAAGGAGCTTTCGAGTCAACTAAAAACACAATTCAATAATACAATCAAACATGAGTTGAGAATCTAATTTGGGTAGTAGCTAAATTGATTAAAATTTCAATCCAATTCAAATGTTAGATCAAATATGAGTCAAGATTGGCCCGATTTAAACTTGGCCTATTGATAGGCTTTATGCACACTAATAAATTCAATCAATGATGTCACCTCAGTTACCAGCTTCAAAGTCTTCTACGAAAAACAATGACCTACTGAAATGATTCATGACCATCATAGATCTATGATTAGATAATCAATTGTTTCATTATTATGTTTAATGCATGTGTGCTTTATGTCATGTTATTTGCATGTTAGTTTATGTTGTTAATAAAATAAGTGCTGGTTCAATAGAATTTGAATGCATGCAAACACTATACATCTTATGGGATAACCACTTCTAAAACTTCATGATTAAAATATATTTTCTTAGACAAATCAAATGTTAAATGATTTGAAGGCTAAAATGAATGATGTGCAAAGTCCAAAAGGCTATCTAATCATATTCTAAAGTTTACATGTCTTCCGTAAAAGAAAATAATGTTGTCTTTGTAATTATCACTAAAAGTCATGTCAAGAATATAAATTAAAATAAAAGCTTACAAATAAAAAAATAACATTTTTAATCATTATCTTCTCTAAAGTTCAAAATCAAACTAGCCTAAAATATATCATATTTTATTGATTGAAACTATAGAACTAGACCAAATTTGTACCTAACTTCAAAGAATTTGATTAAATGCTTGAATTGAGCCAATAATGAGCAAATGGCCTTGCAAAATTAGCAATTTGGCTATTTAGGACACATTTTTACTTTATTGTGCCTTATATAATATATTCCTATCTTATTTCAAGCATATCGGTTCAAAATCCCTAGAGAATTTCACATCTTATTTAAGAAAAAACAAGAATGAAAGGGCAAAATAGCCATAATATTTCAAAATCTCAAAACAAAAATAACTTCCTCCTCCTTCCATACTTAGGGCTGATCTTTAATCACCGCATTTGTCTGTACATGACCCATGAAAAGTTGTTTTATATCTCTTCTTTATATCTACAGCCTCTTTTGCTAAAGCTCTCAAGTTATCAAAAGTGCTTTGAACTTTCTTTCTCAGAGCTTTTCTTTATGTTTTTTTTAATCCACTTTAGCTTTTTATTAGCATAATTCACTTTGGAATTTGGAGTAATATTTAGGCAAGTTGACATACCTAAAACTTAGATCTCTTAAAAGCACTTTCTTTTTAGCAATTTTAAACTTAGTTTTCATTTTCCATTCACTTAAAATCCTTTAAAATAATTAAGTTTGTTATTTCATTGCTTGAAATCCATTTTTAGCTTTAGGTATTTATATTTTTGCTTGTTCTAAAGGGTTTGTTCCTTAGCTTGTTTTAAGCAAAGAGAATCTTCTAGCTGATCATAAGATCATGAAAAGTGATGCAAAATTCAAAATTATGATTGCAGTAAATACAAAATGTTGTGTTGGGACAAGCAAATAAGCATTTTGAGCTTAAATTTTAATTTATTTGTTTTATTTTAAAATTTTCTAATTTTATATTAGTCTATTTTGACATAAGCATTCCCATGATGATGATTCTTGTACATAACATTCTATGCTTTCTAAAATCTATGTTAGTCCAATTTCACTCAGCGTTGGTCTACCATTTCCTATGGTTAATTATTGTCATCTATAATTCTTCCCTATTATTATTGTTCTTCATTACAGCTCTTTGTTGAGATCATAATCCTCAAAATAATTGATTGAGATTTTTCTTACAACCAATTTATTGATTCTTATCATTGCTTTGGTTCAACTTTCTTCTAGGATCAAGACTTGTGTGTCTGTTATTAGGTGTCGTAATTAGCATACATTATAGACTTGGTAAGATTTATAGATCGGTACTATAATTGTTATTACAATATATGATGATGGCGTGATTCATTTATGAACTCTCAACAATTTAATAATGAATAGAAGACCACCCCACTTTATTAGATATATGTATGAGAAGAGATTTTTGTGATAATAAATAAGAGATGCTAAGGCATAAAAAAAAAATTTTTAATAATAATTTCTTTGAGAGTTATTTTTCTTTCTTGTCCTTGAGTATTTATTGAAAGTGATCTTTTTGGCATAGAGTAAATAGTGACTATAATTTTGGGAAAAAGTTGTCTCCTTGTAAAAATGTAAGGCATGGTTTGCTTTTTGATCTCTTATATGATCTGCTTTTTAGGTGTTAGTTTTGCTTATGCAATTGAATCTAGTCAAATCTCACACAATTTGGATTATTTGATTGTAGAGTGATTTCCAATCATTAATGGTTTTGCCTTTTATTGATTTTAAATTTCTATTTTGGGTGTCTATTAAATTATCTTTTGTATGTGAGGAGAGTGTGGGTGCATGGGGGTGTGCATACGTGGGTTTGTGTGTGTGTGTGTGTGCGCGAGTGTAGGTGGGTGGGTGGGTGAATGTATCAATTAGTTCCATCATTTAAAAGACAAGCAAAGGATCCAAAAAAATTTTGTAGAAGTAATAACCACTTTCTCTAAAAAGAAGACATGTAACAAACTTTTAGAAAGCACAATATCCTAAATGAAATGGCAATCATCCTCTATGTTTAATTTTTTAATCAAACATATAAATGCCAGCAACATAAATGGCAATACGATTATTCATAGTACAAAATCATAGTATATATAATAGAAAAACTAGGCTCCTAAGAAAATTTTTACTTTTTACCTACATGATTTCACATGCATATTGAGTAATGTGAATGTATTCTATCTCAACATTGGATCTTGCCGCAACTTATTTATTTACATTTTTATGTGACTGTCACCTTTACCAAAAACAACATATTCAAAGGTTGACTGTTGAGTTGCATTGAGTTGGAAAATGTAACTCGATTTCATTTGGTTACAAACGATGGTGCGCATTTCCTAATTTCGCCAGCATGAAAATGGAGTTTCACGACCTGGCCCAACCAATTGCATTCCGCGATTTCAATAATTCCAATTCCAAAAATACCCGTAGTAACTTCTTTTTTTGCCCACCCGTGACTCGCAACCCTCGAGCCTCTCATCCTTTACAGCCATACTGAAGCCCTTGAGCAACCCTTGCAGTCCCATCATTGATCTTTGTTTTCTACCTTGATCGTCGCTTCCTTCTTTGTTGGGAAGTTTTTGACCCAACCATGTCGAACGCTAAACATGATTCTGCATTTTCTTTGTTCTCTGCTCTCCACCTGACCCATTCTCTCTAGTCTTGCCTTTTTCTATTTTCTTCCATATTCTCATGCTGAACACAATGATTGTAAGCCCAAGAAGAACAGCTAACGTCGCAACTTTGAAGAATTCTTCTCCTTTATCCCCCTCCCAACTCCAATTGTAACTGCAAGGTAATGCCTTCGACCACCTCTAACTACATTTGATGTCACCGAATCATTACAATTTCGGAATCTTGCATTAACAAAATTTCTTTTTTTTTTACTTCAGCAACATCATAGTTCGCTTTGCTTAAAATGTGCAAAGATCATAAAAATCAAAATAGCATCAAAATCAAAAAACAGCCGTAATGACTGTCTTTTTTTTTTTACTTAACATAAAATTGATTTAGGGAGTCGATTCAAGAATTTAAGAACTTTCATTTATTAATTAAATTAGTTAACACCCACATATCTCCTTATTGTGTATGATTATTCACTACACCTAAAATTTTCACCACATTAGTCATTGCACTTATAATTTTAATGTTGATGTTATTCATTACTATGTAAAGCATAAACTTCTTATGTAAATTAGTAGACTTATAATTATATATGAATTTCAAAAAAAAAATCATTATGTTTCAAAATATTCTGCACATAAAGGCATTTCAGTCTTTTTATGCACAAACAGGTACAACACAGCATATTTCCAACTGAGTTTTTCAAACAAAATTACAAATTCAATAGCAGCAACTTTCTGCCACCAGCTTCTTTTGCAGCAGATTCACAACCGCTTATCAAACAATTGCAGCTTCCCCAAACGGGCCCTTCATGTCTTCAACAAATCTAATATAATTATCATACGAAAAACATTCTACATCTAAGTGCAAACATTTAGTATATAATAACCTTTTCTTACATAAGATTGTATAACAAAAAAAAAACTTTTGGTGTATATACTAGAGAATGTGCATAATAGACTCACAATATTTCTATTTCAAAGTTTGCATGTGTTGGCTCATAAATCCAACAATGAATGAATTGACAAGCCTAATGATAGTCAAATAAATTAATTTTCAAACCAATAACCATTACCAAAATAGATGATCATCAAAAGATTCCTTACTATCTTAAGTAGTGTGAGTATTCATAGAGGTATCACTAGACAAGTAAACCAGAAGGCTGATACATCCAAGAAGATCAACATGTTTCCTCATGAGAGAGAAAACCCTCTTTTTAGCCTAGGCAAATTCAATGTAGAGTATATAACAAGTAGATGCTCAATTCATTTTGACCAAGTGGAAGAAGTTATTGTTGTGATAGATGGTCAAGGCCATCTAAAATAAATCTTTAAAAGGGAGGGAGGTATAGAAGTTGTTGGGGGGAGAACTAGTGGTGACAGTACAGTAAAAGATGAGAGGTTAGAAAAAAAAAAACTGTTGTCACAAAAAAGTGATATCGACTATAGCATAAAAGTGATGGTAAGAAAATCATAACATCTATCCTTTTTTTAGTGCAAGAATGTCCAAGAAATATTCATCAAATAGCACGAATAAAGATCGTGTGTGATCGAAAAGCATAAGCAAACTGAACACAACACAAAATCATAGTAAGTGTAAGAGAAAATGCAAGTTGATTAGGATGAATATGAAAATGGGAGAAATGTTACCAAAGAAAAGGAGGTTGACCATAAGTGATGAGATAACAAACTACCATAACTACATCACCAAAAACTAACATGAGATATTCATATGAAATATTATTGTCCTAAAAACATTAAGCAAATGGTAGTTTTGTATTCAACAACACAAACTTGTTGAGGTATATCAAAACAAAAAACTTGATAAATAATACCATTATTGGAGCAAAAAGTCTAAAGCTAAGACACATTAATTGTAGAGCATTATTAGTCCATAAAATTTTGATAACAATGGATAAAGTACTTTATTTCTAGAAAAATAGAAAATCGTAATCTTTTTCTTGATAAAAAGTTCTAAAATACGCTACAGACTTATGAGGAGCATTTTAAAAACCCAATATATTAAAATAATCATCATTTTATGTGACAATATATATCAGTATTCTGGGTGAGTTAGGATAGGACTATGACACCATATGTTTGTGTGAAACAACTCAAAAGAAAGTTTAATGACTAGTGACGACACATGATGACATTTACACAATACATGAGCCATTCAATCAAATTAGAGAGAGACAATAAGACCAAAATGAAATGCGAAGTTTGATAGAAGGGTGTGACCCAAGTGACTAGTTGATATACAATAATAATGGAAAAAAAAAGTGTTAGAGAAAACAATTTTCAAGTAGTAAACTTCATCAATTTCAACACCACTGATTATCTACCTTAAGTAGGATCCTAAACGATGAATTGTAAGGAATAAAATGTTATAAAACAACAATACTTTCAAAGTGCTAGATAATATATGATGCACAATGAGAGATAAACTTCACCAATTTTGGGTCCATGCAAAGTTTTACTTTGCTTATTTTCTTTATATAGTAGAAAAAGAAGAGAAAAGTTTTGCACAGGCTCTATACACATGGTAGCCAAGCCCCTTTGGATTTCCAGAGATTTCACATAAAAAATCACAACTCATCTCCATCATCTCCTTCATGTATCCATCAAATCGAGTATCCCTCATGCCGATATATGCCTCTCACGCAGCTACCCAAATATCACACCATACATAATTGTCATCAAACCCCACGTCACCAACAATTGCTTCATCTCAACATTCACCTGCACCACCACTCACCATCGTGGCCTTGCATAAAGCCTCAAACAACTCCCTCCTCACACAAGAACACATCCATGGTTATGCCACCATCTCACCCAACCCTTTCACATCAATCATCATCACAAGCAATAGTAGTTGTCATCATCGCCCAACTAGGATCGCATGCAAATAAATCATCGAGCTCCGCCACTTGTGTGCTTCTTCAAGCCTATTATGCATGCCAATGAACAAACATCACCCTCATGGAGTATTATTTCATAGTCTAGTATTATGATTCTATCATAAAACTTTTGTGGTTAATATGAATGACTTTTGAAGTTGATATGAAATATTTTGCTCAAACTTTCAAGTTACCTTTTTTTAAGTTAAATATTCCATCCTATCCTAATCATTTTTATTTGGGCACTCTCGATTAGAATTATATGAGTTTAAATCACTTATTACCAAGCGTGATTATCATATTTGAGTCCATATTTAGTATAGACAATTCCTTGATTATGATCATCAATGCACAAAACATTTTATTATAATCTTTAATCTTATTACCATAATCTTTTATTGTAGGATTTATTGATGCAAGGCTCATGTATGTAAGTATTTCCTGGATGATATCATTAATACTTATATCTTGACTCCCTTAGAGAGGTGTGATCATTGATTCTTCTATGTTGAGGCACATCTATTTATGTTCTTCATTTATCATATACTTAGATATATGCTTAATGCCTCTATTTTGTACGAATCTAAAATAATTTAAATCACATGTTGCTTGTTGATTTTATGAAACCTAAACATTGCATGACATGTCATGATCAGACATGCATGAAAGGATAGTTAAGCATCTCCTTAATCGCACACAAACCGATCTCATTTGGTTGCACCAATTTACAACAGGCATGACTTGATGAGGCCTTATATGATTTTCACGTATCATTTTTTGAGTCAATTTTGGCATGCATGTTGCATTGCATGGTGTCTATCAATTCAATCATTTACATTAGTTATTCACATCACTATGCTCGCGCATGCTCTCTTTTATGTATCAATTGCAAGGAGTATTTGTACAAGTCTTGATTGCGGTGTATCTCCTGACCTCAAATAAGGCTCTTTGTTAGTCCAGACGTGCACACTTATACTCAGTAATCAATCAAATTGGTTATATCCTCATCCAAGGTAATTTCTTCTGCTTTTAAGACTTTATCGTTGTTGCAATGATTGCATGCACTCTTGACAGGCCAATTATTTTATTTTATGCCCATATATAGATCTAGTGAGAACAAGCCCTTGGTCACTCTAGTTCACCCTATGGCCAAGAGTGGACACTCTTTAAATACTATATATGAGGGGTTGTTCAATCTTATACTAATAATCCTAACTTTCACGTATGAAATTTGAATCACTCAATCTTTGATCAAGCAATCCAAATCGATCTGTTGATGATGTAAGCCACAAATTGTTCGATTAGTACTCATTGGTGGGCCGCATGATAAATATCATATCATAACACCACCAATGCGGAGATGAATCTTAGCCAATTAGAACTTTTAGAACCTTATTGAAAGTACAAATAAAATATGAAAAAGTTTTAAAAATGATATTAATTTAAAACACCTTAGCCTTTAATGTTAAAAGGCATAGCATACTTGATATTAAAAGACAATTGACTTAGTACATTGGCCCTAGTTCTCTCTAGTGGAGTGAATCAAGAGGAAGAGACAGCAAAAAAAAGACTATAATGATAGTCATAACAACATTCGGGAAGATGATTTGTGCAGCTACAATTAGGACAAAGAGAAAAGACATTATGGCCATAATTGCAAACTCCAATCTCATCATCATGATCATAATTTCCTGAACCACTCATTGAATTGATGAGAAAAGCTGATTGGTCATGAATCAAAATTTGATAGTTAAAAAGCTCAGTGATAAGAAGAAACCAAGAGAGAGTGATGGCAATATCAAAGACTATAAAGACTACTAACAAATAAGATTTTTCACTCACGAAAAAAATATTGAATGTAAATTTGATCATTGGAGCTCATTCTATCAAGTGAGATCTTCTTATCCTTAAGAAAGATGGTTAGAAAAAGTTCATCAATCAGCTTGTGAACAAATGAGAGAGCTTAGTGGAATTCTAATTTTACAGACAATTAAGAGTGGGAGAAGGTTGATTCAGTGTCAAATTACATAAAAAAATTTGTCTCTACTTCTCAAAATTTAAATTTGCAATTCTATATAAACAGATTTGCATTTTTTAATCATTTACTTTATTATCTTGCTTGAATGATTGTCATGTGGTGATACATGTGTTAATTACTACATATAATATTGAGTTAGCTCATCATTAAATATTATGATTATTAGTCTATCTTTCTCAAATCTAGCATTGTATCCGAACTATCACTTTTAATCCTTAGTGCAGATGGTAGCCAATGTATTATTTTGTGTTTGATTATTTAAGTGAATCATTAGCTTGTCTAGTTAAGTAAACATCTTAGTATTGTGCTTACTAGTTCATTACTCACTCAATGGTGTTGTCATATTTGTAGGTTGGTTTATTTAAACACTAATTTAAGTGTGTTAGTCGTGTTGCGTGACAACTCATTTATTGTGCTTATAGTTCATTCACTCTTGTGTTAGTATTACTTATATTGTAAGCACCTCATACACTTGTATTGTATGATTATATGCATTTGGCTTGAGTGGTTAATTCCACATGTTTAATTGTTGAGCATTCAATTTGTAAGATTTTAGAAAAAAAAAAGTCTAGAATGCTCAATACAAACCTAATTCACCCTCACCAAAATATTTCTTACTATATCTTTACTCAAGCAAGATATAATAGGCCAAAGTACAATAGACTAAACATACACAACACACTACTCTCTTTTATGAAAATTTTCCTACACAAACACCATTAAAAGAGATAAATATTCATTCAAATTGACGGTATGTGAACTATGAACTTTGATTTTATGAACTATTTTCATGCATTAGATTATGTAGTTACATTACAAAACACTAGACCAAAGCTCATTCATTAGATTTGAGATACAAGCATAAAGTTATGTTAAGACATCAATAAAAAAATGGAACTCAATAACAATGTTAATTAATAAATCATAAAAGGAATGGGATTTTAACACCATGGCAAAATTAATTTGCTGGCTAAATTACTCAACAAGAAAAATTAAATGGGTAAGAATATAAATTAGATTATGGAAAGAATTAGCACTTTGAAAACCAAAACATAAAATAGAAGTTGAATCAATTCTTAATGATGAATCTATTTATTTGAATGTTAATAAGGCAGTAAGAAAAAACATCTCAGAGGAATAATTAAAATAGGTATTACATTGAACAACTTCAACTTTATAGAATAGATCATATAACTAGAAAAGTTAAACTTGATGTGTCAAGATTTGACGGGAAAATGGATTATAAAGATTTCTAAATGGATGATGGATATGATAACATTTTAAAATAGAAACGCAAGCCTGCCAGGAGAACCTCAAGTAAGATTTGCAAAGCTAAATCAATTGGCAAACTAAAAATGTATTAGACAACAATGAAAAATGCAAGGGAAAATTAGGTTGACAATCTACAACTACTTTGGATAAAATAAAATAATTAGTGAAAAAATATCGATCTTTATCATATCATGATCAACTGCTCGATAAATTTAACTCATAAATCAAGAAAAAAAAATTTATCGCTAACTACATAAGAAAATTTGAAGAATTCTTACTGCATTTCAAAATACTGAAAGAATATAAAAGAATGATTTTGTGTTTAGACTTTGATGTCACATTGCATTCCCACACTTAAACATGCTTTCCAACTTGCATAGCATTTTTAAGCAAATGTTAAAAATTCTTGCACCAAAAAGAATTATTATACATACTAGAAACACATATTTTTTATAAACAATCAAACTCAATACATTGTACCCACTAAAACTAACGTACAGCTATTATTAACAAGGACAATAAGAGTATATTTATTGTGATTATATTTGGTTCTAAACTTTCTACTAAAGCTTACTTTAAATGTCATCAAATGAGTCACTATGCAAGTGAATGGCCTAGCAAAAATGTCCATGTTAATGTAAAGGAAGAGGAAAAAGAAAATAATGAAAGGGCAACATTCATGAATTAATAAAGAGATTATTAATTATCAACAATGCTTTATTTTAGAGTTCTTTAAATGCCATAAAATATATAATTGCCATACTTAAATCTAAATTTAACTAAAAAAACTATTTTTCAAACCAATTTTAAGTATGATGATAGAGTTTGCAAATGCATTATTGATAGTGGAGATGTGTAAATGATATGCCTAAATCAACAATTGATCCCATGACCTTGAAACTTGAACCACCTCATGATAGCATAAAGTAGCTTGAAAATTTCTTGATGCAAAGATGCTTAGTGCATATGTAATTTGGGACATATAAAGATAAAAATCTAGTGTGATAATTTGTTTTTGAAGTTACACATACCATTTTGGGTACTTACGGGTGTATGATTTAGACTAAATTTGATAAGTCTAATATCTCTGTGCTTAAAAGTAAAGAGAAGATATTTTTAAATCTAGCTAAGCTGATGAATAATTGTGTCAAATACAAGAGAATCTAGTGCTCCTGATAACCAAAGAAATCTTTGCATTTTTTGAACAAATATATGTTTAAAAAAGACTGACATGCACAATTAATGATTAATGATATGGTAGCTATTGAACTAAAAGAAATGATTCTTGAGATGTGTCTATCCATGAGAATGTTACTTTTAAGTAAAATACTGCATTAAAGGTCAATAACCTAATGATATTTCTAATGAATTTCTACCACTTCAAGATAAGCAACATGCCATTGATTTTCATAGATCATCACTACCTAACTTACCATCCTATAAAATAAATCCATAAGCATGCTTCGCTTAAGAGATAGATGATTCACTTAGTAAATAATTTGCTTAAGAGAGTATGAGTCTTCAGATGAGTCCTCCATTACTTAAAGCTAAGAAAGATAGTTGATAAAGAATATCTATACATAGTAGAGTAATAAATAAAATCTCCATCAAATATTAATTTATTATACCTAAATTGGATGAAGTGTTGGATATGATAATGAGAATCATTACATTTTCAAACTTCGCCAATGTGGTTATCATCAAATAAGACTGGGAAAAGGTCTTAAACAAAAATTTATTTTTCAAACTAAAGTAACGTATTTTATGATGAATAATGTATCAAGTACTCATATGAATCATACTCTTCAACTTTGCATAAAAAATTGTATACTTTTATGATATTTTTAATATATAATAAGACTTAAGAAGATCAGTTAGTTCATCTTAAGCACATCTTTAAACCATTGCAAATTAAAAAATAAATCTAAAAACGGTGTTGCTTGTTACATTATTTATAGTATATATCTGGATTTATTGCTTCCATTGGTTGACTATCTGTTGATCATGATAAATTCAAAGCAATTATAATTGGCCTAACCTACTAATATTCATAAAATTTGGAGTTAACATGGTCCGGCAACTTTATATAAGTGATCCATTAAAGTATTTAATATTAAAGTGGCATCAATTATAAATTGTCTTAAAAAATGATTGTTCAAATGGACAAAATCTACTCATCATGCTTTTAATGATGCTAGAATAAAACTAAATAATACACTTCTGCTTAAATTGTTTGATTTTAATAAGTTATTCTAGGATTTTTTTCAATGCATCAAACATAGGCATAGGAGTTCCAAGTCAAAAATAACCAGCTAATTCATATTGCTGGAAAGTGAATCAAGTAACCTAAAATCACTCAAACTATGATAGGAAATTTTATATTGCTTAAGCACTTTGATACTTAAACATTACTTGTTGCCCAGAGATTTTGACCTATATTCTGATCATCTAGCTAACATATATAAACTTACAAAAGAAATTAAGACACGGATATGCTGAATGATTACATTTCTATAAGAAAATGCTTATATACATAAGCATTATGTTGGGGTAGAAAAATATGCCTGATGATGCATTGAGTAAAGTTACTATTATTTTGCACACAATAAAAATTATAAACACATATTTTGAACATATTTAAGAGTAAGCATGCAACTTATAAGGATTTCATTAAAATACATCATGACTTTAAAAATTTACTTATATGTAATAAATGCAAATCTTTATGATTAAAAAAGTGTCTTTTAAAGGGGACAGATGTTTGCATTCTCAATTCATCTTGGAGAGACATACTTGTTCTTGAATTGCATGTTGGCGATACTGTGAGGCATTTGGATCAAAATGAAATTGAAGCTATAAATCAAGATAGAAATTATAGATCAAGCATAAAAGGAATTATAGTGTGAGTATTTCAAAATGAATTCAAATCACAAATGGGAAACAAAATAACAGCAAATATTACACTCCTTTATCAATTCCCTATATTCCTTAGGAGTATGTTTGCATGGACTCCACCATAGGATTACCACAAACTTCTAAGATATAAATTTCTATCTTTATTGTGGTGGACCACTTTTTTAAAATGACTTATCTCATTCCATATGATAAATTACTAATGCATCTTATTTTTTGGGAGTCAAAAAATTTTTTAATATGGAAAATGGAAGTTTTGGACAATTATTGACTTGTGATGATATCATGAATTGATATGAACCCATTAAATGAACTCATGATAACAATAATAAAAAAGTTAGATTCTTGAATCCCACTAAATATTCCCATATTTGACTTCAAGTTTCTAGGAGTTGAAGTTTACTGAAGAATATTATTCTTAAGATTAACTATAAGTTGAGTGATACAACAGAAAACTATCTTTCTTGTATTTTACTTATATTTAGTCAATGATAATTGATCTCATTTAAAGAAGAATGTGAGAACTCAAACAAGTGATGAATTAGAGTCTATCAGCACTAAGGCTTAATAAAAAAGAATGGAGAATCCTAAAGCATGCTAGAGGTCATGTCATGAGCATATGTATTTATGGTGTCTTTAAATATAAGGACGAGCTCTTGCAATGAAGAAGGCATAGTCATAGAATTGTGATCAAAATAACCTAATTCTAATGATGAAGGATCATTCTTCCCATAAGAAATCGGAATGTAATCTTGGCACATGAACAGTAAAGAAAATGAAAGCCAATGAAGACAGATCGAAGAAGATGGGATTTGTATTCCAGAACATCAAATAATGTCTGGATCATTAAAAAAAACAACTCAGAAAAGTTGTTGCGAATGAAAGCTCGATAACCCATGCGGCTGCAAAAGAGAGTAGAATTGTAAGAGATGACTAAAGAGGTGATAGCCTAAGAGATAGAAGGTTAACCTAATGGATGAGCACCATCATAAGAGAAAGGGAGGACTAATCTAAGAGATAGGAGGACGAGCTCCAAGCTCCATATGGGATCACATAATAGTAAATCCTTCAAAATCATCATAGCTCATAATCTACTTAGTCAAATAAAATAAATAAACTCCTCTAATCAGGAGGATCCCTGTCAGCAATCATAAATTACATCATCAAAAAAAATCTAATAGACCTAGAGATGTAGATGGGACCCAGTTCTAGGTAGGCAAATGAGACTTATATTCCACAAAAAAAGAAGACAAGATGCAATTTTTTAATTGAAAATCACCCACAAACTAATCATTAAACTGGGCAACTAATGAATGCTTGGATGAAATGTTATAATGTCGGATTACAGAGCATGCATCTAGTTAAGATTTGATATTGCATATGGTTGAATTTGCATGCGATTCATTTTTGAAAATTCCATGAGCATGAGTCCATGTTACATAATTACAAGTGTCTAGCTATAAAACCCATAAATCTTGTTGAGTTTTTACTTAAATTTAGGCTCAATGAATTTGCAAAATCATTTATATGTCAAATGCATGACTTGTATGAAGACATTCACAAAAAAGCAATCATTAGTCGCTGCAACTATAAGCCTATTAGGGAATGTGAACAAAGTAAAAGTAAAATTTAAACCATATAATAAAGTGATGGCATATATAAAGTCTAAAAAGTCTGATATATGATCATTTAAAATATTAAATGCTAGCAAAGTGGATATTCCAAAAAAATTTAACATTAAACTAGTTTTCAATGTATTTGATTTGATCTTATTACATGAGCTATTGCTTTAGATTCTTCACTCTTTTAATCTTCTCCAAGTGATTTCACATCCAGCACTTTACCAAGTAAATCTAAACATCTAGAAGCAATCTTAAATGATGATATTATGTCAACTACTAAAAGTGATGTCAAATGTATGAAGTGCATTAGCATGACAAACTATTTATTATAATTCATAAATTATTTTATAGGAAGTGCCACAATTATAGCCAAATTTTCCTAACAAATATCAAATGCTAATTCGACAAAGCTATTTCTTTTTGTCGAAATAAATCAGATTTTATAAAAATTTCTAATTGAATGTTCAAAGAAAAAGTAATATATTGGGTTGACAAGTCAAATTAACATTTCGAGTTTGATTTTACTTTATTTGTTTATTTGATAACATTCTAATTCTATTTTATCTAATTTCAATGTAAGCATACCATGATAAGACCACCACAACAACAACAACAACAAGCCTTTATCCCACGACATGAATCCTTCTTTTGCATTGTGTCATATTAAGTGTCAAATTCACATCTAATTCAAATAAACTAAGGTCATTTTTAATACATTCTAACCAAATCTTTTTAGGTATACCCATATCTTTCTTAACATAAGGCGAATCTAATACATCTACTCTCCTAAGTGGATCATCAGACGGCCAACGCTTTATGTGACCAAACCATCTAAGGCGACTCTCTCTAATCTTATCTGCCGCTGGGGCTACTCCAGCCTTTCCACAAATATATTCATTTTGCATTTTATCTCTAAGAGTAAAGCCAGTCATCCACCTTAGCATCCTCATCTCAACAACACTTAACCTAATTTTACGCTTCTCTTTTACTGACCAACATTCTGCACCATAAATCATTACAAGTCTTACCACTATCTTATAAAATTTTCCCTTAAGTCTAAGTGATACTTTTCTATCACACAACAGGCCAGATGCATTCCTCCACTTCACCATCAAACTTGAATTCTACTAATAACATCCACATATATTTCACCATTAATTTGACCAATAGACCGGAGATATCTGAAACATTCACTCTTTTCAATTACTTGATCACCCAATGTCACAACACCACGCTCAAACTTCTACAACTAAAATTACACTCCATATATTCAGTTTTAAATCAACTCAAACGAAAACCTTTAGACTCTAATGTTGACCACTATTATTCAAGTTTTTCTTGGACTCCCTCTCTAATCTTATCAACAACAAGAATGTCATCAGCATACACCAAGGTACATCCTTTTGTAAATGCCTAGTAAGAATATCCATAACTAAAGCAAAAAGATATGGTCTTAAAGCCATTCCTTGATGTAATCCAATGAAATAGGAAAATTTTGTAATGTTCATGTTGGTCTGATTCGATTCATTGATGGATTATTGCTCGCTGCAGTGGTTCCTAATTGTTGTTGTGTAACCTACAGTTGTTTGTTGTAATTATTGTTCCCTATGACTTTATTTATTTTTGTTGTTGTTCCCTACAATTGTTTGGCTTGGTTTTGTTGTCGAAGTCATTTCCCTTAGAATCATTAATTATGTTTCTCATGGCTGAATCATTGATCAATAATGTGTCTGCTTTAGTTTGATTTCCTTCTAAGAAGTAAGACTTACTGCAATTGAAAGGTGTCATGATGAGTTACATTATGGACTCAATAAGTCTTGCAATTTGTTACTATGGCTACTATTACAAGAAGTGTTGCTGGTAAAATCTCTTTGTAAATTTTCAACAATTTATTTATTGATCAAAGACTACTTATTAATTTAAAGATTTTGGTATCTTAAAAAAGTTTTGTGATAATAAGTAAGACACGCCAAAGGCATGTAAAGAATACTTTTGAATAATAATTTCTTTGTTAACTCTTTGTACAAGAGTTCTAGTTGGATGTAGATCTTTCAGGTATGATTCAAATTGTGATACTCAAATTCTGAATTTACAATAATTTATTCATTGATCAAAGGCTACTTATTAATTTAAAGATTTTTGTATCTGAAAAAAGTTATGTGATTATAGACAAGACACACCAAAGGCATGTAAAGAATACTTTTGAATAAAAATTTCTTTGTCAACTCTTTGTGCAAGAGTTCTAGTTGGATGTGGATCTTTCAAGTATGATTCAAACTGTGATACTGAAATTCTGAGAGAAGACATCATCTTATATTGACATGAGGACTTGATTCTTATTTTAATTATTTCAATCGAAGATTATATAGTTTTTAGTTTGTTACTTTTCTTATGTGATTGAGATTGATCAATACCATAACAACCAAAACTCTTTGTGCAAGTTTTTTTTACCATAACATACCGCTTAATTTCTAGTCTGGTGCCCATTAAAGTATCTTGTATGGAAGAATTTTTGGGTGTTTCGAGTTTCCATCAAAAGGGAAGAATATTTGTTTTTAATTTTAGTCTATAAACTACAAATTTGAATTACACGTGAGTGTTTATTGTGAATCCCATCATATAGTGGCATTAGAAAACCCCTAAATGCTAAGACATCACAGATCAGAAAGCATGTCTTATAAAGTTGGTTTTGATCTCGAGAAAGTTTAATTTCTCATGGCCATAAAAGGGTGGTGAGCTCATATAGCATGTTTTCCTTTATGGTTGAGAGAAAAAGGTAAGTGGAATTCCCAAATGGGAGTTTGGGGAGGGATCAAAACTTGAGAAAAAGTAGAGTCGTTGAATCCTTATAAGCTTTCTTTTGTGGTTCATTTTATTGCTTTATCTAACTAACTAAAGCTCTTAATTTTATTCATGCCATTCTCAATTGATTTGTTACAGTTTATTTTGTTGCACTAACTCCCTAACTTTGGGATCCAATCCATAACTGGAATGATGATCGTTTACCTAATAACTAATTCATTTCTAATAATTGCAATCCTCATATATTTAAGAGTGTTGATTTTTATTTGCAACAGTTACTTATTGAATTTACTAACTCTCCTATATCTACAGTCCACTCCAATGCGTGCAGTATTGATAATTTTTTTATTACACTTTATTTGTCAGAATCTTACTTGCAAATTTTCAATTCCCAAAACAAATTTAAAAAATATCCAAATCAACTACATTATTTTCCTAAGTATTTTAGCCTTCATATGTCAACAGTCAATATTTATAAAAGCTTATTGCCATGCTTCTCTCGAGTAATGATCCTACATTGGAAAAAGATAACATTTTTAGATACATGAACGATTAATTCTAGAGAGAATAAAGTAGCCATGAAATTATTACTGATCCCATGCATATTGTAAAAGATTTTATCCACCATATCAAGTGAAAAGTCATCTAATTACAAATGAATGGAGGGGAAACTGGAGGGCGAATTATGAAGACGCCAGTGCTGGAGGGCAACTGAAAAAAAAAGGTGGCAAATATCACTGAGATTAACACGTTGATTGGGAACTAGAAAATTATAGAACTAGAAAGAGAGTGAATTTTTTTATTGGAAAATTAAAATGCGAAGGAAATGAAAATAAAGATATCAGCTAAGTAAACTTTTGATAATACCCAAGCTGCCTCTATTTTAATAAAGATCAAAAAATTATTCACACTCACTCTTAACCAAGCTAGCATTTTTCTCACAATGATATATATATATGCCAAATTGATTAAAAAAATTATTTTCCCTTCTTTTATTTTAACTCAGTCCAAAATTGGACGAATAATATGCCTTTCTCTTTTAGAACACCAAACCAAAATTAAGAGAATATACATCCCTTTCTTTCTCTAATTAAAACTCTTGCTTTATTTTCCAAACATGATGAAAGAAAAACATGAACTTTATCAGCTAAGTTAATAGTGGGGAGACTAAAGATATACAAAAATAGAAAGAATTAAAGCCTTTGCTATTACGAATCCATCCAATTCCAAGATAGGAAGCAGACTGACAGACATAAAGGAACAACTTAAAATAAAGGCTTAACTAACATTCATCATCATCACAATAAAACCACAACGAGCATATCACTAAACACTTAAATATATGCTAAACAATGGAAAAAAGCAATTAAATATTGTTATTCAACAAAACAATATACTTATGTAATGTATTTAAAGTTTTTAACCATTGCTTATATAATATGCAAAAATAAACAAAAGAAGCCAAGAGATAATATAGGGATCCCTACCTAGACTTATGCCATCAACAAAATTGAAGGCCCTCCAACAGGACAAAATGCTAAAAACTAACAGAAAAGATGCTTAAAGACACATCTTCATTGAAATTAGGATGCAACTGAGGGTGCCAATGAACTAAAACCAAAAGTAAAATACCAATGAAAAAGTTAGGTTATCTTCATCATAATACAGCATGCCTCAGATAGATCAAATTGTCATGCACTGCACAAGCTAGCATTAGGAATGAGTCAAAAACACTATAACTAATGTAAGAAAAGTTGACCAGAAGGAATAAAAGAATGCCACGGGCAAAATGATAAAAATTTATTACATTGAACAAGTGGGAATGCAAATAAAAAACTAATACACTGCACTGCGCCTAGATTGAAGGATCAGAACTTCATTGAAATTTACTAATGGCAAATCAGCATGCCAAACAACAACAGTCTATCTAAGATCTAACTAGATAGTGAGAAGCATCAATTATCATCAAAAGCAAGAAGAAGATGGTTCTCCAAACTCTGCCGGAGATAATTCAACTAATTAATCAATTTGGAGCATAATCCATAAAAGTAAACTTAAGCACTGAAAATAAGAACAATAAAACCTTCAAGGTAAGTGGTTCTAAGCTACCTTAGTAAAATCTCCTTTTCAAGTGCTAAAGGGCAGGGTGCAGCAATAGTCTTCCTCTTACAGTATGCTTAAATGGTGCCAACAGAGGGGTGGCAATACATGAAGAATGGTTGTGCAAAATCTTCCCTGGGATTTTCTTTCTATTTTCTTATTTGTTTCTGATTTTCCTAACAAGAACACCCCTGCTAACACTAAGAAAGTCATAAACCTTGCCAGAGCCTAATCAGCACCTTTGAGCTTGTTTACTTGTTATGTTGTTTTGCTACATGGGCTCCCAGATTTGTAGATGTTAATCCAGTGGAAAAACAGGCTGTTTAATGATTACAAACTAAATGATGTCATGCCATTTTCAACTTTTGGTAAGAACAATTATGGTATAGGCAACATGGACTGAATGATAAGAATAGCAATGGCCAAACACAAACTACTATTCATAATCATCTGACATGTTCATAGATTGAAGAAAAACGACTATAATAGTGTTATGAGAATACAAAAAATAACATGAAAAATAAAAAAATAACCCAAAATAATCTAGATTTGAGCCAGAATATATCCTCTTATGCAACTATTACCAATATTAGATTTAAGCCCCTTCATATCAGTTCAATAAACAAATGCTATGCCTTGGCTGCCTAAAGAATCAAGGTGTTATTACCCCTACACATACTATGTGCCCAATCTACAAGTTCGCAAGCTTCAAGAATTGTGTAAACCTCCCAAGAATAGTAATGATAAAACACAAAATCCTTATGTCACAGTCATAATCATCTAACAAGTTCCTCAGCATTGGAAAACATAATTTAAAGAAAAAAAATGAAATAATCCCAAAAAAAATTTAGATTCTAGCCTACTTAAATCCTGTTATGCAGCTACACAAATATTATATTTATGCCTATGTCAATGCATTCCCAATCCACAAATATAAGTACAATAAATAGTAAATTAGATGAAAATTCAAACGTATGCCTTCATCTAACCTAAAGTATCAAGATGCCATTACCCTTTATCTCTCCACATCTTACATAACAAGTCTCCATCACTTAGGGAATACATGCAAAATACACAGACTCGAAGCAATCATGTAACCAACATGTCAATTTTTTTTTACGCTGAAGTAACTTCTGCAATCCATGAATGGAATTCACAAAAGAAAACCCAAAAAAATAAAAATCGGGGGAGATGAAATTTAAGAAATTGTAGGTTAATTGTGCAAAGCTCTACATCTGTCAGAAGGTTTTTCCTCCAAAAAAAAAGTCATGCATCGTGAAAATGTTTCTTCGTCTGGCCTGCACTTTAACAATGGATATGCAAATATTTCCAAAATATTTATTACACACTCGAATGGAATAGAAATCCATTAAGTCATATTATCTTCATGCGAGTAGCTTAATAATTGTAGGATTTAATAATATTCAGATATCATGCTTCTTATAGAAGTTGCATTAACAGGCATAGTGATTCTTTTCCGGGAAGACTGAACTAGAGAAAAAAACAGAAACGAAACGCTCAACAAGTACAAGGCTGGACTACTCCGACATTTAGGGACGATTTGTTTCAACTTTTTGCCAGCTTTAATGTTCACTTTGTCGCAGCTTTTGCAGCAAAGCAGCTCCAATTTGGATAAAAACAGCTAATTCAATACATTTTCCATAAAAAGACTACTTCCATAACATAGTTTTCAAAATGTTTCATAATGTAGCTTTCTATAGGCAACTTCCAACCAACTTTATGACAGGAAGAAACCCAACCAAATGAACCCTTAATTGTTCCATAGATAAGATTCATTGCTATAGTTTAAGCTGTTTCACCTATCGAAGTGTAAAAAAGGACACGTGGAAATAAGGTACCTGCGTATTCATGTAACTCATGCCTTGAGTAAAAGAGCCTTGTTGAAGCATCTGCGAGATTTTAATTACAAATTCATTAAGTGAAACAAATGAAGAGTATCACCATAGTAGAGTTGATTACAAATCTAATCAAATGATGAACATACCTTCATGTCCCCTTGCATGCTTGTACCTGTTAGGTTTCCACCTTGAAGACTACCTGCATCTCTCTTACCAGAGCTATCTGCTGCCTTGACAGACCCCTTGCCATCACCCTGCCAAAATCAGAGTAAAATTAGTTGTTACTAGGAAGCTGCAAGAATAAGCATCTTAAAAACTAAACGTTGGCTATCTTTACCACTTAAAGCAGCATATATCTAATACTTCAACTTTACACTTGCCATGTAAAATACTACATAAAAGTTGATGTGACATTAAAGCATGGAAGTAATACTTTACTTTTAAATTAGCAATATACGCAACAGCATCTACAAATACACGGGGAACAGTAAATTCTCAAAAATTTGGGATTTTATTGGGAAGTCTAGCATCAATCTTACTTTAAAAGAACACCACCAAGTCAAAAAAACCCTAATTTTCATTTTGGCGAAACCAATTAATATTAACTCCTTAACATGCAAATGGGTAACAATATAGTTCCATAAAGCATCACAGTACAAATAATTGAACAGCTCTGAAAGAAAACTAAATAACCAATTACCAGAGGGGTGAAGAAGAGGTTGATTACCTCTATCTGCCATGGCGTCACATCCATTCCAGAGAAACCACCAAGTAAACCAAAACGGGTAACAACAATCACCATCAGATAAACGATAACAAAAAGGAAAAAGGCAGAAGATAACCTCCCAATGCGTCTAAAAAGAACTCAAAAGCTCAAATTAATGGAAACAGAGCAATCACCTCCCTATACTTCTGCAAATACAACTTAAGCGGCTCGATGTAGTCCTCAAACCCTAGTGTCGCCATTGCCCATAGTAGATCGTCCCCATTAATTGTCTTCCTCTTTTCCCTCTGGCACTTATCGCTTGCCCTGTCAGCTAGAAAACGTGATTTAAAGCAATAAGAAAATTCCAAAAATCTTCGAACAGATAGGACTAGGAGGTCTGACTCGCTGGTGATGAAACTGATGAACTCAGAGACGCACTCCTGCACAGTCTCCTTCGCATCCTTGGCAATCTTGCCATTCGGAGGCAGCGCTTTCTTCATGATGCGGCTGATGTTGGCGATGGGAAGGAACCTGTCCTGCTCACGGACATTGGATCTCGGGCTCTGGTCGCCGCTCTCGTGGCTTCCGCCGCAGGGGCTTGCCGGCACCTCCGCCGCCATAGGCGGTACCCTAGATCCGCGACGGCACGAGAACGAATCATAAACGTGAACACTTGTCGCCGCAGCGGAAACCCTAGACAATCGATCCCATAGTTTCAAAAGCGTACCTCACAAAACAAGAGCGCGCGCGCGCGAGGCAGGGACAAAGTTCTAAAATTCGAGATCTTCCCTTTTCGGTTGCTTCGCGCTGGAGAGAGCAGGAGGGAGATCGGACGCTGGAGAAGAGAGGAGGAAGGAGACGACTGGGATTGATAGATCGCCGAAGAGACTCAGGTATCTGCACCGTCCGTTAGGTGTATTGCCTGCCTGCTCTCTGTCTCTATTTCTCTTTTCTTTTTTTTCGATTAAATAAATATCTGTTTATTAAAAGTGAGTAGGATTCCGTTCGCCCTCTCAATCTTTTACGTTGTTCACCAGTGCTTTCTACTTTCTTTCCCTGGCTGGGAGGCAGAGATTCAGAGAATGACAAACGGACATGACAAGGGGACACGTGGAGCGCATGGAGGGCCGGCTGTAATTAGTTATTTCCGCCCTCATAAATCAAAAAAAGGTCTTAAAAAAATTTAACTTTACATATCAAACATTTAAAATATTATTTATATGTTTCATATTTAAATTTAATATATATATCATTTTAAACATCAAAATAAAATTAAAAATAACACGTGATTAAATATTCGACAAAATTTTTATATTAAATTTAATTAAAATTTTAATTAGATAATTAAGAAAAAATTTTAAAAATAAATCTAATTATTATTGAGCGACTGACTGCTTTTGATGTATTCATATCACATTAAAATAATTATTATTATTTTATTTTTATATGCTTTATAATAACAATATTATGGTTAGTATATTGTTATTGTTGTTGTTATTTTTTTGTTCAATTTTTAAGAAAAATTAATGAAAAACCTATTTCTAAATAAAAAAAATTCTAGGAGCTATTAAAGCATTATATAAGTTAATATTAAGTTTAAAGTTGCTTAGTCTTCTTATTAACATTGCTTTTATTATCTATGATGATATTTGTTATGAAGAAATTATTTTGAGGTAAAATTTCTAGGCTTACATCTCTATTTTTTAATACTTAAATTTAGTGATATTATACTTGTTAACTATTTAGATTTAAAAACATTGACTTCACTTTGAACTCTAAACCTATATATATATATATATATATATATATATATATATATATATATATATATATATATATATATATATATATATATATATATATATAGAGAGAGAGAGAGAGAGAGAGAGAGAGAGACTTATTGTGAAGTTTAGTATATAGATTTTGTTGGTTGTTATGTATTTAAAATTATAAAGTAAACTAAATATAGTGTATTTGGATTACTTTAATCTGTTTGGTTGAAAACTCTACAAATACATGAATTCCTTTTTTCTTGTTTGGCAAAATAAATATAATGTAAAGTATTTTTGAGATTATTGGCGACAATGGCGTCCGACGATCGATGGGCGACAATCCAGTGGTGATGGCGGGGCCGTGATCGTTAGCGGCTGGCGATCTACGCCAGCGGCCGGTCAGTCGGCAATGGCTCTACCAGCGGTGGTAAGCGATGGCGACTGGCGATGGTGGTCAGCGGTGTCAGCGGTGGTCGGCGATGGCGGTGGCAGCAGCGGCGGCGATGGTAGTCAACGGCGATAGTCAATGCGGCAGTGGTCGGCGAGCGGTGGTTGTCAGCGGTAGCAGTGGTCATGCGGTTAGCGGTGGCGGCACGATGCGATAAGGTCAAAATTGATCGACGACAACTCAACTCGAAAAATCCGTTTAGGTTGACTGAAAAATTTTGGGGTGGTTGAAAAGAAATTGACTGTTTAATTTTAAAGTCGGGTTGGGTTGACCCTCAACCGAAATTGACTCGATTTTGACCGCCAACTCGTTGACCGTACGCCAAGAATTGAATTGATCCGTCAATTTTGACTCGATTTTGACCCTATTTGATCATTGGTCATGTCGGTGTCGGGTTGAAATCGGGGAGTTCAGTTGAAGTTTTGACCCGTTCATAAGCGTGTCGGGTTGGTCAATATTCGTTCGGTCGTTTGGTCAAACCGAACATGGACCAATTGACACTAGTCCGGCGACAACTTTTGTGATTTATTTGGAATTGCCCAAATCGACAATTCAATACACCCAAAATGATCATTCTAATGCATTTCAAATACACTACAAATACATTGAAATTTTACTTCGCACTATACCAAACAGTCAAAAAATTAAATTTCACGCATTTGATTTACTTTATACTTTAAATGCAAGCAATCAAACAGCCCCTAAATCCCATAAAATCTTACGGAATTCTCTTGATTTGTAGCAAGCATTCTTGTATTTCATATATGCAGTTAATTATATATATATATATTTTAAGTCATATTTAAATTAGTCAATTAAAGAAATTTTCTTGTGATTAGTCTTGAAAAAAGTTCAAAAATAAATATTTATACCACATAAAATTTAATGAAATGTTTATTGAATTCAAATTTATCTATGGAGTGATGTATGACCTTGCTTAGGGATGTGGAGGTAGAGAAAAACTAAACAAGACTAAGATGATAGAAAGTAAAATAATAAGAATTTTTATTATATCAAAAAATGAGTACAAGTGAGGCCTTTTGATTAGAACTAACACAAGGAGATGAAGGCTACTCTTAGAGGTCTTATTACTAAGAGTATAAGAACTTGAGGTTTAATGCATGAAAACCACTTAGGAGACTTTTATATTTTTACTTTATGTGACATTAGTTGTCAACTTGATAGAAACTTGTTTGAACATTGAAAGAGTGATCTAACAAGTTTTAGCAAGATTGGTGAAGTTTCAAATAAGGTTCAAGCTAAATTCAAGTATAATTAATTTTAGATTCCAACATTATTTAAATATTATTCAAATATAGTATTAATATGGTACAAATTTATTATTTAAATATTATTCAAATATTATTTAAATTTATTTAATTGATATTTCTCGAATTTACTCGTTTGAACAATTTTACTCTATATATATAGAATTTAGTGGTGTGTTGGAGAAACAAGTTGGACATTTTGAAGCTAATGGTATTAGTATAGTGATTATTAAGAACAAAAACATGTATATTATTATTATTGAATTTTATGTTGATTAGTTTTTTAATGTACTGATGAAGATCAATGAAAAGGTGAGGCTTGTGATTAAGATAATTATACTAGCCATTTCTTCTTCTTTTTTTTTATTTCTCCTTAAGATTTTAGCTTCGTGGCATAAACAAACACTTCTAAATTTGAAAACACTCCGGTTATTATTTGAAGAGATTAGTTTCAATCTTGATTATCTTTAAGTGCATATTTTATAGAGTTTCAAGTAGGGGTGTAAGTGAGTCAAGCTGAATCGAGCTCGACTCGTTAATGACCTCGCGAGGCAAGTTTATCGAGCAACAAGCTCAAGTTCAAGCCTGGTTTGACTCGGCTCTGTAGCTTATCGAGCCAGCATGTTTACATAATGACAAACTGTGATTATCGTGCATCACATTATCAATTTGATAGCTTATTGAGCATTTTAAATAAGCTAGGAGCTTTTCAAACGAGCTCGAGCATTTTAGTCGAGCTCGAGCTGGACTTTCTTGAAATTGAGTCAAGCTCAAGCCTAGTAATTGAGCTCCAATCGAGTTCGAGCTCAACAGGGATCAAACAAACTTAGCTCAATTAAGTCAAAACTCGACTCGGATCGACTAATTTACACCCCTAGTCTGAAGCATGTTTATTAACTACACTTTATTGATGTATACATGATCTAGTTTTGGGTGAGATTGATTTCTTTAATATCATGCACAAGAACACTCACCCAATATATTGGAGAGATAATTCAATAATCTTATATTATACATGTTGTAATTGTATTCAAATATATTAAAAGTTTTTATCCGTTTTATTATAATTATTGTAATTGTACTATCTTATCTGTCATAGTTTGATGTAATCATTATTATTTCATCTTATTGTAGTTATTATGACTTGCTTTATATTATATATACGTGGGTATAAACCACAATCAAATAACAATTAAACAAAATTTTAAAGATGATACAACATTAAGTGAAATACTATCAAACAATAATCAATGATGGTCGAACACTAAATAAACTACAATCAAATATTTTTAGAACATGACTGAGCATTCTCTGTGTCATAATCAAATTTATTTCATCTTCAATCCTGAATTAACTAATGATCACACAAAATGTGAAACAACTTCAAACCAACCATCTTCAATTCATGATCATTTTGATGTGTTATAAATATTAGTTGACTATGTTCAAACTCTAGTAACATACGCAACAACTACATTTCCAAACTTCAATAATATCCAATTACAATTAATATCTTATGTGTTTCAAAATATATTGATCATTATTTAGTATTATTCAAACTTTTATCCAAATAATGATTAAAGAAAATGGGCTTCTAGGCAAACTTCACCAAAAAAAATAAAATAGAGCACATATTTCTTCACTTATAGGCATCATCCAACATATAAAGCCAAAATTTCTTTTTGACAAGACTATTTTTGTTTTATGTATCCTTGCATCAAGTATTCCTTTTCAATGCAACTCATTTATTAAACAATTACAACTAAACTATTAGAATAATTGTTGACCTCACTTTTGGAGTGAGCTCTTAACCTCCTCTCTTTAGACTTAGGACTCTTCTAAATACTAAGAACTCCTTAGTCATAAGACACTTCTAGTGATTAGATGAATACTTAACCTAAGCCTAGAGACTTATAAGTGTTAATCATAAGATTAGGCTATACCTTAGGGCTTAAGGAAATTACCTATTCTATAGCATAAACCCAATCTAGATACACTTTCTCAAATCAAATTCATATTCAATTCTCAAACCAAATCTCAAATTCAAATTCAAATTCCAAATATAATTTCAAATTTAACTCCAAATGATTGAAATACAAAATCAAATTCAAATCCTAAGACCCTTCTAAGCCATATGAACCACATTCATAAGCTTAGGCAAAACCCTTTAGATCAAATCAAATCAATTGATTTTTTTATAAATCAATTATTATTTCATTTATATTCATAAATACAAATGAAATCCAAATTCAAATGACCAAAACTATATCGAAAATCAAATCTAAACTCAATCTAAGCCCTTTAAGCCAATTCTCTTGACTTAACCAAATTCTATCCAAATCAAGTCAAAATCAATGAATTTTCTCTCAAATTAATCATTCATTCGATCATTTATCCAAATATAAATAAAACCTACAATCATCGAACCAAATTCAAGTCAACCCAAGTCAAGCCTAACTTAGCCCTTTTGACTTGAAAATTTTAAATGAGCAAAAATCTCTTAGACTCCAAATCGATTGCTGTTGAATTTATATTTTAATCTAGGGCTCATATATATAAGTTCAACTAAACTCGAATCAAACCAAAACTAAATCAATTGACCCACTTAGGTCCACTTGACCCAAAGTGATCTAAAGGACCTATTTGAGCCAACTTCCAATCCAACCCAAATTGAATTGAACTAAGCTCACCAAAACCTTCTACCATTATTGTTGAACACCCTAGAATGATCAATTATAATCAATTGGGTCAAACCAAGTCAAGTTAGTCATTTGACCAAGTCAACTCTTAGCCCAAATAAACCAAAACTAGCCAAAACTCATCCTACACCAAATTGATTGAAACCAATGATTGATTCAACCCTAAATTAATATTTAAATATAACTTGACCACTAATTGAGTCAAACCAAGCCCAATTAGCCACTTGATCCAAGTTGACCCAAATTAGCCTAAAGGACCAAATCAGGTCAAATCATGATCTAACCTAAATTGATTACAACTAATGGATCAAGTTTATTTTAAATTGATTATTGAACTTGACCAAAGTCATAATTAAACCCAATTTGATCAATCGAGCCCAATTGGTCAACTTGACCCAACCTAGCCCAAATTGGCCTAAAGGGTTAATTTGGCTTAAATCCAAATTAAATCCAAATTAATTCAAATCAAAGAGCACATTCATTTTCAATTAGCCAATTGAACATGAATCAACCCATAACCCAAGCCAATTTGGCCAATTTTAGTCAAATTGGTCAACTTAACTTAATATGACTCAAATTGAGTCAAATCCCTTGAAACCAAGCAATGACCCATTGGGGGCTTATCAAACCTGATCTAAACTCATTTGGGATCAGCCCAAAATCAAACCAACTCATTTAAGTCCCTCATGGATCCTCTCTCACATAGGATTCCACCCAATCTCATTTAATTTTTTTCCCACAAAAGCACTTAACTCATCCCCAACATTCGCATTGAATAGAGCTAATCATATGATAGTAAGAGAGAACTTTGGAGCAAAAATCCAAAGTCCTCAATCAATCCATCATTCCTCACAACCACCCCAAGCAAGATAGCTATTAATTTGGAGCCAAAAAAGTTCAAAAAGGAATAGATTTTCGGCCATTATAAAATGAGGGGGAAATGAGGCTTCACCTCTCTTCCTCTCACCACTATTTAGCCCCCAAGAGCTCCCCAAAGTAAAGAACGAACTCATCCCCCACTTCTTTGAGCTATTTTTGAGCTCAAGCTTTTCTTGCGAGGCGACGGTGAACATTGGAGAAGATGACATTCCGAAGGGAGACAAACATTAAAAATCATTCCAAAGCTTCCTCACATACCTAGGAGTTCGCTCGAATCTTCACCGCCGCCGGAAACCATCCCCGACGAGATAAATTTTGCTAAACTTTAGTCGGCTTTAGGATTTCTCGCATTTTGTGTTAATTTTGTTTGCAATTTTAGAAATTTCTCCTAAATAATCCTATATTTTTTACTTTAAATCATCTCAATTAGAAAATAGAATTTTTCCAGTGTGAATCAATGCAAAACGAGTATATTTGGACAAATTTTTACTTAGAAACTCTCATTTTTCCAAAAAAAGGAGCTCTTTTTACTATTCACCGCTTGACGGACTACAATTGTCGTCTAATCCCGTGGTTCATGGGATCGGACTCGGATCGCACGTGGATCACACGGTTCGCGAGATCGGATGACTCAGATCATGCACCGATCGTGTGATCCTGACCTCTGAATCGACGATCTGATTTGGACCGTCCGATCATAGATGAGACGGTTGAGAGCGAGCCGTGGGTCACTCTCCGTGGGTTGATCGGTCTTCCTGCCCAAACCGCTGACACGGCACAACGCATGAATTGCGCGGCACTGCGCATCCAATCGCGTGACGCCATGTTGCCACATTAGCACCGCATGGATTTTTTGATTTAAAAAATTAATTTAAATCACTAGAAAATTCAAAAATTCATAAAAAAATAAAATACTTATCCAAACATTGCAAACAATGGCTCGTTGGATTTGTCTTTTTGAGAGGAATCTAACAAATTCAAAATTTCTAAATTTTACTAAGTATTTTGAGCTTAATATGAGTTTTAGTAAAAATCAAATTTCTTTAGTTAATCCAAAAATATATGTCAGATTAAGTTGAAATTTTCAGGGATTGAAATTAAAGTTAAAACACGCCTATCAGAAAAATTTCAAGTGAAAATAACTTTTGGATTGGGAGAAATTAAGTTTTGAAGTTGAGATTGTTCATTTTAATAAAATAAATCAAATAAAAATCCAGAAATTTACAAAAATCTTCAAAATGACTTAAATCACTTCAGTTAGCATCCAGGACTCTTAAGAAAATAATATGATTTTCTGAATCCTAATGAACCCCAAACAAACACTTAAGATTAAAGTTTAATCAATTAAAGAGTTAATTAAAACATAATTTAAAAATAATTTAAATATCAAATCAAAATCAGAAATGAAATAGCACTTAAGCAATCATTAATCAAACCCCAAATCAGAAAAATATCATCCTTAGAGTAAACTAAATTAAATATGATTAAATATATTCAAGTTAATAAAACTCAATTAAATGATTAAATCTTAAATCAAACTTAAAATTAAATAAATCTAGGAAACTTTAACATGGGTCAAACTAGTATAACTAAACCTTGACTAAGTATGGAATCTTAATCATATGAAACTCCTTAATGAGTATAAATAAACTGAAACTAATTAATCATTAAATAAACTAAAAATCAAATTGATTAATGAAGCAATTCAATATAATCATCTAATACTAATCGAATTAAACCAAATAAAGTTAAAGTAAACTTAATTAACATATGACTAAATCATCCATTCGGAATAAGATAATTAATTAATCATTAAATATTTCAACCTAATTACTAAATCGAACATGTTAATGAAATCAAACAAACATAATAAATGAATCAAATCAAATAAAACTCTAATCATAAATAATCAAACTTTATTAAAATGAAATAAACAATTAATTCACTTAATAACAATGATGGTAATAATAATAATCTTTTAATCAAATCAAACTTAAGTAAAACACTAAACTAAATCAAACCACTCACATATGGGAAATTAAGTCATTAATCTCTAATTAAACAAACCCTTAATTAATCTAATTATTTAAAATTTTAATTACCCTTAATCAAACTTAATTAATCAAGCATCTAATTAATGCAAACTTAATGAATTAATCCATCATCTTAATGAATCAAATTAATTTAAATAAATTATATTAAAAGCTAACTCTTAAATTAAGCTTAAATCAAACACCTAATTAAATTTAATAATTAATCACACCCTTCAAGTAAACTAATTAAGTTAATCAAATTAATCATATTAAACCTAAGCTTAATCAAACATAATCAAAACCTAAATTAAACCTAAATCATTAAATCATTAATTAAATCATCAAGAATTAAATAAATCTTTATTTAATTTAATAATTAACTTAAACACACTCCTTAATTAAACTAATTACCCTTAAGCTAATCCAACTGAATAAACACCTCATTAATACAAACTTAATAAATTAATCCATCATCTTAATAAACCAAATTAACTTTATAAATTAGATTTAAATTAATTCAAATCAAACACTTAATTAATTTGATCACACATCTTAAGTAAACTAATTAAGTTAATCAAATTAATCATATTAAACTTAAACTTAATCAAACATAAATGCAATTAAATACCAATCAATTCTTAATTTAAACTTAAATCATTAAGTCATTAATTACATCATTAACCTAAATGAATATGAAATCAAATTAAAAATTAAACAAATCTTTACTTAATTTAATAATTGATCACACCTCTTAAACAAGCTAATTAAGTTAATCAAATTAATCATATTAAACTTAAGCTTAATTAAACATAAATTTGAACATAATCAAAATGAAATTAAATGCTAATCAAATCCTAAATAAGTCATTAATTACATCATCAACCTAAACAAATATAAAACCAAATTAAAAATTAAACAAACCCTTATTTAATTTAATAATAAACTTAAACACATTTCTTAATTAAATTAATAATCACATTGAGCCAAAGCAAACTCATAGACTAATAAAGATAATCAAATCAAATTAAATTAAGAAAGACTCTCATTAATTTAATATGTAATCAAATCAAATTCAACCTACTTAAATAAGATAAACTAATTAACTATCCAATGTATGAAATCAAAGTACAAACCAAACTTTGATAAACATGACAAATGGATGAGATTAAGAATAAAATCCTAATTACAAGAAATCAAACTCAATTAAAATCAAAATAAAATCTCAATTAATCTAATATGATCAAACTACAAATGAATGAACCATAATCAAATCAAATAAACATAAAGTTAAGTCACATAACCATAATCAAAGAAAAGAATTAGATATTAATTTAAAAGGATATTGAATTATCAAGGTTTAATTAAACCAAAATATCTAATCTAAAATTAATCATGAATTTAAACAAACTTAAACTTGATTAGAGATCAAGGATATTGAATTATCAAGATTTAATTAAATTAAAACATCTAATCTAAAATTAATTAATAAAAAATACATGAATTTAAACAAACTTAAACTTCATTAGATATTAAGGATATTGAATTATCAAGATGTAATTAAACCAAAACATTTAAACCAAAATAAATCAATCAAATACGTAAATAAATTTATATTCTAAATTATAAACTAAATCAAATAAATTAAATCAAATCAATTACACAAATTCAAATCGATTAATTAAGATACTTAAGGACCTCAGTTAGACTCTTTAAGAGTTAGGATGTAGAATAGGGTGAGTTTTATCTACAAATGGAATTCATTCTACTCTTCATTCTTCAAAACTTAAATATCACTTTAACCAAATAAAAGTGAAATAAATATAAAAAGTAAATTATTAAATCATTTAAATTGAAATCACCTAAGGTAAAATTTAAATGAATTCAAATTCCAAATTGAAACTTAAACTAAAGAAGCTAGTAAAGTCTTGCCACACAAGCCTTAAGCACACACATTAGAATACTAAGTCACCACTTATAGTGCTAAGTTAGGGCATTATATGTATGATGTTGTGTTTTTTTTTTTAGATGTAATATTTTAGACTGGATGTTAGGGTGTATGTTTATAGGTTGGATGTTAGGCATTATTAATCATATTTTTCTGAGGGTTGTGCTTAAGGGTCCCACAGAATAAAAAATATAAATGCATTTGTTGTGCAGGTTGCTTAGCTCCTAAGCATAACCCATGTTAGGACAGGTGGGCTTAGTTACCCGTTTATGGGGTGCTAAGTCAAAATTATTCATATAACTGCTTGGGTTGTATGGTGTGTTTAGCGAACATTTGTTTTGCAGGTGTAGCTAGATTTACTTTTTCTATTTTTGATATAATTTTATATTAGGAATTAGGATTAGTGTTATGGTAGATTAGGATGAGTAGTGGTCAGAAGGCTTAGTCCTTGGGGTGCCCTATGATGCCTTTGGAGCAAATCAAATCAAAACAAAGAGAAGGAAAAAATGAAGAAAAGAAGACACTCACAGCATATATTATTTTTGTAATCCGGATTGTATAAGGGTAGAGCTCGACTACCCATATTTTTTTCTCTTTTCAGGGTGTACGACGGAACCCGACCACACAGCCCTTTTATTCTTTTACAGCAGTCTATAAAAATTATTTGACGTTGTGTTTAGATTGTGCATTAGGATAGCATGCTTTTCATAGTTTCTTTATGATTGATGCTTGAATGTGTGGCCTAGATGCGGTAGGCTCTTAGGATGAAATTAATTTTTTTACCCCAATTAATAACTCATAACCTCATCATAAAGCCTAAAAATTAAATCAAGATAATAAAATTTTTAGCAACCCCTTAGCTGGATGAATGAATGTATAATATAATGCATGTCATATTATTTCACTCTTGTTAAGAGGGGGCTTCCATCTTTGCCAGAGAATGAAGGATTAACTTATGAGAGCCTTGATGGAAGAACACCCCTTTCTCTCTTGATTTGTCCCATAATCAAGTTCTCATGCATTTAAACATACAAAATCCCATAGCCTATGTAAAAAAAATCCAAAAGAATCAAATGAATTTGATAAAAATTTGATTAGATTAAGTCATGGTTTCATACCACTCATGCTCTAGTCTTTTAGGGAGTGAGTTAAAGGACTTTGTCTCTTTTCTAAATAAACAACCGCCTAGACATCTTACAAAGTATAAGACTTACCTACATGGATTTAAAGCATATGAGGAGTTAGCTGGCTGCTACTTCAGGCGATTATAAGTCCAGTAGTCGGGTGATTTATTCTCTCTTGTGGAGGTAAACCATATACTCATTTTAACCTTAGATTTAGGTCATATTTTGGCCCTCGCCAAAGCTCCCTAGATTTAGGATCTAAGGTATTTCTATAATCTTTTGTTGTAAAATTATAAGCCCTAGCAATCTAATAAAATGTCAACTCAAACAATTAACTCTCTTTAATTTTAAAAATATAAAGCTCAACCATATGATAGATTGGAATGCTCATTAGACTTCTTAGTATCATGAGCATTTCCTACTTTCTCCCTTTAAATTTAAAAAATAAGTCTTCTCCTTGATCTATCCCATTTGATTTTCTAAAATATTCAATTCTTTGATAGTCTTAACCTTGAAATCGTTGGAGACCCTAATTGTCTACTTTAATTGAGAGTATTCTTAAGGAATTCTCATTCCTTAGGATGTAATTAACTATAAACCCACCTTAAAATAAACCCTACTTTTCTTTTTCACGTAAAGTAGGGGAAAGATCTCTGGTATATTCGAAGATCCATCATGACTTAGGAGTCCTTATTAGGTAATTAGGTCCATTATAGGGTGGTGATTTCTATCATTCGAGATAGTATATCATTCTTTAATGTCATACTCAATCACTTCAATAAGCACCCCCTAAGATCTGCGTGATTTCCCACATCCTCAAAAATAAACACCACAATAATACACCTAAACTATTTTACATTTACAAACATAATCATAAAAGAAAAAAAAATATTCTAGCTAGCAAATAGTTTGATGCTTAGTAATTTTAATATATTTATTTTAGAGTTAGTTATGTTATCTAATAATTTTACTAGTAATTATTGTTTAATTTAAGCAACTAATTAGTCCTTAAATCAAGGATCATATCTAGATGGTCCAAATAATGGAGAAGAGCCTAATCATATGAAACTTAATTGTGACTTATTTTATAAAGCATTATTTTAGTGCACCAAAATGTTGTCCATATATATATATATATATATATAGTCAAATAAGACATCATAAGGAATGGATTGGATATTTACACCATGATTGAGACATCAAATCAATTAAAAAAAATCATAACATTAGCATTGCCTGAAAAGAAAAAAAAAAAGTTTTTAATAAAAAACTTAAAATTAAAAATGAGGGAGGTGGGCTAGGGGCCCCATGTAAGCCCATGATCAACTTGCTTATAGAGTAGTCAATTTATTCATAGTAAAATAAATATAAAAAATTAAAAACTAACATTGAAAATTTGTATTAGAATGAGGAATGATAAATTGTGAAATATGAGGCTCAAATCTATGATTTTATAAAATTAACTTTTTCATGTCTAATAATTGGATCAAAAATCCTTTAAACTAATATTGAAATTTAGTGTATTCTTCCTTTAAAAAAAAAGAAAAAGAAAATTCAAGATTGTTGATAAATTATGTTAGATTTTTAATACTCTTTTTTAAATAAATTAAAAAACAACACTTCTAGCAAATAATGATAAACGCATAGGGAAAATTGCTAGATCAATCAAATCTAAAGAATTTAATATTTTAAATCAAAACTCTTTCAATAAAATTGTATTGTAAATTTATTTGATTTTATAAATTTAATAAGGAATTTTATCTTTGCACCCACCTTAATAGGGGGTATTTGGACAACCATCTCCCTATTTTTTTATTTAGTTAATTATCCATCAAATTTATTTTAAGAAAAAATATTCTTAAAAGTACATATATCTTGCTCATAACACAATGAATCACCATTCATTTATATCTCTTTCCATATACAAAGTTACGTTTTCTCCTCAGGCATTCTAATATAACTTTTCAATATGATAAAAACTAACATTGAAAATTGATAAAAACTAACATTGCTCACAATGAATAAATTGAGAAAATGTGCTGCCCAATATCCTAATTTATGAAGTCTTCCTATGTAAGCCCATGATAATAATAATAATAAATTTAATTCAATTTTTTAATGCTTTAATCAATTTCATCAATCAAATGATAATTTTTACATAATTACAAATTAAATAATAAAATTTGAATTTTGAATATTTTACACATTTACATAATAAAAAATAAATCAAATATTAAATACAATAATTTATAAATATTTACACTTGTATGCTTCTACAAGTATTACAATATATAATTTATAAATTAATTAAAAATTACATTACATTTTATACATTTACATAATTAAAAATGAACATTTGATATACTTCAAGCAAAGAATTAGGCATTTTGTCTTCAATATTCAGAATCCATAATTGCACTTCATCTTGCATCATATATTAATAAGCCTAAAAAAATGATATAATAAAAAAAACCAATGGGCTCAAAAGATTAAATCAAACAATCATTCATGCCTTCATAGCTTGTTAGATGCTTATATTAAATACTTAAAAAACATTAAATCAGTAAAATAAAATAGCAACATATTTTATTTGATTTAAAAAGAACAAAAGGAAAATTAAAAAATAACAAGATATATTGCAAAACATTTAAAAAAATGGGCTGGGAGTCTAGTATTGGTCCAACAACTAAGAAATCATCAAACCAAGTAACAAAAAATTAAACCAACACTAAATGAGCTAATAGAAACCAGCAATAGTGATATAGTGCAGAAGCAACAGGCATAATTGAATTAGACAACCAACCAGAAGAATAAAAAGTAAGAAAAGCTCATAATCCCAAAATTAAACCAATTGTTATATAAGCAATGATCAATTACTTATTACAACAATATAGAAAAAACTAATCGTAGAGATACAGTGCAGAAGCAATAGGTAGAACCGAATTAGATAGCTAACCAGAAGAACAAAAAGAAAGAAAAGCTCATAATCTCAAGATTAAACCAACTATTATATAAGTAATGATTTATTACTTATTACAATAATATAGAAAAAATCAACAATAGAGATATAATGCAGAAGTAACATACAAAACTAAATTAGACAGTCAACCAGAAGAATAAAAAGCAAAAAAAACTCTTAATCCCAAAGTTAAACTAAGTGTATTATTTGTTATATAAGTGATGGTCTATTGACTATTGAAACAATATAGAAAAAAATAAGTAGTAGAGTTACGGTGTAGAAGCAATAGAACCGAATTAGACGACCAACAAGAAAAATAAAAAGAAAGAAAAACTCTTAATCCCAAAGTTAAACTAATTGTATTATCTATTATATAAGTAGCCAAATAATAAAACTAAGTTGCATCTCTTGTAAAAAAAATATTATTACCATCATAGCTCATCAATTCACAACATTTAGCATAACACCAAGTGCAATATCTACAACTTTTGAAACTATTGAAGAGAAATACAATAGCATACATATAATAACATTAAACCATAAAATTCAACAGTATATAATAATATAAATGTACTATTAAATCACAACTTTCAATAAGATATAAATATAGTATTAAACCAATAAATGATAGCATGTAGCAATATTAAATTATAACAATCAGCAGTACCAATCAACAACAAATTTGAATAATAACCAAAACCATCCAATATTCATATGGTTATAAAGATGGGATCAAAGCATGTCACTAACTAATCCTTCATTTTGAGCTTTCAAAATCTGAAATAGTCAAATATAAGTTTTCTTCTTCCATTAACTCTTGCTGAAATAAACAAATGATTAATTAGAAAAGTATATAAGGTGGCTAATATGAACACTAAACTTTCATAGCTGATAGAACATAATAACTTGAAATTATTGTAGGATTTATTGATGCAAGGCTCATGTATGTAAGTATTTATTGGATGATATCATTAATACTTATATCTTGACTCCCTTAGAGAGGTGTGATAATTGATTCTTCTATGTTGAGACACATCTATTTATGTTCTTCATTTATCATTCACTTAGATATATGCTTAATGCCTCTATTTTGGACGAATCTAAAATAATTTAAATCACATGTTGGTTGTTGATTTTTGTAACCCAAACATTGCATTACATGTCATGATCAGACATGCATGAAAGGATAGTTAAGCATGTCCTTAATCACACACAAACCGATCTCATTTGGTTGCACCAATTTAGATGAGGCATGACTTGATGGGTATATAGTTTTCATGTATCATTTTTTGAGTCAATTTTGGCATGCATGTTGCATTGCATGGTGCCTTTATCGATTCAATCATTTACATTAGTTATTCACATCACTGTGCTCATGCATGCTCTCTTTTATGTGTTAATTGCAAGGAGTATTTGAACAAGTCTTGATTGTGGTGTATCTCCTGACCTTAAATGAGGCTCTTTGTTAGTCCAGACGTGCACACACTTCTACTCACCAATCAATCAAATTGGTTATATCTTCATCAAGGGTAATTTCTTGTGCTTTTAAGACTTCATCATTGTTGTAATGATTGCATGCACTCTTGATAGGACAATTATTTTATTTTATGCCCATATATAGATCTATTGAAAACAAGCCCTTGGTCACTCTAGTTCACCTTATGGCCAAGAGTGGACACTCTTTAAATATTATATATGAGAGGTTGCTCGATCTTAAACTAATAATCCCAACTTTCACATATGAAATTTGAATCGTCCAATCTTTGATCAAGCAATCCAAATCAATCTGTTGATGATGTAAGTGACAAATTATTCGATTAGTACTCATTGGTGGGCCACATGATATGTATCATATCATAACACCACCAATGTGGATATGAATCTTAGCCATTTAGAATTTTTAGAACCTTATTGAAAGTACAAAAAATTTATAAAAAAATTTCAAAAATGGTATTAATTTAAAACACCTTAGCCTTTAATGTTAAAACCATAACATACTTGATATTAAAAGACAATTGGCTTTGTACATTGGCCTTAGTTCTCTCTAGTGGAGTGAATCAAGAGGAAGAGCTAGCAAAAAAAAGACTATAATGATAGTCATAACAACATTCAGGAAAATGATTTGTGCAGTTACAATTAAGGAAAAGAGAAGAAACATTATGGTCATAATTGCAAACTCCAATCTCATCATCTTGATCATAATTTTTTGAACCACTCATTAAATTGATGAGAAACGTTGATTGGTCATGAATCAAAATTTGATAGTTAAAAGGCTCAGTGATAAGAAGAAACCAAGAAAGAGTGATCGCAATATCAAAGACTATGAAGACTACTAACAAATAAGATTGCTCACTCATGAAAAAAATATTGTGTGTAAATTTTCCATTGGTGCTCATTCTATCGAGGAGTGAGATCTTCTTACCCTTTAAGGAAGATGGTTAGAAAAAGTTCATCAACCAACTTGTGAGCAAATGAGAGAGCTTAGTGGAATCCTAATTTTACAGATAACTAAGAGTGGATGAAGGTTGATTTAGTGTCAAATTACATAAAAAATTTGTCTATACTTCACAAAATTTAAATTTGCAATTCTATATAAATAGATTTGCATTTTTATTCATTTACTTTATTATCTTGCTTGAATGATTGTTATGTGGTAATACATGTGTTAATTACTACATATAATATTGAGTTAGCTTACATCATTAAATATTATGCTTATTAGTCTATCATTCTCAAATCTAGCATTGTATCCTATCACTTTTAATCTTAGTGCGGATGGTAGCCAATGTATTATTTTGTGTTTGATTATTTAAGTGAATCACTAGCTCGTGTAGTTAAGTAAACATTTTTGTATTATGCTTACTAGTTCATTACTCACTCACTAGTCGTATTATATTTGTAGGTTGGTTTATTTAAACACTAATTTGAGTGTGTTAGTCATGTTGCATGACAACTCATATATTGTGCTTATAGTTCATTCACTCTTGTGTTAATATTACTTATATTGTAAGCACCTCATACACTTACACTTGTATTATGTGATTATATGCATTTGGATTGAGCGGTTAATTCCACATGTTTAATTGTTGAGCATTCAATTTGTAAGATTTTAGAAAAATAGTCTACAATGCTCAATACACACCTAATTCACCCTCACCAAAATATTTCATACTATATCTTTACTCAAGCAAGATATAATAGGCCAAAGTATAATAGACTAAACATACACAACACACTACTCTCTTTTATGAAAATTTTCCTACACTGACACCATTAAAAGAGATAAATATTCATTCAAATTGATGGTATGTGAACTATGAACTTTGATTTTATGAACTATTTTCATGCATTAGATTATGTAGTTACATTACAAAACACTAGACCAAAGCTCATTCATTATATTTGAGATACAAGCATAAAGTTATGTTAAGACATCAATAAAAAAATGGAACTCAATCACAATGTTAATTAATAAATCATAAAAGGAATGGGATTTTAACACCATGGCAAAATTAATTTGCTGGCTAAATTACTCAAAATGAAAAAATTAAATGAGTAAGAATATAAATTAGATTATGGAAATAATTAGCACTTTAAAATCCAAAACATAAAATAGAAGTTAAATTTATTCTTAATGATGAATCTATTTATTTGAATGTTAATAAGGCAGTAAGAAAAATAATCTCAGAGGAATAATTAAATAGGATTACTTGATAACTTAACTTTATAGAATAGATCATATAACTAGAAAAGTTAAACTTGATGTGCCAACATTTGACGGGAAAATGGATTCTAAAGATTTAAACTACAATGGATATGATAACATTTTAAAATAGAAAATCAATCATGAGAACCTCAAGTAAATTTAACTAAATCAACAATGAAAAAATGCAAAAATTTTAAACAAAATCTACAATACTTTGGCTAAAATGAAATAATATAAAAAAATGATCGATTTTATCATATCATGATCAACTGCTATAAATTTAACTCATAATTCAAGAAAAAAATTTATGACACATAAACAAATTTACATTGTCATTTCAAAAATAATGAAAGAATATAAAAAGAATATTTTTTTTAGATTTTATGTACATTTGATACTTAAACATGCTTATGCTGAATGATTACTTGCTATAAGAAAATTTTAAGCAAATGTTAAAAAAATTTATACATCGAAAAGTTACTATTATTTTGCACAAAAAATAAAACAATACATTTTGAACATAAAATAAGTAAGTATTATTAAACAAATATATTTATTATCATTATTTTATATGTGATAAATGCACTTTATGATTAAAACAAAGATGACAGATGGATTCTAATGATCTCATTTCTTGAAAATGTTTATATTTAAGAATTTGGAAGAAAAATAGTAATGATAGATCAGTAAAAGGAATTATATTATTTAAATCACAATAAACAAAATAACACCAAATTTTACATATTTAATGTAAGTATAACTTATAAGGATTTCATTAAACATCATACTTTAAATAATTTCTTATATGTGTAAATGGACACTTTAGATTAAAATTTTTCTTTAAAATAAATGTTTGCATCTATTTTTAGAAAATTTTTTTAAATTATGTATATTGTCAGAATTTGGGTCAAAATGAATTGAATATAAATCAAATGAAATTATGATAACATAAAAAATAAGTTAGATTTTAAAATGAAAGTTCTTTGTACAATCCTCTAAACCATTTTACATTTATAATTTCATATTTAAGTAGTTTGATATATAGGATTATGTAAATCTGTTTTTTTTTTTATTTTACATTTTTAAAATGCTTATTATTCCTTATATAAAGCTAATGCATTATTTTGTGAGTCAAAAATTTTTTTTAATTTAAAAATGGAATTTTAGAATTATTGATTGGGTTGTATCATGTGAATTTTAACCCTTTGAACTCATGTCTATTTAATTTTAAACTGGGCTTATATCTCTATTGTACATTATAAAATTTTTGAGTTCTTTTCAAGAGGATTTTGAGAATATTTTTCATTTTACACTCTAATGTATAATCTTTTTTTTTTTTTTTCAATTTTAAACCAATGTGGGGCTTGTTATATCCTCTCTACATGCTATTATAGGCTCGTTTGAGTTATTTCAGGATTTTGTGATTTTATGTACTTTTATGTGTACACTCTCAACTTAATTTTAAACCAATGTGGGGATTTTATTATTTCTATTTTAATTTGAATGTAAAAATTAACATGGATTGTGAAATTTTGATGTGATTGATCATGACAAGTTTTTTTTTCAATTTTAAAAATCATTTACATATCTTATATGTTTTGAAATTTATAGTTCTTCCTCTAAGAGGATATTTGTAGTTTTTCATGTGTACACTAATTTTTTTTTTCAATTTTAAACCACTGTGGGGCTTGTTATATCTTTTGTACATGCTATTGTAAGCTGTTTTGAGTTCTTTCTAAGACGATTTGGAGACTATTGGTGTAGTTTTTTACGTGTACACTCTATACACTATAGAGTGCATACCATTTTTTAAAATTTTAAACCACTATTGGGCTTGTTATATCCTCTATACAAACTATTATAAGCTCGTTTGAGTTGTATCCTGAAGAATTTGGGTGATTTTGGCACAGTTTCTCACGTGTATACTATGTACACTCTAGAGTGTACACCTTTTTTTTTTTTCAATTTTAAACTACTATGGGGCTTGTTATATCCTCTCTACATGTTATTATAAGCTAGTTTGAGTTATTTCCTAGGGATTTTGGTGATTTTGGTGTAATTTTTCATGTGTACGCTCTGCACACTCTAGAGTGTACACCTTTTTTTTTTCAATTTTAAACCACTGTAAGGCTTATTATATCCTCTCTACATGCTTATTATAAGCTGGTTTAAGTTATTTCTTGTAAAATTTGGGTGATTTTTATGCAGTTTTCTATGTGTACACTCTATACACTCTAGAGTGTACACCCTTTTTTTTTTCAATTTTAAACCACTGTGTGGCTTGTTATATCCTCTATGCATGCTATTATAAGCTGGTTTAAGTTAATTTTTTTGGAGATTTGGGTGATTTTGGCACAGTTTTCCATGTGTTCACTCTGTACATTGTGGAGTGTAAACCCTTTTTTCAATTTTAAATGATTGTAGGGCTTACTATATCTTTTGTACATGCTATTATAAGCTGTTTGGAGTTCTTTCTAAGAGGATTTGGGGTCTGTTGGTGCAGTTTTTCACGTGTATACTCTATACACTCTAGAGTATATACCCTTTTTTTATTTTTAACTACTACGGGGCTTGTTATATCCTCTCTTCATGCTATTATAAGCTGGTTTGAGTTATTTCTTAGAATTTGGGTGATTTTGATGTAATTTTTCATTTGTACACTCCAGACTGTATACCTTTTTTCAATTTTAAACCATTATGAAGCTTGATATATCCCTCTACATGCTATTATAAGCTAATTTGAGTTATTTTCTGTGAAATTTGGATGATTTTTGTACAATTTTTTATATATACACTATGTACACTTTAGAGTGTACACCCTTTTTCTAATTTTAAACCACTTTGGGGCTTGCTATGTCCTCTCTACATGCTATTATAAGCTATTTTGAGTTATTTCCTGAGGGATTTGAGTAATTTTGGTACAATTTTTCATGTGTACACTTTGTACACTGTGGAGTGTATACTCTTTTTTTCAATTTTAAATCACTGTGGGGCTTGTTATATCTTTTACACATGCTATTGTAAGTTGTCTAGAGTTCTTTCAAGAGTATTTGGGTCTGTAGGTGCAATTTTTCATGTGTACACTCTATAGTGTACACCCCCTTTTTTTCAAATTTAAACCACTGTGAGGCTTGCTATATCTTTTGTACATGTTATTGAAAGCTGTTTGAAGTTCTTTTCAATATGATTTAAAAGTTTTTAGAGCAGTTTTCCATATATACACTCTGTACACTGTGGAGTGTACATCATTGTTTTCAATTTTAAACTACTGTGGGGCTTATTATATCTTTTGTACATGCTATTGTAAGCTGTTTGGAGTTCTTTCTAAGAGGATTTGAGGTCTGTTGGTATAATTTTTCATGTGTACACTCTAGAGTTTACACCTTTTTTTTTCTAATTTTAAACCACTATGGGGCTTGTTATATCCTATCTACATGTTATTATAAGCTGGTTTGAATTGTATCCTGGGGAATTTGGGTGATTCCAATTATGGAGATAATGTTCTCATTAATTCACTTTTCATTTAAAGCTTAAAATGTCTGGAAAACATATAACTTTTAGAAGTAGGCCATCCACCATTAGAGCAATGCTTGATTCTATTTCAAGCCACTTTTCTGATGAAGTAGTTGTAGTTTTAAGAATGATATATGTGCATTAATTCATTAGAATGTCTATAATTCAACAAGATTCAGCTGTCATCACTTCAATCATGTCCTACTGGAATATAGAAAGGCAGACTTTCTACATCGGTGGCCACTGCATTCCTTTCACAGAAAATGAAGTGCTTTAATTGTAAGGATGTCAAACAGAGCGGAGAAGGTTATATGGTAGAAATCTCCACTGTTGAAGTCTAATTCAATTGATTTAAACAATAAAATTGAGAAGTTGGATCGTCATTGACCTCAGCACAATTTGTACAGTTGTACATACAATTTTTGCTTTCAAATCTTTTTTTATTTATCATAATTATAGAGTGTCGTTAGACATGATCTCCTATGCTAATGACATAGAGAAATTTATTGATTACAATTGGTCAGAAGCCGTTTGGAGCTTCCTTGTTTCACAATTTGATGTTATTACATCAAAAATTTTGACACAGAAGGCACTTGGGTACATGAGTGGCTTTGTCACTCTTCTGATGGTATGTTTTACATCTTCAAATTTATATTGTGCTATACACCAAAGTTAAATTATGTAAATCTTTCATGCAGATTTGAGATGTAGAACACACAAGAATCTTAAGGCCAACCGTTCCTTCTACAAAGCCCCGTATGCTATAGTGGCCAAAAATAAAGTTTGTAGAGAATTTCATTAGTGGTTTGCAAGGACACCAGATAATGCTAATTAGATTTACTTCATTTACATCAAAATTGATTTATTACTATTATAAATTATCACACTTTCTTATTGGTGTAACACAGGTCTTCCTATCATTTGAAGACATAAAAGAAGAGGAGACTTGACTCCTTGAAATAGTGTCCTCTATCCCGCAGCCAACCCACAATGAGCCCCATTTGAAGTCCCAGGAGTGAAGCCCCAAGTGGATCTCTCTACATCTCTCCTCAATATTCTCCTCCTTCCTATGCATCTAGCATGTCATCTACTACTACCCCTGTAGGAAACATTAAGATAGATAAGATACTTTCAGCTTTCAAGGCCCTAGAGGATAGAGTATCATTTTTGAATCTTTAATAACTAAGAGAGTAGATGTATTAATTCACAGCTAGCTATTATTGAGGCAATGATTGTTGGACAGGAGGGTCCAAGCATGGGAGAAGCTCCTGAGGAGGCTAACACAGGGGAAGCCACCCAGGGAACACATCTAGAGGGGCCTTCAGAAACTGTCTTAGTAAAGGATGGACAGTTGATTATACACGAAGGCCCCATATTAGATAAAGATACTGCTCAGGCTTTACTGGGCAGCATAGAACGTGGTGTGAAGGTGAGACAGCTTAGAAAGAGAAAAGTTATCTCATCATCATTCACATAAGTTTATAGGAAGACGTGCAGCAAACAAATCTAGCCTTTGTTGCCACACAAGATGCAAAGAGAGCAGATGAGATATTTCGTGTCTTTCTTACCACTTTAATCTAATAAAATTTATTTTAGTGATTTCTTATGTAGGTTAAGAGAGAGGTTCCTACAACAGAGGAATAATCAGCAACTATAGTAATAGTGATTGAGGAACATCAGGAAGAGGTATTCTTCATTTTAGAAGATTTTACTTTAGTTCATATTGAATTCAACTCTTAAACCTTCTTGATTTATTGTAGCCAGCTGAGGCACATAAGACCATAGACTTCTCATCAAGAGATGTTCTACCCAAGCTAATGCTGCAGCTCATTGACACATCTTGTGCCTGATTTAGGGACAAGTAAGTCATTGCTTAGTCTACTTCATTCAGTTTCCATAAAATCACCTTTGATTTAGATTGCTCACATGCCCTCACATGCCTATGTTGCTCACATGTATGAGTGATCATGTATTCTCAGCCAGAAATATCATTATTGTCAAAGGCCAAATTGATGAATTACTGACAGATCAATATTTATCAGATGCATATGTTGATGACTTTGCTTATTTGTTGGCCAAGAAGAATAATATCTATCCTGGGCTATATGTCCCATATCTATATGTCTTATGTCTACACTGGGTGAGTTCATGCAAGGAGGATTGGGTTATAAGATGCCTTCCAAATTTTTGTTAGTTATAAGTTAGTTAATTTAACTTTTCTTCCAATTCTTGCAGAGTTATGCTAAATATGGCCTGACAAAGGAAAGCAAAATGTACATCCAACATATTACTGCAGACAATGCTTTAAGTGTAGATTTACTCTTACTTCTAATCATCAATAATCAGCATTAGGCACTACTAGTGGGGCATATTAAGAAAGGAGCATAGTTCTTCTATGACTCACTGCCAAACCCAACCCATAAGGCTATTTTTCTTGATATTATAAGAATTCTTGTTATTTTCAGTTTTTTCTAAATACATAATTTGTAACGAACTTATTGGTTTTGTTTGGTGCTTATGTAGATCAAATTACTCATCGAAGATTCTGGCCAGGCTTTTGAGAGCAACCCTCAGGAATGGCCAATCGAAGTTATTAGTGGTATACCAGTCCAATAGAATAGTATTGACTGTGACATATTTGTGTGTAAATATATGATGGCAGTGGTTAGCAGACCTCCAGTGGACTGGGCTGAGCACCAACATTGGCAAAAAAAAGATGAACTTCTTCAGAGCAGAGTTTGCTTATGCTATTTTTTGTTTAACTATGAAATAACTGACTTATAGAATATTGACTGCCTCATGGTTGTTGTACATATTAAATGTTAGGCTTCTTTATGACACCAAAGGACGTTTCTGTCATCATTCAATTAGGGATGAAGAGGCGAAGGTATGTTCTTCTTGTGTTAATTTGAAACATCATTTATATGTTTAGCTAGAACTCTAGGATGGACTTGATATGGTTAATCATGATATCTGGTTGTGCAGTGAATGTACTTTTAATGTTTGAAAATAGCTATTAAATTTATGATATTACTAGTAAACACTTTGCTTACATGGAAACAAATAACAACAATCTTATGAAAGCTCATTATTAAGCAAAAACTTTTCTTATTAATGACAACAAACTTTTAAACCACTATGGGGCTTGCTATAACTTTTGTACATAATATTGGAAGCTGATTTGAGTTATTTCCAGGAAGATTTCTGTGATTTTGGTATAGTTTTTTCTGTGTACACTCTATACACTAGGGAGTGTACACCCCTTTTTTAGTTTTAAACCACTGTGAGGCTTGATATAACTTTTGTACATACTATTAGAAGCTGATTTGAGTTATTTCCAGGATGATTTCTATGATTTTGGTGCAGTTTTTCATAGGTACACTCTAGAGTGTACACCCTTTTTTTAGTTTTAAACCACTGTGGGGCTTGCTATATCTTTTGTACATGTTATTAGAAGTTGATTTGAGCTATTTTCTGAAAGATTTTTGTGATTTTTGTGCAGTTTTTCATATATACACTCTGAAGTGTACACCTCATTCTTTAATTTTAAACCACTATGGGGCTTATTATATCTTTTGTACATGATATTAGAAGCTGGTTTGAGTTATTTCTAGGAAGGTTTCTATGATTTTGGTGCACTTTTTCATGTGTACACTATGTACACTCTGGAGTGTATACCCTTCTATTTAGTTCTAAACCACTGTGGGGTTTGCTCTATCTATTGTACATGCTATTAGAAGCTGGTTTGAGTTATTTCCAGAAGGATTTGGATGATTTTGGTATAATTTTTTATGTGTACACTATGTACACTCTAGAGTGTACACCCTTTTTTTAATTTTAAATCATTGTGTGCTTACTATCTCTTTTGTACATCATCTAGAGTGTAGATTTTGTACACTCTGTACACTTTGTACATTATGTACACTTTGGAGTGTACACTATGTACACTAATTTGAAAATCATTGTTGATAACATCTTATTGAAAATTTAATGCACACATCATGAAAATTTGTATATATTTATATAATTAATATATAAATGTTTATATTTATTTATATTATAAAAAATAGTTTATTTAAGATAAATTAATATTATTAATATTTTATTTAAATTTTAAATTATTATATAAGTAAATAAAAAAATTTAGATAATATACACATAACTTATAGTAAGTATGTTAATCTACTAAATACTTCAAAAATATGAGGGAGCTTGTTAACCTCATTTTTAGGATGAGCTCTCAACCCCTCCATCTTAGACATAGGACTCCTCTTAGACATTAAGAGATCCTTAGTCTTAAGACACATCTAATGATTAGGTGGACACTCAACCTAGCCCTAGAGACTTAGAAGGGTTAGTTATAGGATTAGGTCATACCCTAGGGGTGTTGGGAAAATCTGCCTACCCTTAGCTTGAACCACTCTTCACCTTCCTTCCTTCAAGTCAAATTTCAAATCAATCCTAATTGATTTTCTCAAAATCCAAATCAATCTTATTTGATTTTCTCCAAACTCAAATCAATATCACATGATTGAAACCTATGATTGAAATTCATGATTGAAACCCATAATCAAATTCTAAGTTGAAATTCCAAGTTCAAAATATTTACTAAGTCCTTAATTCCCTCTTAAGGACTTAGCCTAAATCAAATCAAATCAATTCAAATTCATAAAATTTTCTCACCACTCATTTATATTCTCATTTATATTCACATATATAAATGAAATATAAATTCAAATCAATCAAACTAAATTCAAAATTCAAATCTAAAATTTAAAATCTTTTCTAAGTCACTTTGATTTTGTCTTAAGGACTTAGCCTAGATCATATTCAAATCACTTCGAACTCTTGAAATTTTCTCATAACCCATTTATATTCTCATTTATATTCACATATATAAATGAAATATAAATTCAAACAACCAAAATCAATTCCAAAAATTCAATTTCAAACCCATTCAAAATCCAACCTAAGTCTTTCAAGTCAAAATCTTGAACTTAGCCAAATCAATTTCAAATCAAACCAAACCCTTGATTTTTCTTCATGATTTAATCAATCCTTCAATCATGAATCCAAATATAAATACAAACTTCAATCACTTTATTGACCTCATTTTTAGAATGAGCTCTCAATACCTCCATCTTAAACATATGATTCCTCTTAGACTTTAAGAGTTTCTTAGTCTTAAGACATATCTAGTGATTAGGTGGACACTCCCCTAGCTCTAGAAGACTTAGAAGGGTTTAGCCATAGGATTAGGTCATGCCTTAGGGGTGTTCGGAAATTTTCCTACCCTTAGCTTGCACCATTTCTCACCTTTCCTTTTTTTTAAAGTCAAAACTCCAAATAAATTCTAATTGATTTTCTCCAAATCAAGTCAACTCCACCTATATCAAATCCATGATTGAAACTTTTGATTGAAACCCATGATCAAAAATCCATAAAAAAAAAAAATTCTGAGTCCAAATTTTGCGTAAGTCCTTAATTTTTTCTTAAGGACTTAACCAAAATCATAATTCAAACCTATTCAAATCTTTTAGATCTTTCCATAATTCATTTATATTTTCATTTATATTCACATATATAAATGAAATATAAATTCAAACTCATCAAATCAAACTCAAAATTCAAAATCAATTGACGAAAATTTTCTTAAGTCCCTTTAATTTTTTATTAAAGGACTTAGCCAAAATCAACGCTAAACTTTGATCAAACCTATTCAAATCCATGGGATTTTCTCAAAATGTATTTATATTCTCATTTATATTCTCATATATAAATGAAATATAAATATAAATCAATCAAATCCAACTTAAAAATGAAATTCCAAATTTAAAATCCTTGAAATTTCCTTAAATCCTTGAAATGCCCTTTAATGGATTTAACCTAAACTTTGATCAAACCATTTCAAACTCATGGGATTTTCTCAATCAATTTGTATTCTCATTTATGTTCACATATATAAATGAAATATAAATATAAATCAATCCAAATCCAATCAAAAAATAAAATTGCAAATTAAAATTTTCCTTAAATTCTTTAAATTCCCTTTAATGGATTTATCCCAAATCATGATTAAACCACTTCAAATCTTTGAAATTTTATCATGATCAATTTATAAATGAAATATAAATTCAAACAATCAAAATCAAATCCAAAAATCAAACTCAAATCTATTCAAAATCAAATCTAAGCCTTTCAAGCCAAAATCTTGAGCTTAGCCAAAACACTTTCAAATCAAGCCAAACCCTTGATTTTCTCTCATGGTTCAATCAATCCTACAATCATGAGCTCATATATAAATCCAAACTTCAATCAAATAGTCAAAACCCAAATAAAAAATCGAACCCAAAACCTCTTCATATTCTTCTTTTGAATATGAAATTTTCAAATAAATCAAAACCCATTTGACTTCAAACCAATTGTAAATGGATTTATATTTCAATCATGAGTCCATATACAAGATCAACCAACTTCAAATCAAGCTTTGACCAAGCTATTTGACCCACTTAGGATCACTTGACCCAAAGTGACCTAAAGTACCCTTATGAGCTAACTTTTGATCATAACCAAATTGGATTGAACCAAACTCATATTTCCTTCTCATCATGATCAACAATCATCATGGGATGATCAATCAATCAAAATGGGTCAAACCAAGTCAAACCTAAGGGTTGACCAAGTCAACACTTAACCTAAAATGAAACCTAACATAGCCAAAATCCACCATAGGACAAATTGATTGAAACCTTTGATCTAAGTTCACTCATAACCTATGTTTGAACTTGACCAAGTCAAAATTTGAGCCTAACCTAGCCCAATTGGCCCACTTGACCCAAGTTGACTCATTTTGACCTAAAGGGCCTAAATGTGTCAAAATTTGATCTAAGCCAAATTGTTTGAAACCAATGGGCTAGGTCCATTCCAAATCACTTGTGGAACTTGACCAAAGCCTCAATTAGTCAATTAGACCCAAACTAGCCCAATTGACCTTAGACCCAACATGACCTAAAGGGGTCATGTTGAGCCAAAATTGACCTTAACCCAAATTGATTGGAAACAAAGATACCAATACACTCCATATGACTAACCAAACCTAAACCTACCCTTGACTTATCCCAAATAGGTCAAATGGGTCAAATGGGTCAACTTGACCCAATTGACCTAAATGAGTCATATGAGCCAAAACCAAATCTAATCTAAATTGAACCAAACCAAAGGCACCAAAATATTTCAAATGGTCACATGAACTTGACCCAACCCTTGGTTTGACCCAATTAGACCAATTGGTCAACTTCGAAGTTGACCCATTTTGACCTAAATGGGTCAACATGAGCAAACCTATCAAATGGATTCCAAATCCATTGAAACTTTATTTTCTCAACATACCAAACATACCCAAATTGAAAAAATTACAAAATGACCATTATACCCCTAGTCCATAGAGCAAATTTTGGCCTAGCCCATGGGTATTTTGGTCATATACTCAGCACAATCACTTGAGGCTCTCCTAAAAGCTCAAGGGGACTTAGTGATGAGTGGTGCACCAAACCCAATGGGTTTGGGTCAACCCATTTGGCCCATGGACCAAACCCGACCCCACAACATGAAATTAAAATTTCAAATTCCCCCCTAAGGTCAATTGGATGCACATGGGAGTTAGCATTCCACTCCTCTGGCCAAACTGACCATGTGCATTGCTTTAACCACCTAAACAACCCATACCATGGTGTCAATTGGATCAAAATGGCAAGCTCATTACCGGTCATCCGATTGCCATAGGGGGAGATATACTTCCCCTAATCCACTAAAATTTGAATAGATTCACACTCGATTGAAACCTAGGAACTCTTAACAACCACCTCAGAGCTTTCCCAAGGTCCCTAGTGAGGTTTTGAATCTTACTTTCTTCGATTTTGCACAATGCAAAATAGTGGAGCTCGATCCAATAGTGAATTTTATCCACACTTAATCTCCTTCCAATTCCTCTTGCACACTTGATCAAGGAGCTAAGTCGAGCCTGCCCCAAGCTTTCTCTGAAGTTCTAAAGGCAAGGGAGAGTTCAATTCAACCAAAGCCGCAAAAGGAGTGAAGATGAATTGGTCCATAGAGCTATACACTCAACCTCAAGTTCTAAAAACTTCAACAAAGCTTCTTCTCAGCCAGACGAAGCTCCTCTAAGGGAATCGAGCGTTGGTGATCACCTTCAACGAAGTTAGTGATTTTCGAGCTTAATTCTAATAGGTGTTGGTCCTTTGTGAAGTAAACTTTAATCTCATAAGATCTTAGCCGTTGGATGTGTTGGTATTTGCATGATGAAGGTGTGGGCTAAATTTTAGCCTAATCCGAGCTCAATCGAGCTCAAATCAAAGCTTAGAAGGTGGACAGATCTCATTCTTCCTAAGCTTTGGCAGGGATGAATCTCTGGCCATCCATCCGCACCGTTAGGATGGACGACCGAGATTATTACTATGTTTATATAGTCATTATCCATTTTAAAAACCATGGGTGTATCCTCAGCCATCTGATCTTTGATCGGAAGGCTAAGGGTAATAGTTTGTGCGCCGCCACCGCCTCCCCCTATTTGAGAACTTAAGTAAAGGGCTCACAGTCCGACGCGTGTAAAGTGCGCTGACCGCCCTGCCACGTGTCGCGCCGTGAGCCAGAGATTAGTTAGGGATTATAAAATTCTTAATTAATTCCTAAATTACTTAGAGAACTTCAAAAAATCATAACTCCTTCAAGAAAAATATAAAAAAATAAAAAGGAAAATGCCTTGGATAGATAATTTCATCTAGAATATTCTAAAAATATTTTCAATGGATTTTGAATTTTTGTTTTCTCTAAATTTGGGTTTCTTTGGAAATTATAATTAGTTAGTTATTCTCTAATTAAGTCACCAATTGATCTCAAATTTTTAAGGTTCATTTTAGGGGATGACCTCTGCCTCTCCTAATTTTCTTGAGATTTATTGAGGCCTTCATTGAGAAAATTGCTATTTCATTCCCTAATTACCCCCTTCATTTAATTAAGGGTAATTAAGGTGTAATTAGTAGATTTTTCCTATGATTAAGTTTGATTAAGGTCAGATACAATGAGTAGGGGTTTTATGGAATATTTTTGAGATATTTCCCTTAAGCTATTCCCTAAACCCCCTTTTCTTTCCTTAATCCCCTCTTAATTAGGGGTTAATTCATTAATTATCCCTTTAAATAATTTTCAAAAAATTCTAAAAAGTTTCAGAACTTAATTAATCTACCTTGGGTAGATGCTTAGGTGTTTAATAGCCCAAGTTTAATTAGGAAAATTAAAACCCCTCTCATAAGTGTGAAAGGGTATTTTAAAAGTACTTAAGCTAAAACCCCTTAGCTTAATTAACTTTTAATTGTGAGCCAAATTGCATTAGGCCTTTTCATTATTAGGTGCATTATAAATTTAAATATCTTGTGGGTTTTATGTCATCTCATTAGCTCATAATTATTTAGTTATTTTTTTAAGGTGGTGTAGGTAAGGGTTAATTAAGCCACTTAATTCATACCCTAACCTAATCAATACATAAAAATGGATCTAATGAATTAAAAAATTAAACAAAAATATGAAACACATGTGGGAATGGGTTAGGAACAGTAAACTCATCTCACCTTTTCAAAATTAAATCAAACTTCAAACAAACAAAAATCATTTTGAAATTCACTTTGATTTATTCTAAATTTTCTTATTCTTTAAGAATGTCTTTAGGATTTAAGTAAAGTGAGTTTGTTTACATACTTTCATTAGTTTTAGTTAATTTTTCTAAGGTGGTGTAGATAAGGGTTAATTAATCCACTTAATTCATACCCTAACCTAATCAATACATAAAAATGTATCTAATGAATTAAAAAATTAAACAAAAATATGAAACACATGTGAGAATGGGTTAGGAACAATAAACTCATCTTACCTTTTCAAAATTAAATCAAACTTCAAACAAACAAAAATCATTTTGAAATTCACTTTGTTTAATTCTAAATTTTCTTATTCTTTAAGAATGTCTTTAGGATTTAAGTAAAGTGAGTTTGTTTACATGCTTTCATTGCTTTTAGTTAATTTTTCTAAGGTGGTGTAGGTAAGGGTTAATTAAGCCATTTAATTCATACCCTAACCTAATCAATACATAAAAATGGATCTAATGAATTAAAAAATTAAACAAAAATATGAAACACATGTGGGAATGGGTTTGGAACAGCAAACTCATCTCACATTTTCAAAATTAAATCAAACTTCAAACAAACAAAAATCATTTTGAACTTCACTTTTATTTATTCTAAATTTTCTTAGTCTTTAAGAATGTCTTTACGATTTTAGTAAAGTGAGTTTGTTTATATGCTTTCATTACTTTATATCTTTCCTAACATGTTAAATTGTATGTCATGTGATTCATGCATCCATAATTTCATGTTTTCAAAGTTTTAAAATGAAATTGCTTACTTTATGTCAAATGTGCATGTGTTGGCTAAAGTAAAATAGGAGTTTCTATTATCACTACTAAATTCAAAGTATTTTCAAAACCTATAAATGAAACATCAAATCTAAAAGTATGTTATTCTTATAATTTAATTATAAGCTTGCATGTGATAGATTATAAAGTATTATTTAGTGTAGCCTTTCCTTCCTTTCTTATATTAACATAGTTTTGAATAAGTGTTGGTAAGATGTAGGATTCATTTGAAAAGAACCCAACACTTACTTAATTACAAACCTTATTCATCCCTATGCTCTCACTTAAGAAGGGTTGCCTATACTTGCATGAATAACTTGCATAAACAAAAATGAAACAATTAAACAACTTTTGCATATTCCTTTTCCATTTCATTTCTTTTATATGCATGTTTGTACTTAAGGAAAGTAATATATTAGTCTGGACAACCCTGAGGTTGCGAGGCTTTAAGTAGTCCTAAGTAGGTTTTATACCTTACACCTCTGGTTAACAATGACGCTGTACTCACTTATGCCTTTCTTACTTTCATGTATGTATGTGAAATTTTGTATAAGGAAAACCTTTTTTACTTAAAATAAAATCATACATGCTTTAACTTCTAAATTTTCTTAAATGGATTACTTAGCATGCATCATAAAGTGTGTTAACTATTCTCATTTACAAGTATAGATATGCTTAGGATCCATCCATATGCATGGTATATATGTTGGGAAAGAATTAAAGTAATGTGTGTTATGTGAATTTTGATTCATTTTATTTAATCTTAAAATGTCTTTCTTTTTGAATAGGTTTGTTTAGAGTTTATCTGAACTTAGGATTGATTAAAAGATGTAATCCATTCACCTAAATGAAATTAAAATGTGAACTTACCTTAGAAATTACTTAAGGTTAGGGAAGGAAAGAGAAGTTTTTTTCTCTTTTCCTCTCTTCATAACTTAGTAATTAATTGTAGGTTTCACCTAAACCAAATTAAAACATGAAATAAAACAAACCCAAAACACTTAAACAACTTAAATGAAACCCTCCTCTAAATTGAACATGCTTCACACTTAGAAAATTCAAACCCAAAGTCCTAAGCTAATCATACCACACAAGCCTTCAAAGCACACACATTAGCCTAAGTCACTACTTCTAGCTTTAGGTTAGGTTGATGTATTGCTTGATGTTATGCTTTATTTTATGATGAATATTTTAGACTGGATGTTAGGGTGTATGCTCGTAGAATGAATGGTAGGATGTGCTTAGTCTAACTATTCTTTTAGGATTGTGCTAAAGGGCTATCATAAATAAATAAAATATAAATACTTGCTTTTATACCTCTTAGCATAACCCATAGGCCAGGTGGACTTAGTCACCCATGTGTGGGGTGATAAGTCCAATATACATGCTTGGGATTTGTGTGGTGTGATTTACTAACATTTGTTTTGCAGGTGTTAGTTAGATTTCCACTTTTCCTTTTCATGTAAAAATTTGTATAAATTAGACTTTGAACTGATTTATTATGGGAGATTGGGATGAGCATTGGTCATAAGAGCCCCTCTTATGCACCATGTGAAGCCTTGGAGCATCCACCTTCCAACCTTCTAAAGGAAGATCCAAAGAAGAAAAGAAGAAAAGAAGAAAGAAGAAAGAAAGCTTGAAGACCCCCATAACAATGAATTCCTTTGCTTAAATTGTAATTCAATTCATTTATAATCCAGGTTATATAAGGGTAGAGCTCGGTTACCCAATTTGATATTTTTGGATTTGTGCGGTGGTGCCCGACCACAATGGCATTTTATTCTTTTTCTAGTTTCTTCCTTGCTTTATGTATGGCCTGGATGAGGATTAGGCTTTTTAGGGATAAATAAATCTTTTACCCAACTTAATAACTCAAAATAAAATTAAACAACTCATAACCTCACCTAAAGCTTAGGATTAAAATTAAGATAAAAGATTTAACAACCTTTTAGCTGGATGAGTATTTCTTTATAATATCATGCACAAATGCATCTTATTTTACTCTTGATTGGAGGGCTTCCACCTTTGCCAAGAACCCGGCTTGACATGTGAGAGCTGTGGTGGAAACTCACCTTCTAAACTTCTCACTGATTATGGCCAATAATCTGATTTCTCATGCACTAGTCATAAAAATCCTATTAGCATGAGTCAAAATAATTGTCTAAAAATAAAAAATAAAATAAAATTTAAAATTCATTAGATTTAAGTCATCTGAAGCATGTCCCTTTACATGATCTAGTCTCTTTAGGGAGTGAGTTTAAGGACTTAGTATCTTTCTAAATAAAAATAGCCTAACTATCTTGCATTAAACATAAAGACTTTTCTACATGTATTTAAAATCATAGGAGGAGTTAGTTGGTGGCCACTCCTAGGCGGTTGTAAGTCCAAGCTGTCGGGTGGTTTGTCCTCTCTTGTGGAGGCAAACCAATTACCCATTTTTACCTTAGATTTAGGTTATGCTTCCGGCCATCACTAAAGCTCCATAGATTTAGGTTCTAAGGTTATTTTTCCTTTTTATGGGCCATAAGCATAATCTCTCACCTATTAGGCATTTCCTTAATCTTGTGTTAAGGAATCATAAGTCCTAAATTTCTAATGAAAAATGCAACTCAAACAAACTAAATCAATTTCTAAAATGTAAAGCCCAATTTTAGAATATTTTGAGATGCTCGCTAGGTTTCCTAGCATCATGAGAATCTCCTACTTATTCCCATTTTGGCTTCGATAATAAATCTCTCTTTGATCATTCCCATTTGATTTTCAAAAATAAACCAATCGACTGATAGTCCTTCCTATTAAAATCTTCAAAGACAATAATCATTTATCTTAATCGAGAGTTTTCTTAAGAGATCATGTCCCTTAAGATGTAATTAACTATGGGGGCTTGCCCCTATATGGAACTTAATGAACCCAATTTAAAATAAACCCTACTTTACTTTTCCATGTAAAGTAGGGGAAGAATCTCTGGTACATATGCAGACCCATCGTCCTTAGGAGTCCTCATTGAGGTGATTAGTTCCATTAAAGGGTAGTGACTTCTATCTTTCGAGATAGTACATAATACCTTGATGACGTATCTGATCACCTGAATAAGTACATCTGTGGATCTGTGTGGTGTCTTATTAAGATGAATTTTTGTAAATGTGTCCTCTTTCTTTTGTCCCCACTGATTTGAAAGGTGACTCCCTTATAAGAATTTTTCACCACACACTTAACCAAAACTCAATTCAAAAATCAAACCTCAAATCCATTCATGTTCTTCCTTTGAATATGAAATTGTCATATGAATCAAAACCCATTTGACTTCAAACCAGTTGCAAATGGATTTCTATTTCAATCATAAGTCTATATACAAGTTCAATCAAACTCAAATCAAGCTATGACCAAGCCATTTGACCCACTTAGGCTCATTTGACCCAAAGTGACCTAAAGTACCCCTTATGAGCTAAATTATAATCCTAACTAAATTGGATTGATTCAAACTTAAAGCTCTCTTGATCTGATCATGAGATGATCAATCAATCAAATTGGGTCAAACCAAGTCAAACCTAAGAGTTGACCAAGTCAACACTTAGCCAAAATGAAACCCAACATAGCTAAAATCCATCATAGGCCAAATTGATTGAAACCATTGATCAAGACTCATTCATGAGCAATATTAAAACTTGACCAAGTCAATATTTGAGCCTAACCTAGCCCAATTGGCCACTTTACCCAAGTTGACCCAACTTGACCTAAAAAGCCAAAATGTGTCAAAACTTGATCTAAGCCAAATTGATTGAAACCAATTGATCAAGTTCATTCCAAATCACTTGTTGAACTTGACCAAAGCCTCAATTAGCCAACTAGACCTAACCTAGGCCAATTGACCTTGAACCCAACTTGACCTAAAGATAATTGATTGAAAATAATTGAAAATAAAGATACCAATCCACTTCATATGACTAACCAAACCTAAACCTACCCATGCCTTAGCTCAAATAGGTCAAATGGGTCAAATTGGTCAACTTGACCCATTTGATGTAAATGGAGTCATATGAACCAAATTCAAACTTAAACCAAATTGAATCAAACCAAAGCCACCAAAATATTTAAAATGGTCATATGAACTTGACCCAACCCTTGGTTTGACCCAATTTGACCAATTGGTCAACTTGACCCAAGTTGACCCATTTTGACCTAAATGGGTCAACATGAGCCAAACCATACCAAATGAACTCCAAATTTAATGAAACTTGGCCAAACCTATTTTCTCAACATACCAAACATACCCTAATTCAAAAATCAGCCAAATGACTATTTTACCCCTAGGCCATAGGGTAAATTTTGGCCAATCCACTTGGAATTTGGTCAAATCCTCTTCATACCTATTTGGTACTCTCCTAGTGGATCAAGTAAACACTGGGGAGGGTGGTGCACCCAACCCAATGGATTAGGTCAGCCCAACCTGACCCAATGGCCAAACTGACCATATGCATGGAAATAGCCACATGGGAATCTTCCTTACACTCAATTGAAGCACATGGGGAGTTCACCATTCCACTCCCTAGTCTAAAATGAACTCAAGGATAGATCTAACAGCTCAAACAACCCACCAAATCAAGACAATTGATCAAAATGGCAAGCCCATGCTCGACCGTCTGATTATCAAAGGGGGAGATGTACTCCCCCTAATTCATTTGAATCATCACAGAGCCATAATCGATTGAGTGAGAGGGAGTCATAGGAGCCATTTACAAGTCATCCTAAGCTTCCTAGAGGGAGATTCAATTTCCATCTTCTCGATTTTCCTTAAGTAAAAATAGGGGAGCTCAATTGAATTTCCATCTTTCTCCACACTCAAACTCCACTCAATTCCTTCTTCAAGCTTCATCAGAGGACCAAGTCGAGTGCACCCATACTCTTTCCCAAGCTTCAAAGGCAGAGGAGGAGTGCTCTAGACCAAAGCCAAGCTCAAGCTAAAGAGTTGGCCTCTAGAAGAATCCATTCAATTTCCAAGTCTCAAACTCTTAGCAAAGCTTCGTCTCAATTAGACGAAGCTTCTTCAAGAGAATCAAGCACTGGTGATCACCTTCGACAAGGTTAGCCATTAAATCGAGCTTAATTCGATTGTGTGTTGATCCTTTGTGAAGAAAATCTTCACTCCATGCCAATCTAGCCATTGGATGTAATATTCTATGCATGTTGATGGTGTGGGTAAAATTTAGGATCAATCCGAGCTCAATCGAGCTCGGATCATCCCCTAGAACATAGATGACCTCCATTATTCACAAGGATAGGGATGGATCTTTGGCTGTCCATCCGCGCATTTTGGATGGACGACCGAGATTAAAATATGTGATATATTCTTTTTTAATCCTCTGATCAACGACTTTAATCTCAACCTTTCGATCCTTGATCGGATAGCTGAGGAGAAAGTGCGTAGCGCCACCGCCATGTGGCGCTATGATGCGATGTTTTAAAAAACCAATCAGGAGGCGAAGCGTGTAAAGCGCATGATGTGTCAGCTGCATGCATGGCACCCATGGGATTAAGGATTTAATTAGGGATTTAAATAATTCTAATTAATCACCTAAACTTCTAAAATTCATATCTCAACATAGAAAAATTAGAAAAATATGAAATAAATTGCATTGGATAGATATTTTGATCTAAAATTTTATAAAATTAAATTTAATTGATTTTGAACAGTGCATTTCTCTAATTTTAGGTTTTATTGGGAATATTAATTTGTTAATTGCCCTTTAATTAATCTACTAATTATTCTCAAACTTCTTGAGAATATTTTGGGGTATGACTTCTGCCTCCCCTAATTTTCTTGGGATTTAGTAGTGGTTTAGTTAGAGACATTGCTAATTCATTTTCTAATCACCCCCTTAATGTAATTAAGGCTAATTAAGGGTTTAATTAGTGGTTTAATTCTTTGTTGAAGTTGATTAAGGTTTGTTTCAATGAATAGGAGGTTTAGTGATAATTTTGGGGTATTTCTCCTAAGCTATTCCTTAAACCCCCTTTTTTTCTTAATCCTCTCTTAATTAAAAGGTTAATCCATTAATTACCATCTTAATTAATTTCTTAAAATCCTAAAACTTTCCAAAACTCAATTATTTTACATGGGGTAGATACTTAGGTGTTGAAAAGCCTAAGGAAATCAAAATTCAACTCATATGTGTGAGGGGTGTTTTGAAATTACTTAAGTTAAACCCCTTAGCTTAATTAATCATTAATCATGAGCCAAATTGCATTAGACTTTTTTCTTCCTAGGTGCATTACAAATTTAAATTCCTTATGAGATTTTATGTCATCTCATTGGCTCCTAATTATGTGATTAACTATGCTAAGGTGGTGTAGGTAAGGGGTAAATAACATGCTTAATTCATACCTTAACCTAATCAAAATATAAAATGAATCTAATCACCTAAAAATTGAAAAAAAATATCAAACACGTGGGAATGGGTTAGGAAAAGTAAACTCAATTCATATTTATCAAATTAAATCAAACTCAAGATCAAATAAAAATCACATTAAAGAAACTTTGATTTGCTTTAAACTTTCTTATTTTATAAGATTATCTTTAGGAATTAATTAAGGTGAATGTGTTTACATACTTTCATTACTTTAGTTCTTTCCTAACATGCTAAATGTGTGTTTCATATGATTTTATACATTCACGCATTTCAAAAATCAAATTTAGAATTAAAATATTTCCTTTATATCAAATTGTATGTTTTGGCTAAAATAAGAATATGAGTGGTTATTATCACTATTAAATCCAAATTATTTTCAAAATACATTAATCAATTATCAAAACTAAAAGTGTGTTACTTATATCTTACTTATAAGCTTGCATGTGAGTAAAATATAAGGATGTGCTTAGTGTAGATTTTCTTCTCCTCTCTTTTGGTATAGTTTTGAATAGGATCTGGCAAAGTGTATAATTCATTTGAAAAGAACATAACACTTGCCTAATTCCATTTCCTATTCATTCCTATGTTATGAATTAAGAAGGACACCTACACTTACACATATAAATTGCATAAACAAATCAAAATAAAACAAATATAAATTTTTACATCTTTCTTTTCCTTTCATTTCTTTTGTACACATGCTTGTATTTAAGGAAAGTGGTATATTAGTCTAGACAACTCCGGGGTTACGAGGCTTTAAGTAGCCCTAAGTAAGTCTTGTACCTTACACCCCTAGTGCTAACAATGGCATCGACTTATACTTTTCATTCATATGTGCATGTGAAAATTGGATAAGAAACCCCTTTTCTACTTAATGAAAATCATGCATCATAAACATTCAAATTTCTTAAGTAACTTACTTAGCATGCATCATAAAGTGTGCTAAACATTTCTATTTGATATGTATAGATATGCTTATGATTCATTCATGTGCATGTTATCCATGTTTGGAAAGAAATGAAGTGATGTGTGTTTTATGAATTTAATTCACTTTATTTAATATTAAAATGCCTTTCTTTATGAATAGGTTTGTTTAGAGTTTATATAAACTTATGATTAATTAAAATACATAATAAAACATTCACTAAACAAAACTAAAATATGAATCCAATTAAGAAATTACTTAAGTTAGGGAAGGAAAGAAAACTTCTCTTCTCTTTCCCTCTCTTTACAAATTAGTAATTAATTGTAGGATTCATTTGAACTTAATCAAAATATAAAATAAAATCAACATAAATAACTTAAATGAAACCCTCCTCTAAGTTGAACACTCTTTACACTTATAAAACTCTAACTTAAAACCATAACTAAATATATCACACAAATCTTAAAAGCACACACATTAAGCTAAGTCACCACTTCTAGCTTTAGGTTAGGACAGTGCATGGTTTGATGTTTTCTTTTATTTTATGATGTAATATTTTAGACTGGATGTTAGGGTGCATGTGCATAGATTGAATGGTAGGATGATCTTAGTCTAACCATTGTCTTCTGCATGGGATTATGCTTAAGGGGCATTGTAATAAATAAAAATTTAAATATTATTGTTGTACAGGTGCTTATACCCCTAAGAATATCCAATAGGCTAGGTGGACTTAGGTACCCATGTGTGAGGTGTTAAGTCCAATATACATGCTTGTGATTTGTATGATTTATTTTAGCTAATCTCTATTTTGTAAGTGTTAGTTAGATATCCATTTTTTACTTTTCATGTAATTTTTGTAATTAGGATTTTTGAATGATTGTTATGGGGACTAGGATGAGCGTTGGTCATAAGATTACATCTTATGTACCATGTGAAGCCTTTGGAGCATCCACCTTCCAACCATCCAAAAGAAGGAACCAAAGAAGAAAGAAGAAACGAAGAATGAAGAAATGAAGCTTGAAGACCCCCATAATAATGAATTCCTTGCTTAATTATATTTAATTCATTTATAATCCGAGTTGTATAAGGGTAGAGCTAGACTACCCAATTTATTTTCGAGTTTGTGCGATGGTGCCCGACCACAATGGCCTCTTATTTTTTTGCGATTAGCTTTATGAATTGATTGATGATTTATTTAGCTTGTGCATTAAGTGTCATCCTTTTCCTAGTTTATTCCTTGCTTTATGTATGGCTTGGATAACGATTAGGCTCTTAGAGAAAAATAAATCTTCTACTAAATTTAATAATTCAAAATTAAAATAAAGAACTCATAACTTCACATAAAGCTTAGGCTTAAAATCAAGATAAAAGAATTAGCACCCCTTAGCTGGATGAGTATTTCTTTTATAACATCATGCATAAATGCATCTTATTTCACTCTTGATTGGAGAGCTTCCACCTTTACTAGAGAAACTTGGCTTAACCTGTAAGAGCCATGATGAAAACACACCTTCTCCCTTCTCACTGATTTTGGCCAATAATCTTATTTCTCATGCATTATGCATATGAATCCTATTAGCCCAAGTCAAAATAATTGTCCAAAAATAAAAATAAAAGTAATATGAATTACATTAGATTTAGGTCATTACTCATGCCCATACATGATCTAGTCTTTTAGGGAGTGAGTTTAAGGACTTAGTCTCTTTCTAAATAAATAACACCCAAGTTATCTTGCATAAAATATATGACTTTCCTACATTACATTGAAGATCCAAATTAACTCTAAAAGAAAGGGCAACAAACATTACATTGAAGATCCAAATTCTATAAATTAAGTATCATCACAAATGCATTATAATAGGACCTCAACATAATGGCTACCAACAATACTTAAAGAGAAGGGCAACTACTAATATTATTTATCAATCATTAGAACAATCATTACCTTCATTGCCAATACTCGACTAATACTCTTTCAATAGAAATAATTTCAATGATATGAAAAAACATTTAATAATCTTATGACATTCAGGACTTCATAAAGAGTTCATGAGAAAAAGATAATAATACATCAAACTAGTTCAACATTAAGGTTTCATCTTCAAAGTTCCAAACATTGAATCCATAATATTTCAAGGTAAAAGAACTTCTTTCATCTCCTCTTTGCTCTGTACAACATAACATATATAAATATTAATGTCAAAATAGTTAAATTTATAATCCAGAGGAATGTAAAATAAGCCACTAACCTTTGTCATTCTTTTAATTCCATAAAAACTTCGATACCAATCACTCCCGCATAATAAATATTGAACTGTTTCCGTCCCTAAAGAAGCATGATATTGATCAATGACTCTACCACCGGCACTAAAAGTTGATTCTGAGGCAACTGTTGTTATTGGAATAGAAAGCACATCGGAGGCCATCCTTGATAAAATATGGTATTTCAAACAGTTTGCCTTCCACCAACCTAAGCAATCAAAATTATTTAAGTTCTCACTCTCAATGAAAACCCCATCATCCAAATAAATCTAAAGCTCAGATTTAACAGTGTGGTTAGTGTAATCTGTTCTGATGTAAGTCTCATAATTTCTGTTTCCATATACTGGCCGCCCTTTAAAAGTAGAAGCACTTCCCGAAACATAACTTGATTCACCTTCTAGAGCAACCTTGCCTGTATTGTTAGCTTTATAATCCTCTACATACTCATTATAAAGTTCATAGAAATTTTGGTGTATCTCATCAATGTGCATCTGTGCAATTTCTTCAGAGTATATAGAGTTGAATGCAAAATTTATCATCTTCATTTTATTTCGGGGGTCTAAAACAGCACATATTGATATTAGAAGATTACAACTTCCTCAATACTTATTAAATTTCCTTTTCATTTAGATTGTCATTTCCTTAACATGTGGGTTGCCACTAAGAGAATTGTCATCCAACATCTCTTTGATCCCCCATAATTCTGACAAAAATAAGTTAGAGGTGGGATATTCGGAACCTACCATAATTATAAAATTGAAGTGATTTAATTGAATATAAAGCAAATGAATTACAGTAGTAATTAGAAAATATGCAAAGTTTAGAATTAATCCTGATATCAATTCTGTGGCTTAATTAAACACCTCAAGAAAAGAACAAACATCTTTTAATTTTGCCCAATCTTCTTCACTTAGACATAAAGTGTAACATGGATCTCTATCATGAAATCTTGGAAATACCTCCTTGAACTCTAGTGCAAAAGATAGCATTGCGTAAGTAGCATTCTATCTAGTGACACAATCTAGAAGTAATTTCTTCTTTGGCAAATGCAACTGTTGAGCTATCTCGCTGAACATCACTAATCGATGCTGCGAAGTGGTCACATACTTCACACTATCTCTATCCAAATCAATTGTACTTTTAATTTCAGAAATTCCATCTTGAACTAACAAATTCAAGATATGTGCACAACAATGCACATGAAAAATTCTTCCACTAAGAGGAAGTTTCTTATGGAACTATAAACTTGCTTTCAACATATTAACTGTCGATGTATTGTATACTGCATTATCCACTATTATTGTTGAAACTTTATTCTTAATGCCCCAATCCTTTAAACACTTATACAATATGTCATGTATATTTGTTGCTCTATGAGGCGGGGGCACATCAACAAAGTTAAGCACACTTTTTTGCAATTTCTAATCAACATCTATAAGATGACATGTCAAGACCATATAATGTATATTTTGACCAGATTTCAATAGATCAGTTGTGACACTAACTCTACTGACGGTATCTAATAAGTGTTTCGATCTTTTTTTCCTAATTTTATTGCTCGCTACATAATCATTTTTCACTGTACTCTATGATATCTTTTCATAATGTGGACTAACAGCTTTCATGATAATATTGAACATCTCATATTCTACAAATTTAAATGGCAACTCATGTACCAATATTATATGAGAAATTAATTCTATTATCCTAGCATGATCGTACCTCTAGTTAGTAACACTACATGCACTCATAGACTCAATGGTATCTGCAATCATAGGTGGTTGAATTGAAATATTAAGTTGCCCTTCAGGCTTCACCATCCTCCTACCACAATGAAGTTAATGTCACTTATACTGCGTAGTAGCACCACCTTTGCTCTTTGTAAGCTTATGCTTACAATGATTACACTGTACCCTCTCAGTTTCATTATTGAGTTTGATCAAAGTAAAGTCATTCCATACTAATGATATTTTTCTTCTTAATTTCTTAGCAAAAGGATCAGCTTTCTCTATTTGATTATCATCAATTGGAATAATTACGTTCCTCATAGGCATCTCAACTACTGTTGGGCTCGATGAGGACCCTACACTAAACTCTCTCATAGGCACTTATATAGGACTAACAATAGGTTCCATGGGACTGACATCTTCCTTTGATTGACTACAAGACATACCTTTGATATAAAAAGTAATAAAAGATGAGCACGTAGAAAAAGACATAATAGTCAAAGAAAATACTAATTTCATAGGGCTTTATTTCAAAATGATACCTCACCTGAGATTTCAAAAAAAAATGTAACCTTCAAGTCTCAAAAATCCAACAATCTCTATAATACGATCACAGACTTCGTCCAAAGGTAGCAAAAGAAGTTGTAAAGGTAGTAAGATTGTAATGCATTCCAAGATACTATTAACGACAATCAACAATTCATAAAAAATCTTCATACTCAAAATAATTTTCTAATACAAGAGTGAAACAAAAATAGAATTTTTATGAAATAAAAAATAATCTTACAATCTGCATTTTAGAAATAAAAAATAGCCAATGTATAAATAAATGATAAAACATCAAGTTATCAATGCATAGGAATTAGGAACCCATCAATTACGATTGATAATTAACCATTGATGATTGGATGAATGCAATTTTTTTATGAGTCCATTCGACTTTTTACAAAGGAAATAGAAGAACATAAGTACATAACTCCTTGCAACCCTATATACTCACACCCTTCACACCTCCCAATATTTCTTCTTATATCAAAATCATAAGGTACTAAAGATAGCCAACAATTCAAAATTTGCATTTCAACACTTAATCACAAGACCTTAAACCTTAAAACTCATTTGCAATTGTATCAACACTCCCTCCCCCTTTTATAACATGTGATGCTTTTGTCCAAAAAAAAAACTACCAAGAAAGAATAGTGAGTATATGAAAAATATAAACCTATAATAAATTACATTCAGCTACTTTTTTCAACATTACAAAAAAATAACTGCACAGTATGATTTCCGGCCGAACATGCTTACACGCTTGTAAACAACTGAAAAATTGAACTTGATAGTAAGAGCTAAAAAGAATAAACCAGATTTTACCTCATGAAAATTGAATCATAATTAAAAAAAAAGAGATAAACTCAAACATAAACTTGCCATTGCTGAACAACATTACTCCGAGCCTCCGCAATTTGCCAAAATATTTGGAATTTATTTAGGGCATAATAATAAACAATGACATAAGTGAAATAAACCAATCAAACTTCTCTAGAAAGATTTTCCTCTCATTACTAAGAGTCCACGATAGTAAATGACACGGCCATGATTCCCTCAATCAAATATTTCAAAGTTCGTTTCCTCTCATTCGTCAAACTCTTACAGAAATGTAACCCTAAAAGAATAAATCACTTACCTTGGCCACAATATATAGCACAGTCGAACTCTATGAAGAATCCAAGATCTTCCTCTTCCGCAGCTCTAGGGTTTTCTTTGAGGGGAAGAATCGAAGAAGTATGAGGTGATTGGCAAGCAAAAGGGGAATTAAGAAATATTGGGGTAGACGGCGAGAATAACTGAATAAGGGCCTTAGCCGCTTAGTGTTAGGGATAGACCATAGAACTTATCGAATTAGCTATTAACCGTCCATCAATAAATGAACGACTGATTATAGACTGAGCTCCTTTGCTCAGCCGCGATCGGACACAAGACTCGCGAGCTACGGAACGGACTCCGGAAGTTGGCTTGACTGCTTGAGCACAAAGGCCAAAGGTGTAATTAATATTAAAATTTTAATACAAAAATTTACAATTTAAAATTAAGTAATTTTTATTATATAATATTAAAATCCAAATTCATATAAATATAAATATATTTTAATTTAGTTAATGTTTACATCTTTTTTCATAAATGTTAAATATTTTTTTTAAAACTATTCAACAAGCTTGTTCGTGAGTATGTTCATGAACATTAAACGATATACTGTTCACGATCATAATCGAGCTTTATCAAGCTCCTCAACGAGCTTGTTCATGAACATTAAATGATACTGTTCACGATCATAATTGAATCGAGCTATGAGTTGTTCAAGCTTGTTCATTTAGCGATCGAGTATTTACAAAAGTGTTCAAGCTTGTTTAATTAATTAATCAAATGATCATGAACGATCCCTTATCGAGCCGAGCTTCGAGTAGCTTATTGAACGCTCGGTTCGTTTGCAGCCCTAATCACATGACTATCCTATCAGACTTCTGAAGATCTTGCATTGGAGGGCCACCACCAGTTGTGTGATCATCCACTACGTGCACCTGATCAGTATACACCTAGGAGTGGTGCGGTTCCGCGTAGACGACAGAGGCATTAGCTGTTTAGGATAGTGTGACTTGTGTGTCTGTACTATATTGATTCATATATATATATATATATTTTTGTACTATCGAAGATGTATCATTTTTTATGTATTGTAATCTTACTTATCATGGATTTTTATTACATTGCACTATTTTGGTAATCCTCTATGTGTTTGGACACAAGTAATAGCTCTAGCATACATATCCTTCATGACTATTCCTCTATGTGTCTGGACACAAGTAATAGCTCTAGCATACATATCCTTGATGACTATTCCTCTATGTGTTTGGACACAAGTAATAGCTCTAGGATACATATCCTTCATGACTATTCCTCTATGTGTTTTGACACAAGTAATAGCTCTAGCATATATATCCTTGATGGCTATTCCTTTATGTGTTTGGACATAAGTAATAGCTCTAGGATATATATCCTTGATGACAATCCTAAAAATATATAGATAGCCCTATACTATTCCATCAAACCTCTTAACAAATGTATTATATACATAGTAACAATATCCATAACATAAAGCAAAAATATAATAGCTTAAAACCAATCCTTGATGTAATCCAACTGAAATAGAAAAATATATTGTTAATTCTCTATGTGTTTGGACCCAAGTAATAGCTCTAGTATACATAGCTCTAGTTATATTTACTATTTCCTAAACTCCCCAAAAAAACTTATCTTGGAACTTTAACATATGCTTTCCCTAAATCAACAAATACCATATGGCAATTACATAAAAAAAATTGTATCTGGTTAGCCCGATTAAGCGGCTCTAAACTTAAGTCGCTGATTATCGACTAGTTCTCGTCTCATTTAGGGACAACTGCCTTGCCATGTAGGATTTGACGTGATATGCAAGTCGCCCCTTAAAAAGGCGACTATACCTAAAATAAAAATTTTATTTTATAATACTTATTTTGTTAATTATAATTTAAAACGTACTTATTTTTAAAATTTAGCCTTGGATAAAATGAAAATCTTGGTTACAATAGGAAAGCATTTTTGCAAGCCATGAGAAGAGAAGTGTAGGCCTGAAGGCATCGTTTTCAAAATATTAAAGCGTTTCTCGGCGTCATCTTTAGATGCTTGTAGGGGAAGATCAGATGCAAGCTCGAAATCGAGGAAAGCCACGATACGATGCTGCCATGGTAGGCATTCACATGGGAATGCAATTTATGCGATGTCGATAGATCTAGCGGTCACAAGAGCTTGTATGGAAGGGCGTCGATGGTTTTGAAAAGCTTGTACGTGTGTCTTGGCTACCTCCGGTGAGGGTGCCGGCGGGTCTCAGCGGAGCTCGCAGGCAAGGGCTACAACGATACTATTGATATGACACTTAAAATACCACTAATCGAAGAACGAATCTTGATGTCAAAAGCAAGTTGATCCTAAGTTGAAACTGGTCGAGACCAAGCACTTAAAATATCATTGAAAACTTTGGATATCAATTAAATCCCAAAGTAGCTCTTAAACAAGGAGTGTTTATAGTCAAATCGAGCGTCTCGACGAGCCGGATCAAACAAGCCCAAGATCTTATAATTCTGACTTCATTTGAGCATTCAAATACTTAAAATACATCAAATGATCAAAGGAATCATTTTCAGTCGTCCGATGGAGTGGAGTGGTATGGGTTTTGCATGTATCTGCAGTCCTCCAATCTATATAGCCTCATTCTTCATATGAGGGGCAGAGAGAGAGCTCTAAAGCTTGAAAATCCTCCAAGCATAATCGTGCCACCACTTGACAGTCGTCGACCACCCCGTTGGTTACCAACCACCACCGCGTCGGCGACACCGCGATCCTTTGCATCTCGCCGTGGTTGTCGTAGCCACTCGCGCCCTCGTCGGTCGCCGTTGTCAACCATCGTGCCGGTCATCATCGCCGACCACCACGCGACTATCGTCGTCCGCCATCTCGCCGCCATCTTATCACCATCCGACGACCTTCATGGTGTCGACCCTCTTGTTCACCATTACTATATGTCATTGTTGCGATTTTGGGATTCCCATTGTCGCTCTTCTCATGTACAATTTTGTAATCCGTTATCGAAATTTTGTACTCAAACAAATACATAGTGAAAGATTTCTCTGGGCTTTTGGTTTTCTCTTTTGAGATTTTCCACATTAAAATTTATGGAGTTTTCTTGTTCACTCTTTAAATACCTGTGTGTGTGCTGGATTTCGCAACAAGGCTAAGGTGTAAACTTTTACTCTGCATGGCGGTTTTCTACAACGGTTTGGCATGTCAGGAAAAGCGATTCTCATTATTTCATCATATATGACAACCAAGTTTTCCAACAAGATCAAAATCACCAGTGAGGTGGAGCATTTCAAGCTTTTAAGGAGCGCATGTGAAGAATGAAGATTCTTCAAACTTCGATCCTTCACCTTTTGTTGGAGACTGGGGGGCAACTCTTAATCTCAAAAGATTATCCAAATCAATATTCTGGATATCTAATTGATTATCGGTTAGCAAGTCGATACTAATGAGAAAGATAAAGGTCAAGGAGCAACTTTGGCTACAAGTTCAAACAAATATTTTGATTTGACCTACTCTACACAGGTTAACATCATTAAGTAATACTTTGACAAACAACCTCAGATAGGTCAAAAATTCTCAGCAGATTCAATTCGATCTCTTCCATACAGGTTAACGTCATCGAGCAAAGACTCTGATAAACAACCTCGGATAGATCAAAACTTCGCACCTACTCCACACAAGTAAGAAGTCAAATAACACTTTGGCTAATACCTAGGATAGGTCAAAAGGTCTTTGGTGAACTTCCCACGACATCTTTCATACAGGTTAACGTCATCGGGTAACACTCTGACAAACAACCTCAGATAGGTCCAAAATCCTCAGCGGATCCAATTCGACCTCTTCCAAATAGGTTAACGTCAACACCTCGACAAACAACCGGATAGGTCAAAATCCTTAGCGGATTCAATTCAGCCTCTTCCACACAGGTTAACGTCACCGAGTAACACTCTGACAAACAACCTCGGATAGATCAAAAATTCTCAGCGGATTCAATTCGACCTCTTCCATACAGGTTAACGTCATCGGGTAACACTATGACAAACAACCTCGGATAGGTCAAAAATTCTCAACGGATTCAATTCGACCTCTTCCATACAGGTTAACGTCACCGGGTAACACTTTGACAAATAACCTCGGATGGGTCAAAAATTCTCAGCGGATTCGATTCGACCTCTTCTGTGCAGGTTAATGTCATCAAGTAAAATTTTGACAAACAACCTCGGATGGGTCAAAAATCCTCAGCGGATTTGATTTTACCCCTCACATGCAAGTTAACGATATCAATTGTCAACTGTTAAACCATCCATTGAAATTTTAAGAAATCCAATTTCCTACAAGAAGAAGTAGGAACTACGGACAGTCGTCGGTCATTACTGACAGTCATCATTGTTAACCATCGTCGCCGGTCATCCCGACTCGATGCCGATCGCCGTGCCATTGTCGCCGATTCATTTGCCACCCCGTCGGTACCAACCGTCGCGGTCTGGCCGACCATCGCTGACAATCTCCGCTAGTCACCACCGCCGTGCGGTCATCGCCATTACCGAGCGCTGCCCGTCGACTCGTTGTTGTCGATTCGCCCGACCACCCCGTCGGTCGCCAACCAGTCGTCGGTCTGCCGCCATTCGCTGTCAGCCGGTCACCGTCGTCGATCATCGCCGGCAATCTCCGCCGGTCACCACCATCGTCGCCGGTCATCCCCGCCGACTACCGACACCAGTTGCCGCTGCCGACCACCCCCGTCGGCCGCCAACCACCATCGCCGGTTACTGCCGCCGACCATCGCTGGCCATATCCGCGGGTTACCACCATCGTCGTCGGTTATCCCCGTCGACCACCTTCGCCCGTCACCGCCAACAACCACCGACGCCAGCCACCATTGTCGGGCATCGCCGTCAACCCCGTCTCGGTTATCGTCGATGATCGCCCGAACGGTCGATTCGGCAATCTGATTGACACCTCTTTCGAGGAAAACTAGACACGCCGTATGTCGCGAGCGGATAGCCTCGAACCGGGCCGGTCCGGATATTGATGCCTCTTTCGAGGGAAAAAGAACCGATGTGTACGATCGCCTCCGAACACGTCAATCCGGCGATGCTGTTGGCGCCTCTTTCGAGGTAAAACTATGAACCACGGCGTATGCCGTGAGCCTTGATCGCCTCCGGCCGGTCGTACGGCAATCTGATTGACTCCTCTTCGAGGGAAAATTATAGACATGGCGTATGTGCGGGCCTCGATCGCCTCAAACCGGTCGGTCGACGAGGCGGTTGGCGCTCTTCGAGGAAAACTGGAACCACGACGTGTATGCGCTAGCCTTGGCCGCTTCTGACGACCCTCTTAAGAAAAGAGGGACACTCCGGGAGTGTACCTTCTCCCCCTGACCCTGGGATTTTATAGACCCCATAGGGGCAAAAGGTCAAAATCGTTGAAAGCGAAAATCGCTCAAAGCAAGGCGGGCGAAGCGGATGTTTTAAGCTGGTGCGGACGCTTCATGTGCAGTGCCGCGTGGCCGCCTCCCTTCTGACGTCGTCACCGCGTCCCGACCACGACCGCTTCACGCGGCGACCCACTCCTCTTCAGCGCGACCCGTGACGCAATGCGTTTCCTTACTGCCACGTGCCGTTGGCCGCGGCACTCTGCGACCCACCCGAGGCCCGCTTGTCAGTTCGCCATTCAGCGTGACGGTCAGCGCAGAACCCAAACCGCGGTACGCCGGTATACCGCTTCGCGACCCGGCGACTCGTTCAGCGGTCCGTCGACCCGACCAGCTCGCGATCTGGGACCGTCCGTCGCGGCCAGGCCCGATCCATTGCGCCTCCGTGACCCATTCAGCGGCGCACCCGGACTCTCTCAAGCAAGCGAGAGAAGAGCTAAAGCGAAAATTCTCAGGCATAATCGTCGTTGCCACCGACGATCGCGACCACTCCGGGTTACCAACTCTGCCGACCACCGCCGTCGGTACCACCGTGATCCCCTTTGGTCGTCAATCTCGTCGCCGTTGTCTGCCACCCGCCGCCGGCGTCGTCGGTCATCGTCGTCAACCATCGTCATCATCGCGATCCACCACCGACTACCATCGTCGATCCGTGACGATCCTCGTGACCATCTTCGCTCACCATCCAACGACCTTCATCGTCCATTGACCCCGCATTCACCATTACTCTATGTTGTTGTTGCGATTTTGGGATTCCCATTGTCTCCTGTATTAATTTTGTAATCCCGTTATCGGGAAATTTTGTACTTTGAAATAAATACATATGGAAGATTTTTACTAGGCTAGGCCCCGTGATTTTTCCCTCTTTTCGAGGTTTTCCACGTTAATTTTTTTGGAGTTTTCTTGTTCACTCTTTAAATACTTGTGTGTGTGTGTGTGCTGGATTTCGCAATAAGGCTAAGGCGTAAATTTTACTCTACCGCAACTGGTTTTCTAGCATACAACAACTGTAGCGCTGACAAGCTTGCGAGAAAGGCGTTGATGGAGTGCTAAATGGTTTGAATAGTTAGTTTTAGCTGTGAAATATGTCAATAATGATGTTTTAAGTAGTGAGTATGTAAATTCTCCTAAAAAATAGATTTTATTATTAATTTAAATGGAAGTCAATTTTTTTTTCAAAAAGTTTATGCATATCACATAATTTTTATATATTTATATATTTTGATATCTAAAATTTTATATTTACATTCTAATATTTTACATAAGCATTAAAATATACATTTACTTTTAAAACATAATAATAGTGACATTTTTATGTGATACTAAAAATTTATATGCTATGCATATAAATATCAAAGTTTAAATATTATATATATATATATAAAAGCATTTAAATACATAACACATAATTCTTATATATTTACATATTTAATACATAACTTTCATATTTGCATCTAACACTAGATATTTAATATTAGTTCAAAAATAGTAACATAATTAATTATTTTAAATTGAATTTTATCTTTTTATAGATAAAAAATATGTTATATTTATAGATATTAAACTTTAGATGTTAGATATATAAATGCATAAGAATTTTGCTATATATATATATATGTAATTTTTTAAGATAAGAATTATATGTTATGTAGATAAATTCTCTTTTCAGTAGTGATCTCCTACCATACGAGCAACTTTTTGATGAACGCACATAAGAAATAAAAAAATTGTTTAAAATATTTTGATACTTTTTTATTTTATTTTTATATGCTTTATAATAACAATATTATGGTTATTATGTTTTTTTTTTCAATTTTTAGGAAAAATCAATGGAAAATCTATTTCAAAATAAACAAAAATTCTATGAGCTATTAGAGCATTATATAAGCTAATATTCAAATTTAAAGTTGCTTAGTCTTCTTATTAACATTGCTTTTATTATCTATGATGATATTTGTTATTAAGAAATTATTTTGAGGTAAAATTTCTAGACTAAGCTTACATCTCTATTTTTTTAATATTTAAATTTAGTGATATTATATTTTTTTAACTATTTAGATTTAAAAACATTGACTGCACTTTGAACTCTAAACCTAATATTTAAATTTTGGGATTTTATTGGGAAGTCTAGCATCAATCTTACTTTACAAGAACACCACCAAGCCGAAAAAAAAAAACCTAATTTTCATTTTGGCGAAAACCAATTAATATTAACTCCTTAACATGCGAATGGGTAACAATACAGGTCCATAAAGCATCACAGTACAAATAATTGAACAGCTCTGAAAGAAAATTAAATAACCGATTACCAGAGGGGTGAAGAAAAGGATGATTACCACTATCTGCCATGGCGTCACATCCATTCCAGAGAAACCACTCATCATCTTTTAGCTCAGTTAGTAGGTGAGTGCGGCCAAAAATCCTCCGAACTGAATTCGAATCCTCTCTAAGATGAAAGCGCCTATACTTAAGGTGAGAAAAGTAAGTGGAGACCCCATACGTGTGGGTGATGAATGTGGCGCTAGGCCCTCATGAGATTAATTATAATGACATTCCTACCTATAAGATAGGACGTTGGGTGAATACCCATTAAAAAAAAAAAAAACCAAAACGGGCAACAACAATCACCATCAGGTAAACGACAACAAAAAGGAAAAAGGTAGAGGATAACCTCCCTATGCGTCTAAAAGTAACACCCTGGTATGCTTAATTTGAGCTTTTGAGTTCTTTTTACTTCCTCAAATTAAGCCATGGCAGCCTGTGAGAGAAGAAGAGTCCAGAGTCTTTGCGGGTTGTTGCCGAGTTGGAGAGAGTGTTGCTGACCACATGAGGATTGTATAAGAGGAGTATGTAGGAGGAGGGTCAGATTGTGCCGAGCTGGTCTGCTCTGTGAGCTCGTTAGGTTCTTCGTGCATAGGAGGGGATTGGGCTGGCAGTTCATTCAAATCGGTTATGTTGGGAGGGGTAAGTTCCTCCATGGGAAGAGAGGAGGAGGGAGGAAGATTTTCTTCCTGTGCGTCAGGAATATGTTGAAGGTTAGAGTGAGAGGGAGGAGGAGCTTTAGGTATACTAGTGGCATCTCTTTGAGGCCGACTACGGCTCCGTCCCCACGGGTTGAGCTAGGAGAAGGGTTTAATGAGCAGGAAAATTCGACATGCTCGAAGGTTTTACATTTGGGACAAACTTGGGGCTTTCAATCATAAACGATCTCCTGCTGGAATTTTACTCCATTTAAATTGATGGAGACAACATTCGGGAGAGGGCAGGTAGGGTTGACCTGGACACAGACTCTGGCAAAAGTTACCCTCGATTTAGAAGCCGTCAGGGAATCCACTGCAAGAAGAACTCCGAAGAACTCCGATCAGGCTTGCCACTTTAGAGAAGCCAACTTCATTCCAAAAGCATAAGAAAAATAAATAAAACATAAACCGTTGTCCTGTGATATCAAAAGAACTCAAAAGCCAACTTCATTCCAACAGTATAAGAAAAAAGTTACATTTGGTATGCTCAAATTAAGCCATCTTCTGCCTATGCATATCAAAATAAATTAAAAATAACACCCTCATTAAATATCCCTCACGCAGTTACATTTTTTTTTTTTTTTGAAAAATTAAGAGCCTAAGCTCAATTCATTTCAAATGAAAGAAAAGTTACAAACTTGCAAAACCTGTTAGGTCAGAGGGAAAAAAACACAAAGAACTCTAAAAAAGATTGACAAAGAAAGAAGGCAGTCACATTTCATCGTTGTCCTTCCTCCCACCTACTCGATTTAGCAGGCATCATCGCTTAATGATCAGGGGGAAGGCATCGTCGTCCGGCGCTCGCTCGTAGGGTCGCACTTTATCATTATCCATTAAATTTTTAACTAATCATTACTTAGTATTTACTGATATTCATCGGATAAAATGAAAATCTTGGTTACAAGCCACTGTCTGTTAGCTCGGTTGGTGGGCGTGCTCGGCGGAACTCAGCAAGTTCAAATCCTACAGGAGGCCACGCATTAATGGTGGGGAAATCAGTGGGGGTGCATATGGGTGATGAATGTGGCCACGTGAGTGTCATGCGATATTCTACATGAATGAGAGGTATTGGGTGGATACCCATTCAAAAAAAAAAAAAAAAAAAAATCTTGGTTACAACAGGAAGGGCATCTTTGCAAGCCGTGAGAAGAGCAGTGCGGACCTGAAGGCATCGTTTTCAAAATATTAAACGTTTCTACTCTCTCACATGACATCTGTCCAGTCACTAGATGCTTGTAGGGGAAGGCGTCGTTGCCGATGCAGTCCAAGCTTACCAAATTCGCAAGGAAGGCACTGTCGGCGATGCTGCCAGTGAGCTAGGCATTCACCTGGGAATGCAATTTCGCGCGGCAATCGACAGATCTAGGCGAGGCAGTCGCACGAGAGCCTGTACGGAAGGGCGTCGATGGTTTCGGAAAGCTTGCACGTGTGTCTAGGCTACCTCCGGGGAGGGAGCCGGTGGGTCTCAACGGAGCTCGCAGGCAAGGGCAACAACGATACAGTAGCTCTAACAAGCTTGCGAGAAAGGCGTTTGACGGAGTGCTAAATGGTGTGAATAGTTAGTTGGGAGATTTACATACATATCATACAATTCTTATGTATTTACATATCTAATATCTAAACTTTAATTTTTACATATATATAACAACTTAATCTTCAATATCACATCAAAAATACCACTTTATTCATTTTTTAAAAGTGAAATATAATTTTTTAAGTATAGAAAAGTATTAGATAAGTAAATATCTAACTTTAGGTATTAGATATGTAAAGTGAGTGTATTGCATTTGTATTTGACATGAAGTAAATACATTATATTTATTTGAGGCATTTGAAATATCTAGGAAGAGACTTTTCTCGTGACCGAAATTCGAATACACGGCTTTCTGTATTCTTCTTGCAACATCATGAGCTCAAATTTTTTTTTTCTTGATTTAATTTTCACCTTGTAATAAATATGTAAGGACTTGAATCAAAGATCTCTTAATTGAAAGTCAAAACTTTCAACCATTAAACTAAAATATTTTACAATCACAACTTCAAATTAGTTTCGTACTTCTGCATTCTGCAATCAGTCGCAGCACCATTGCAAACCTTCGCAAGCCTTTCGCCATTTGTCACATCAGCCTTGATGCCCCTTGTGAATCCATTTGTTTGTCGGTCCTGTAGCTTCGACGCACCTTCACAGGTCTGCCATCCGTAGCTAGGGACTTTTCTCCTGATGTTCGTTTAGCACTCTCATCGTGTCCTGTAGCTCCTTCTCCGGCAATTGGAAGACTGTTATCATTTCAGAACTAAAATTTTCTTGTTCCTATTAATTAATATATAGCAAAAAGTTAAATTTGAAATATATTACGATTCGAGCTGATCAGATTTTTTTTTTTTTTTTTGATTTTTTAAGTTTCAGCTAGAATTTTTTATGCAAAATATTTCTATACTGTTTTGATTATAAATTTTTTAGAAAAACTTAAAAAGATTTTTTAACTACTGTAGCAGGAAGCTAATATTAAAATATGTTATGTTTATTTTATGAAATTTTTTTAAAACTAAAGTATCATTAGAAGTTTAATTAGATAATTAAGTATTATTAAAAAAATTAAGAATAGGTATAGTCAGCCTATTAATTGGATTAAACGCCCTCCAGTGGTGTATCGTTAAGTCGAAGTCGGTCAGAATCACGAAGCCATTGATTAGTGGGCGGCGGCTTCAGATTAGCCTAATTAATTGGGCGGCGGCATCAATTTTTTTTAAGGTGTGATTTGTGTGAGATGAGTAACGTCCGGTTTGGCTATGAAGAAGACCATCCGCATAGAGTTCGTACTCATCAAACAAATCTTAATCCTTCAATTTTTGTTCATCTAAAAAGTAGAGAGTAATAAACCTACTTTAACAACAAAGAAAAAAGTGCAGTTTAAACTTGAAATGGTTCGTGACCACATCAAGTTGGTAATAATTTAATGGATGAAAATCATATGAAGTTAATAAATTCATTTCAGAAATGGACAAATAATAAGAAGTTTATTATGACATAACCAAATTTAATGTACATGACTCTCAAGTTTGTAATGAAATAAATAAATAGCGTGCAGACAAAAGTATCTTGTCTAAACATTTAACGCCTCCGTCTGGAATCATCTCCCAGTGTGTGGTCGTGCATGGGATGGGCGATCCGCGGTGATGGTGGCCCTCTCTAAGATCTCGGCGGTGTCGTCATATCATTCGTGGTTTGGAAGATAGGTGGTTGCGACTCATATGTAAGATATGTAGAAGGACACGGATCGACATCGTAGAAGGACACGGATCTGAGTAGATGGCGGCACTCAGGTCATGGTGTCACACCCTCTGTAGCGCCGTCCATAATATGTGTCACCATATATACGCTCATCAGTCTGCATATCTTCTATCAACACATCCCCAAAGGGGTGATCATCAAGTATGGTGAAAGATGTCAGTCACGCGATATGCTCTTTCACGAAAAATAGTATGTAAAATTAGCACTTACATAAATATTGAATTAGGATGAATACTTATATCGGGACTTACATATCATGCTGCGTGCTCAAGTAAGATCTGGTCCAAAATATAGAAGTCCGATCCGAACCATATGCTTGGATAGTCTTCTGTCCACATCCTCATCTAGGCCCTCGACGAAAATCTCTCCTCTCCCAAGCGCAATGTGTGGTGGTAATCAACCATCGACATCACTTTACCATCGACCTTTTTGAAACTAGGGTCAACTGGGGCTACATCTACTCTAGAAATAAGATCGAATTGGTGCAACACTCTATCTGGTAAATGCCACTCAACCCTCTTCCAGCTGATAAGAGGGACTCGTGCTAACCATATGTTAGAGCCTGCTGAGCATGTATCTGATAGATGTTTGTGATCTTCTTTATCGACTCCCGGATCACTACATATGTAGTAAAATTATGTTAAAACATAATCGCATTACGATATTTGAACTAAAGTGTTATCTGCAGATCCAACCCTGTTTTGCAAAATCTAGCTCATTTATACCTTTGTAACATTTGCCATTAGTTCTTTGACATACTTCTCATTCCATCGCATACAGTTTAAACATATATATATAAAATTTGAAAGTACAATTAACAACACATACCTCAAACCAAACAGAGAGCTCGGCGATATGGAACATGTATTAGGTCTTCCACATGAATATGCTCTCAAATCGAAGGAGGTGTAGGCAACCAACCATGTTGGCCCTGTTGGGTCTAGTCGACTCATGTAGCTCCCTATATAGATGAGCTAGAACTGTTCCACCCATAGACATCATGCTAAAGGAAAGGTCATCAGAGTGGTAAATCTGCGGATGGACCTCTGAATCGAGCGGTAGAAGCAGATCAGAAATAAAATATAAGCACACAAGTATGGAAGAACTCCTCCGTGCTCAGACTGGTGTATGACTCCCTGTAGAAAGTCCACGACCTGGTGGCATGCATGTCGCGTGTGCCCATCACGAATGTTGACGTCTGATGAAAGGGTAATGATACGTCACATCTGGTATAGGGTGTCGTCCTAACAAATTATCGTAGCAATCAGGCCAGGTGTGCCATCTCTTTTCTTTGTCAATCCTGTCGGACGGTGGCCCATCAACTAGTCGATTATCATGCGTCGAGCACATCGTCATCTCACAACAAGGTGGAAGGTATTGGTTTTGGAGACCATTTCTCAACCAAGGCGGTCGGCATGATCTAGCGGATGAAGCGTAGGCGACTAACAGTGCAGCCCACTGCCCACCTGAGATGAATCGCCGATGGGCTCCTTGACATAAGCAAGTGTGATCGACGCCTGTCTATGAAAAAAAATAATGTCACTAAGAAATAAAAGGTAAGCGGGCGTAGCAGAATAAAAATAAAAAACACTTACGATGTCGGTGGCGGCTCAATGCACGAGGCAATGCTAGGATGAACCTTAGGAGGTGTAGGCTCCAATGGTGGGGTGGCCTCCCCACATGGCTTCTCGTCGCCACGTCCCAGGCGGCGGGTGGTGCTCCTCGCCATACTGTCGAAAAAAAGCACAAATATAATAGTGTTAATATTGTAAAATCTAAGTAGAGCGACAAGGAAGAGAAAGATAAGCATTATCCTATGTGTAAAATCTACTATAAGTAAAAGGGAAAATGTACTATTAATATTATGAGGATATCTGTAGTGACGGATGTTTTCATATGTTACAAGTTCTACCACTGCTACCTACATTTTATCCATTTGTATTTTTGAATCTAGTGCAGGTCGACTAACCTTGAAAGTTAGGTGGGCTGTGACTAATTCATGCTCTACACTGAGAAATGGCCAATCAGAACGATCTGATAGAGTATGAAATTCATTTATGTATGCCAGCTTATACAGTTGTAGAGTGTAGTACTATGACACACATGTGAGATAGTTTAACAGTCAAAATCCCAATGCAGCAATCACATGTGGGCATGGATAATGATATATGATCGTTCTACCACAATTACAATGACAGATGCCATTATCTAGCAAATCAACTCTGATGATTTGGACTCAAAACCTACATCTCGTGGGTTGATATTTACAGTTCGAAATGCCTAGCCTCCCATTCGGATCTTTGTAGTGTGGATATCCTTTGAGTATAAATAACAAGCTGACTTCCTCTTGCTGAGTAGTAGTGGATAACCATTTCATGAACAAGGCTACTAAGTTGTAATAGATAGCAGTGATTAAAGCCTTAATCGGTAAACCACGTGCCCATTTCAGGACACCATTAAAACACTCAGATGCATTCATCGTCATTGTCCCATAACGCATACCACCATCGTGCACAAGGGACCATTTAACAGGGTCACGCTCTACAAGTCAATTATATGCTTCTTCTTTAACATTTTTAATATCTAACATTAAACTATTGAACTGACGAATATCATCAGTATTACCTGCCATATACATTTTTTGGCATAGAAACTCAACATCACCAATCCCCAACCTACGTACGACCTTTTTTAAAATTTTCCAAATGGCCAAACAATGCGATGGAAAAATCTCTTTGCATCCGTAGAGACCAATATGTTTATCGATATTATGCACAAATCCGTCTAGACATTACGGAAACACATCATGCAAGAAGCAGAACCACACACAATCAACATTCTGACTCCACAATAGCGGAAATAAACCATTATTGTATCGATTCCTACTGCATTAATAATGTACCACGATACAACAAAAAACCGTCTAAGCTCAAACCGGCGGTACTCCATCCCATTATTGAAGGTCCAAAGGCCCAAAAAAGTCTCAAAATCTTTGCAGTGGTAGATTAAATTCGCGTACAGGGTAAAGTACTGGATTCCATATAAAGAGTCTATAGGACTCTTCCATTCTTGAATATTGCTTTTTTTTATTGCGCCCTTGCATCCCAAGCTTTCATATCTGAAACTTTAACATTGACTCCTCTACTTATAATCTCTAGCCTTGGATCAATCGGTGCACGATCAGGTATGATGAAATGCAGCTATAATTTTGAACTACCTTTATGCGGATTCACTTTGCATTGACATCTATGATTTTCACCAACTCTTGATATTCTCCAAGCACCCCTAAGCTTCTGGCCGCTACTGCAAATGACTGGTCTTGTAGGACTATCGTCTGTACACATACAACCGTGTAGTTCTTCTGGTTAGAGGTAACTGTTTGGAATTGAATATTATTTACTATGCATCACCCAACAACAGCAAATTGCAGACTCCGTTTACTTATGAAACACAGACCTTCAACAAGGTCATTTAAAATTTCAATTTCTTACGTTAGGCGGTTTTGTTGGTCAAAGTAAACATCGTTGTCCACTCTCTCGTAGTTTGACATATCGACATACTCGTTTGTGGACAATGACTCTCCTTGTCAATATTACGAAATGAGTAATTTTTTCGTGATTATAACTATATATTCCCAAAAGCGGTAGCTTCCGGCAGTCATCATCACTAATATCTGCCGGACTACTTGAGCCACTCATACGATACTCATCTTCGATTGCGGCTCGAGGCACATACGGTTCATCCATGATAGATAGCATCTCGTCCACATAACTTATAAGTTGAGCAACAAATTATCATATTATTACAAGTATAATCGGATAAATGTTGACCATATACGAGAATCAACTCATCAAAGGCTGCGTTGTATCCCCGGAGGTTCTTGTGCGATGAAATCACGTGTATCGTTAGCGATATCTTGACCTTATTACGGATTAGGCGATGTGGATACAATATTAACATCTTCCACTTCGACATACAACACCAACATCTGACGGAAAGCTTCGTCAAGTGTAACTTTGCAAATGTCATCGTCAGATATTACGGATGCTAAATCGCCACCCACTAGATACGACACATTGTAGGCGTGGCTGGATCAATGTGCAAGATTCTAATTCATTGCTTCAATTCCGGTAAGGTCTGGCCTTGAGAATCTTAGCGGACAATTTCAACCTCCGTAACTTGGGTGAGCGCTCATCGATACTTAGTTAGCCTCCATAGAAAATGATCATAAATAAATTCTCTTCATTCTTGCCAAACAAACTATATACTTAACTTAACACGAATCGCCTATGCAAACATACAACTCAAATCCCAAAAAAAAGTCTAAAAATACTACTCAAATTCCTACCATACATACTATATTACTTTATAAATTGATAGAAATAGGGATTTACCCTGAGTTTACAAGTAACGACGGGGATGTGAGCAAAAACAAGTCGAATCCGCCACAAGAAACTTCCCCGAACAAAATGGAGCTGCCGGAATCATCGCCGGAAGCTAATGTTGGCTTCCAAACCCTGCTATATGAGAGAGGAAAGTGTCAAACGCCGTAAACACGGCTATCGGAAAGAAAAATAAGTTTATTTCGAATACCCAGGAGGCGGCACAATGCAAGGGTTGGAGATCTGGACGGGTGCCGAAGCTCATGTTGCAGAACGGTCGGACGGGGATGTTGCGCTCGAGCTCGAGTGTGGAGGAGGAGGAATCGGAGGAATCATGAATAGCGAAACAGGCTCGACGGACCATCGACTAATAGTGTTAGGGCGGTTGCCCAATTAATGGTAGGCTGCTTCAAACTTAGCATTAGCCGCCATACGTCAATTCGTGGCGTGGCCCGCATAATTCCTATTCTTAATTTTTTTTAATAATACTTAATTATCTAATTAAGCTTCTAACCATACTTAGTTTAAAAAAATTGCCTTATTTTATCCAATTCATTAACATATTTTGCCTCTAGCTATTTTTTTATTTGACTAATTGTTAAATTTGTTGATTCTAATTTTTTTTTTTTTTTTGCATAGAGATGAAAAGTAGATTATTTTCTTATAAAATTAATGTTTAGTATTTTTGAAGTTTGTTTTTATTTAACTGAATATTCCTAAAAACTAGAGCTAATATAGACAAAATTAGTCAAATGAAAAACATAAACATTCTAGAAAATTTAATTAGCTTTTTAATGATATCAATATCATACAAATCTGTCAAATAAAGAGTTATGTGTGAAATACGATCTCGAGGTCTAATTTTCGATACTTCATCATTTTGTAATTCAACATTTTGAAAAATTGTAGCACATCTAATTCATATTAACTAATAAAAAATAAATATACAATATTAATATTTTTACTAATTATGATATAGTTTAATAATTTTAGTTCTATTTAATATATCTTTAATGTATAACTCATAAAGAGATTATTTTTTTTCAAGATAAATTTATAGCAACTTTTTCAACCAAACAATGATTTTTTGTATATAATTTATTTAATTTTTACATATATTTGATTTTTGTAATTTAATAATTGTATTAGTACCAAAAATATTTATACAATTACTTTACATATAATCAAACAGTTTCAAAATATTCAAAATACAATGTATTTACTTTACATACATCCAATCAAATAGAAAAAATGGTTTCTAAATATTTACTTTACAAACAACTATAAAGTATTTAGAATACACTATATTTCTTTTACAATGTATTTCTTTTTCAGGGAACCGAATAGCCCCTAAGTATTGAGTATGTAAATTCTTCTAAAAAATAGATTTCATACAAGTCAATTTTCTTTAAAAAGTTTATAGATATCACACAATTTATATATATTTATATATTGTCATGTCTAAAATTTTATATTTACATTATAATATTTTACATAAGCATAAAAATTTGCATTTACTTTTAAAAAAAATAATAGTGACATTTTTATGTAATACTAAAAATTATATGTTATGCATATAAATATCAAAGTTTAAATATTATATATATATATATATATATATATATATATATATATATATATATATATATATATATATATATATATATATATAAACATTTAAATATATAACACATAATTCTTACATATTTACATCTTTAATGCACACCTTTCATATTTGCATATAACACTAGATCTTTAATATTAGTTCAAAAATAGTAACATCATTAATTTTTTAAAAATTAAATTTTACCCTTTTATAGATAGAAAATATGTTATATTTATAGATATTAAGCTGTAGATGCTAGATATATAACAATTTTGTGTTATGTATATAAATTTTTAAGATAAGAATTATGTGTTGTGTATAAATTCTCTTTTTTTAGTAGTGATATCTCCTACCATAGGAGCAACTTTTTGATGGACGCACATAAGAAATAAAAAATTTGTTTAAAATATTTTGCTACTTTTATTTTTATTTTTTATATGCTTTATAAAAACAATATTATGGTTAATATGCTGTTGTTTTTTTTTTTTTTTCAATTTTAGGAAAAATCAATGGAAAATCTATTTCAAAATAAACAAAAATTCTATGAGCTATTAGAGCATTATATAAGCTAATATTCAAGTTTAAAGTTTCTTAGTCCTTCTTATTAACAGTGCTTTTATTATCTATAATGATATTTGTTATTAAGAAATTATTTTGAGGTAAAATTTCAAGACTAGGCTTACATCTCTATTTTTTTAAATATTTAAATTTAGTGATATTATACTTTTTAACTATTTAGATTTAAAAAACATTGACTGCACTTTGAACTCTAAACCTAATATAGATATTGTTATATATATATATATATATATATATATATATATATATATATATACAGAGAGAGAGAGAGAGAGAGAGAGAGAGAGAGAGAGAGAGAGAGAGAGAGAGAGAGAGTCGTTGAAGTTTAGTATACCTAAATCCCATAAAATCTTATGAAATTCTCTAGATTTGTAGTGGGCATTCTTGTATTTCATATATGTAGTTAATTTATATTTTTTTCTTCGTTATTTTTTCAAGTTTTATCAATCCTAAGTCAAATTCAAGTCAGTCAATCAAATAAATTTTCCTGTGATTAGTCTTGAAAGAAGTTCAAAAATAAATATTTACACCACATAAAATTTAATGAAATGCTAATTGAATTCAAATTTGCTTATAGAGTGATGCAATGACCTTGCTTAGGCATGTGAGAAGAAGAAAAAAACTAGACAAGACTAAGATGATAGAATTTAAAATAATATGAATTTTTATTATATCAAAAAATGAGTACAAGTGAGGAGTCCGAGTATAAGAATATGCTCTCTCTCTCTCTCTCTCTCTCTCTCTCATTCAAGAAAAGTAAAAAAGTGTGATGTGACATAAGCACCACATCGGGGCCTTTTGATTAGAACTAACACAAGGGAGATGAAGGCCACTCTTAGAGATCTTATTACTAGGAGTATAAGAACTAGATGTTTGATGCATGAAAACCACTTAGAAGACTTCTATATTTTTACTTTATGTGACATTAGTTGTCAACTTGATAGAAACTTGTTTGAACATTAAAAGAGTGATCTAACAAGTTTTAGCAAGATTGGTGAAGTTTCAAATATATGATTCCAACATTATTTAAATATTATTCAAATATAGTATGAATATGGTGCAAGTTTCTTGTTTGCTTTAATTGATTTTTCTCGAACTTTACTCGTTTGAATAATTTTACTCTCTCTCTCTCTCTCTTATATATATATATATATATATATATATATATATATATATATATATATATATATATATATATATATATATATATATATATATATATATATATATATATATATATATATATATATATTAGTGGTGTGATGGAGAAACTAGCTGGACATTTTGAAGCTAATGGTATTGATATAGTGAATATTAAGAACAAAAGCTTGTATATTATCATTGAATTTTATGTTGATTAGTTTTTAAATGTACTAATGAAGATCAATGAAAAGGTGGGGCTTGTGATTAAGATAATTATATTAGTCATTTCTTAAAAAATTTTTTATTTCTTCTTAAGATTTTAGCTTCGTGGCATAAACAAATAGTATAAATTTGAAAGCACATCAGTTATTGTTTGAAGAAATTCATTTCAATCTTGATTATCTTTAAGTGCATATTTTATAGAGTCTCAAGTAGGGGTGTAAGTGAGTCAAACTGGCTCGCAAGCTGACTCGAGCTCGACTTGTTAACGGCTTGCGAGCCACGAGATCAAGTTTAAGCCTGGTTTGACTTGGCCCCGTATCTTACCGAGCTAGCTAGTTTACATAATGATGAACTATAACTATCATGTATCATATTATCGATTTTGATAACAAAGGCTTCATGTGTTCTGTATGACATGGAATACTTATAACTCTATTCTAACCTTCATGGCATATTCTATCTTTTGTTTCAGGTCTACTTCCAATTTGTGTTAGTATAAATGATTTCCATAAAGTTTTTGTCACTATCATCTAGCTTGTTGAATTTATAGTTGAAACAAAATTTTTTTTCATCTTTATTTCATGATGAGTTTTTGATACTAATTGGATCCATGGCAATAAGCATAATTAAGAAAGAATAATAAGCTGGTATTTACTGTACAAATTGTTTGTAGAGATGACACCAATTGAATAACTGCTAGTGTAAGAGATGTTAAAATATGCAATAAATTGTGCTAATCGAGCTCAATAAGAGGGGTTATGCACTCAAAAACCTATAATAAATTACCTATTCATTTAATTTGAATTCATATTTATATGATTAACTTGGAGAAGCCACATGAGCTACACTAACATCAGCTTTCAAATTATATGATTAACTGAGCATAACAGAAGCTACTTATTGACCTCACTTTTGGAGTGAAAATTCAATCTTCCCATCATAGATTTAGGAGTCTTCTAGACACTAAGAGCTCCTTATGCATAAGACACTTATAGTGGCTAAGTGAACACTTAACCTAAACCTAGAAACTTAGAAGGATTAGTCTTAGGTTGTGTTAGGCCTTAGGACCTAAGGAAACCTACCTAGCATATAGCCTAACTAAACCCATACCTATTTTCTTAACCAAAACTAAACCTCAAATTCATCCAACCAACCTCAATTGAATTACAATTCATATTCAAATCCAAACCAAATGATTGAAGCCAAAATCAAATCCATGATCTAAACTTAAGCCCTATGATTTAGTCATATGGACTTAGCCAAAATTCCTTCAATCCAAACTTAACTCAATTGATTTTCTCATAAGCAAATCAATCCTCAATCATCATTCCAAGTTCTTAAAAAAACTACGATCAAATCAATCAAACCCAAAATCAACCTAACCCAACCCATATGAACTCAAATGGGTCAAATCCAAAACCAAAATCCAATTAAACTCAAATCAAATGCAACCAAAGCTATAAATCAATCCCAAATCTAATATCAAACTCAATTCAACCTGATGTCGATTCAATTGACCCATTAGGCTCACTTGACCCAAAGTGACCTAAATGACCCTTTTGAGCCAAACTCCAATCCCACCCAAATTGGATTGAACCAACCTATCCAAAACCTCTTACCATGATTGTTGATCATCCTTGATTGATCAATTGCAATCAATTGGGTCAAACCAGGTTCATTTGGTCATTTGACCAAATTGACCCAATTAACCTGTATGATCCATATGAACCAAATCTCATCCTATTCCAAATCAATTGAAACCAATGATCCACATCAACTACAAATCAATCTTTGCACATGACTTGATCATCAATTGAGCTAAACCAAACCCAACTAGCCCTTTGACCCAAGTTCAGCCAATTTGACCTAAAGGGGCCAAATTGGGCCAAATCAAATTCTAATCCAAATTGACTCAAACCAATGACACAAACTCATTCCAAATTGATTATTGAACATGATCAAAGCCTTGATTGAACTCAATTTACCCCCAAATTGACCTAAAGGATCAATTTGGCCTAAATCATTCATAAATTCAAATTGATTGAAACCAAAGCCTACAATCATCTTCAAATGACAAATTAAACATAAACCAATGTATAACCCAAGCAAATTTAGCCAATTTAGCCAAATTAGTCAACTTTACTCATTTGACCCATTTGAACTCAAATGGGTCAAATCCAAGCCAAATTAAGTCAAACCAATTGAACCAAAACCTTTCAAATACTCATTTGAACTTGACCCAAGCCTTAGTTTGACCCAATTTGACCAATTGATCAAATTGACCCAATCTAGACCAATTTAACCTACATGGGTCAAATTAAGCCAAACCTATTCAAACTAAGCTCAAACCCATTGAAACTTGGCATGGCCTATCCTTGACTCAACTTAGGTCAACTCAAATCAACCCAACCCAATTTGAACTTAAATTAACCCATCACCCATTAGGTAAAGCCTCCCACATGAGACAAAATCTAAGTTTGGTAGGTCAAACCCATTCTCCTCCCCTTGGTAGCCACCCTAAGCTCCAAACAAACACAAGGACCACTAGGTCACCTGACCCAAAGTGGTTGGGTCAACCATGAGCCAAGTGGAAGTGAGCTAACCTCTCAAAACTTATTGGAACACTTGGAAACCTAAGGATAGCCACCTTAGCCCATGGCACTTGGCCACTCAAACCGAGCCACTTCCCGCCACATGGTATTCTACCACGGATAACCACAAGAGACTAAAGAAATTCACACCGTCTGATCCAAGGGAGGTGGGGTTATACCCCCCTCATTTTGATATAATCTGAGTGTGTGAGCATTGAGCGAGCTTCCTTAGGGCATTTCAAACTCCCCAGAGCTTTGCTCAAGTTCTTTATGCCTTCCCATTACCGATGATGATGAAACTGAGCCTACTTGAAATAGGACAAGGAATAACTCCATCCAACTCCACCAAATCTCAACCAATCTCTAATTAACTTCACCCACACATTCATTAGGCTCCAGCGAGGTGAAACGAATCTTCTCCCAAATAATTCGAGAATCGGAGACTACTCCAAGCCTAAATTTGATGAGTTTTCTGGCAACGATTGATCCATAGAGTCAATGGTGAGGAGGCAAGGTGTGGGCTTATCAGCAGGGCTTCATCTCTTTAAGACAAAGCTACCTCGATCGGTTAGCCACTGAACTTAAGCTCTGATGAGATAAATTCTAGCAAACCATAGATTTTTTAATTTTTTCTTGGCCTTTGTGGATAAAAGTGTGATTGCGTGCGAATCCCACAATAAAATCCTTATAGATCTTCTCCGTGAACATTTTGGGATTGATTGTGCGCATCTATGAGCTCCGGTGAGCTCAGATCAGGTGGAGGAAGGTGGACGGTGTCCGTCTTCCGTCACTCATGGGATGACATATTATCCACCCTGCGTTTCGCATGATTGGAATGGATGATCGTGATTAATCTATTAGATTAAATTTGATTTATCCCTTTAGGAACCACGAGATTAATCCCTATCATATGATCTTAGATCGGATGGTGGGGATGAAAGCACATCCGCTGCCGCCACATCAGCACCGTGTCAAATAAGTTTAAGTGGCCAATTACGGTGCTATGTGGAAAGCACTGCAACATCAGCCGTTCGCGTGGCGCTAACAGGATTAGGGGTTAATTAGGCTTAATAATCCATTTTAATGGCTAAAATTTCATAAATTCATAAATTCATAACTGATTATAGAAAAATATAAATAATATAAATAAATACTCATTAGAATGGTAAAACATATGAGATTTTACTAAAAATAATTTCATTTGATTTTGAATAATAATTGTGGCTTAATTAGGGTTTGAGTGTTTTCTTAATTAGCTTAATTAAGACCTAATTACTTGGGCAATTAGTCCCAAACTTGGTTTGTTTGTTTAATGGGATGACCTCTGCCTCCCATGATTTTATTAGGATTTATTGGCCACACAATTAGGAGAATTTGAAATTCAAACCTTAATCACTTCCTTAATTACTTTAATAATTAATTAAGATTCTAAATAACAAAAGCTAATTGATTTAGCTCTATTAATCACTAATTAATAGTGAGGTGATGAGGGAGAGTGATAAGGACCCCTTTCCTAATAACTTTTCTAAATTCATTTCATTAAAGAGAGTTAATTAATGTGAGATAAAATTAAATGCTTAATTAATCAATTAATGATGAAATTAAACTAAATTAAAATGTTAATCACTTCAGATAATTACCAATCAAATTAAGGGGTTGTCTTTATGTGTTTAATAACATAGAGACCTTTGAGGAAATTATGATTAACACATAAGTGTGAAAAAATCATAAAAGTACTTAATTAGATTCTTTAGCTTAATTAATCCTTAATCATGAGCCGATTGCATTAGGTCCTTTAGGAGCATTGCAATTTTATTTTCTCACATATTCATATTATTTGTGGATCATGATTAGATGATTAATCAAATTAAAGAGGAAAGGGTAATTAAATGATTTGCTTAATGATCCAACTTAGTTAATTCAAAAAATCTACTTAATTATCTTTTCTTTAAACAAAGTAAAGTCATCAAATATGGGAATGGGGTTAAAACAATAAATAATATTTTCGCTTTAAACTTAATTGAAATCCAAAACTGAAAATTAATAAGAAGCCTTGATTTTCCTTAAGTGATTTTATTTAATGTGATTGTCCTTAGGAATTCGTGTGATTGAATGAATCATATGATTATGTTTAGATATTCCTTTTTAATCACTTTAAATGTTGTATGCCATGTGATCTCATGCATTCGTCTTTTCAAATTCAAATGAATCAAATGAAATTTACTTATATAAGCTTGCATGTGTTAGCTTAATATTATTATATGTGTGGTTATTATTACTAATAAATCTAAATTTATTTTTCAAAGTTTATAAATTAGTAATAATCTTTGGAATGATGATATTTATGAATATATAGGACTTCCATGTGTTTATAGCTTAAGTATATAAATGAAAAACTCTCTTTCCTCTATTCATATATAGATTTACATAGGTTTGAATGATAATGGGTATATAGTCTGGACATCTGGGAATATGAGAATTTAACTAGCCCCAATGAGATCATTTGATTATCTCACTTCCTTAGTTAACAAAGGCAGGTACTCATTTAATTTCATTTTTATGTATATTTGTATTAAAATTTTGATAAATCTTTAATTCACATGTATAAATAATTCAATCAAATAAAATACAACCTTTTGCATAATTTTCATTCTGCTAATTATGTATACATGTATATGTATTTAAGATAACAAGTATATAGTATGGACATCTTGAAAATACGAGACTTTAAATTGCTCCTAGGAGGTCATTTGATTATCTCACTTCCTTAGTTAACAATGACATATACTTACTTACATCTTTCATACATATGTATGTGTGTTTTATTAAAGGACGATAATCCATTTTTCTATTAAAAATACTAAAATGTATTACATGTAAAGCTAGTGCTCTCTCTCTCTCTCTCTCTCTCTCTCTCTCTCTCTCTTCTTATATTTAATATATAGATCTACATATGTTTGAATGTTAATAAGTATATAGTTGGACATCCCGGGAATACGAGACTTTAAATAGCCCTAGTGAGGTCATTTAATTATCGCACTTCCCCGGTTAACAAAGGCACATACTTATTTAATTTCATTCCTATGTATATTTCTATTAGAATTTGGATAGATCTTTAATTTACATGAATAAATAATCCAATCAACCAGAATATAATCACCAAATATATGCATTCATTCATCATTTAAGTATACCAAAATATGTTGTATGTATATGTATGCTAAGTGTTAAATCATATGCATGTTAATGGGTGATGAAAATGAATAGTTCAACATGTTATGTGATTGTAATTCAACTACATAAATCTTAAGATGCCTTTCATGTTAAATAAGATTCTTTAAGATTAACCTAAACTTAGGATTAATAAAATATTTAATAATTCATTCACTTAAGAAAACTAAATCATAAGAATGTGCTTTAGAAAATGGCTTAAGGTAGGGACGAAAGTGGTCATGCCTCTTTCCTCCCTTTATAATACTTAGATGTTAAGTGTAAATCAAATGAAACTAAGCAAAATATAAATTAAAGTTGACAAATCATCTAAAGAAATTTGAAATGAAACCAACCTTCATGTTAAATTAAATAATTATAATTCTAAAAAATCATAACTCTAATGCTTAGTAAGACATACCACACAAAACCTTAGCAAGCACATTAGAATTAATCCATCACTTCTAGTCCTAAGTTAGGATGGTGCATGTGTGATGTTATATTTTATTTTGTGATGCAATATTTTAGACTAGATGGTAGGGTGTATGATTCGTAGATTGGATGTTAGGCCATTGATAGCCTAATCATATTTTTTGCAGGGGATTGTGTTTATGGAGACGTTGTAAAAATAAATATAAATGCTTCTTCTTGTAGGTTTCTTATGCCCCTAAGCTTGATCCAAGCTAAATAGGTGGGCTTAGTTACCCATGTGGAGGGTGATAAGTCTAAATTATGAATATAATTGCTTGAGATTATATGTATGTTTAGCTAGCTTATATTTTGCAGGTATAGTTATATTTATTTTTTCATAAAAATGTAATTTTTCAATAGTAATTAGGAATAATACTATAAGGGATTAGGATGAGTAGTGGCCAGAAGGCTTAGTCCCGAGCTGCCCTATGATGCTTTGGAGCAAGTCAAAGAAAATCAAATCAAAGAAGAAGGAAGAAAGAAGAACTAAAGAAGTGAAGACCCACATAGCATATATTTAATTTTAAATTGTAATTATTATTTTATAATCCAGGTTGTATAAGGGTAGAGTTCGGCTATCCAATTTTCTTCTTTCTGGGGTATACAGCGGTACCCGGCCGCACTGATCTTTTATTATTTTATGGTAGTCTATAAAATTGTTTGATGTTATGTTTAGATTTCACAATAGAACTATATTATTTTTATAATTTCTTTATGATTAATGTTTGAATGTGTGGCCTGGATGCGGTAGGCTCTTAGGGAAAAGTTAATTTTTCTATTTAATTAATCACTCATAACTAAATCTTAAAATAACTCACAAATTCATCATAAAGATTAGGATACAAATAAGATAATTAAAAAATTTAGTAATCCCTTAGTTGTATGTTGTATGTCTCACATCTTGCATGTCATATTGAATCACTCTTGCAAAAATGAGGGCCCAATTAAGCACTTTAGGGACCACTTGACCTATGAGAGCAACCTCTTATGATAGAGCTTCACCCTCTTTCTCTTCTGATTTGGCCAATAACCAAATTCATCATACATTTAGGCATAAATAATCTAAAACCTTTGTCCAAAATGTTATGTTAAAATGAAATAAAAATGATAAAGTTTTCCATTTATAGGCTAAGTCATATGCTCATACCACTCATGTTCTAGTCTCTTAGGGAGTGGGTTTAAGACTATAGTCTCTTTCTAATTAAATGACAAGCCTAACTATCTTGCAATTTCATAAGACTGGACTACATGATTTTGAATCATAGGAGGTGTTAGCTGATGGCCACTCCAAGCGGTTGTAAGTCCAAAAGAGTTGGACGGATTTATTCTATCTTATGGTAGATAAGATTAGGGAGAGTCACCTTCGATGGTTTGGCCACATAAAGCGTCGGCCGTCCGATGACCCGATTAGGAGAGTAGATGCATTAGATTTGCCTTATGTTAAGAAAGGTAAAGGTAGACCTAAAAAGACTTGGTTAAGATGTATAAAAAATGATCTTAGTATACTTGAATTAAATGAGAATTTGACACATAATAGGACACAATGGAGATGAAGGATTCATGTAGCCGACCCCACCTAGTGGGATTAAGGCTTGTTGTTGTTGTATGGAGATAAATTTTTACATCCCCTTTTGCTTAGATTTAGGCCGTGTTCTAGCTTGTGCTAAAGCTCCATAGATTTATGATATGAGCTCGATAGTTTCCTTCGAGCTACAAGCATAAATCCTCACCTCTTAGGTATTTCCACAAATTTGTATTGATGGATTATAAGCCCTAGCAATATAATAAAATTTCACTCAAACAAAATAAATCCTCTTCAAATATATAAAGCCTCACCATAATATATGTTGGAATGCTCACTAGGCTTCCTAGTATCATGAGTATGCCCTACTTATTTTCCTTTGGATTCCAAAATAAATCTTCCAATTGAACAATCTCATTTGATTTTCCAAAATAGCCAATCCTTTGATAGTCTTAACCTTGAAATCTTTGGAGAGAATAATTGACTACTTTAATTGAGAGTGTTCTTAGGAAATTTCATTTCCTAAGATATAATTAACTATGGAGGCTTGTTGTGGTATTTATTTTTGGATGTGTGTGGACACCACATAGATCTTAGAGGATACTTATTGAAGTGATTGGGCACAACATTAAGCTATAATGTACTATATCAAAAGATAGAAACATTACCCTCTAATGGACCTAATCACCTAATAGGGATTCTTAAGGCATGATGGGTCTTTGAATATACTAGAGATCTTTCCCTTACTTTACATGGAGATCCTTCATATTCAAAGAAGGAGAAATATGATATGCATGATGTGAGACATACAACATACAACTAAGGGATTTCTAAATCTTTTAGTTATCTTGATTACAACCTAGGCATTATAATGAAGTTGAAATTTATATTAAAATTTAATTAAGAGTTATTAATTGGGTAGAAAAATTAATTTTATCCTAAGAGCCCACCACATTAAGGCCCTCACATTCAAACATCAACATTAAGAAATTATGAAAAGTATGTTATTTCTAATGTGCAAACTAAACATATAATTAATCATTTTTATAAACTATCGTGAAAGAAAAAGAGGCCGATCTAACCGGGTACAGCCGTACACCCGTACACCCGAGAAAAAAGAAAATATGGGTAGTTGAGCTCCACCCTTATAAAACCCAGAATATCAAGGAATAATTTTACAATTAGAAATGAATACATGCTATGAGATCTTCATTTTTTCATGTCTTCATGTCTTCCTTCTCTTGATTTGCTCCAAGGCATCAAAGGGCACTCCAGGACTAAGCCTTGTAGCCACTGCTCATTCTAATCCCTCATAACACTAATCCTAATTCTTATTACAAAATTACATTCATAGAGAAAAGTAAATCTAATTACACCTATAAGATAGATGTTAGCTAAATATACATACAAACCCAAGCAGTTATATAAATAATTTAGACTTAGTACCCTGTACATGGGTAACCAAACCCACCTGTCCTAATATGGATTACGCTTAGGGGATTAAGCAACCTGCAAGCAAAATATTTATATTTATTTTTAAGCATCTCCTAAAGCATAATCTCCTGTAAAAAACATGATTAGCCTAATAATGACCTAACATCCAGTCTATGAGTTACACCCTAACATCCAGTCTAAAATATTACATCACAAAACAAAAAATATATCACACATACATCGTCCTAACTTAGAAGTAGAAGTGGTGGCTTAATTCTAATGTGTGTGTTAAGACTTTGTGTGGTATGACTTAACTAAGCATTAGAGTTATGATTTTCTAACTCTGTAATTGTTTAAATTAACCATGATGGTTGATTTCACTTTAAGTTGTTTAGATGATTTGCAAATTTTAATTTATATTTTATTTTGCTTCATTTAATTTACACTTAGCATCTAAGTGTTATAAAGAGAGGAAAGAGGCTTATCCTCTTTTATCCCTACCTCAAGCTACTTTCTAAAGCATATTTTTATGATTTTGTTTTCTTAGTGAATGACTTATTAAATATTTTTATTAATCCTAAGTTTAGGTTAATCTTAAAGAATCCTATTCAACATGAGAGACATCTTAAGATTAATATAAATGAATTACAATCACATGAAATATGTTAAGTCATTCATTTCCATAAGATGTAACATGCATATGACTTAAGAACTTAGTATACATATACATGCAATGTATTTTGTCACACTTAAATGATTATGAATGCATATATATATTTGTTTATAGAAAAAGGAGACTTTCATTCTCTAGTCAAATACACATACACATGTATAAAAGATGTAAGCAAATACATGTTATTGTTAGCCAGAGAAGTAAGATAATCAAATGATATCCTTAGGGCTACTTAAAGCCTCATATTCTCTGGATGTCCAGACTGTATATTTGCTATCTTAAATACATATAAATGTATAAATAACTATAAGAATAGAAAATCATACAAATATTGTATTTTATTTAGTTGAATTGCTTATGTATATGAATTAAAGCTCTATCTAAATTCTAATATAATAATACATAAAATTGAAATTAAATAAGTACGTGTCATTGTTAACCAAGAAGGTGGGATAATCAAATGACCTCCTAGGGGCTACTTAAAGTATCATATTCTCGGGATGTACAGACTATATACTTATTGTCATTCAGATCCATATAAATCTATATGTAAACATAGGAAAGAGAGATTCATTTCACATACTTAAGTTATAAACACATGCAAATCCTATATGTATTCATAACTACTATCACTCTAAATATTGTTATCAATTTATAAATTTTAGAAAAATGAATTTGAATTTATTAATGATAATAGCCACACATATAATTAAATTAAGCCAACATATGCAAGCTTACATAAATAAATTCCATTTGAATCACTTATATTTGAAAAGATGAATGTATGAAACCACATGACATACAATAATTTAAAATAATTAGAAAGGAATAGCCAAACATAAGCAGATGATTCGTTCAACTTCACTAATTTTTAAGGACAATCACATTAAATAAAATCAGTTAAGGAAAACCAAAGCTTCTTATTAATTTGATTTTTGGATTTGGATTGGACTTAAAGAAAAGAGATTATTTGCTATTTTAATCCAATTCCTATGTTGGTAATCTTAATTGGTTTAAGGAAAGATAATTAGATAAAATTTATGAATTAATTAAGTTGAATCATTAATCAAATCACTTAATTACCCTTTTCTATGCTTCTTTAATTTGATTAATCATTTAATCATGATCTATAAATGACATAAACATGGATTAAAGTAAATCTGCAATGCTCCTAAAGAACCTAATGAAATTGGCTCATACTTACATATTAATTAAATTAAAGAATCTAATTAAGCACTTTTATGATTTTCCCATACTTATGGGTTAATCATAATTTCCTTAAGGGTCTTTATGTTATTAAACTGATAAAGAGGAACCCTTAATTTGATTATTTGCATTTAGAGTTTCATTTAATTTGATTCATTTATTAGAATTTAGATAATGTCTTTGCATGATAGTTCATGTTTAATTTGATTATTGAACTTGTATGTTTAATTATTAACTAATTCATCTAATTCAAATGGATTTAATTAAACCTAATTCTATTATATATTGAATTGATTAAGATTTACTTCAAATTTGATTATGAGTTATGATCTATTTAATTTAAAGTTTGGTGATTAATTAGGGCTCAATTTAGTTTTGTTGTTTACTGAATTTAAGTGATCTCATATGATTGAGATTCACTAGTTAATTAAGATTTAATTAGATTAATTCACTTCATATAGCTGACTAAGCTGATTGGATAGTTTAAAGTTGGTTTATTTATTTTATATATTTGTTTAAAAAATTTAGCTTAGATGATTGATCAAATTAAAGTTTAGTTATAATTCTGTGCCATTTTGATTAACCAAATAGAGTTTTTTTGCTTTTATTAATGGTTTAGTTGGGTATGACTGGATGTTCATAATTGATTTGATTAGATAATAGAAGTTGATTAATGATTACTTCGTATGGATTGATTCATTGTAACTTAAGATTTCATTTGATTAAGTATTTGATTATCTTAGTTTATTTAGATTATGTTTCTTTAAATGAATTTTAATTTGATTGCATTATTGAATCAATTATGATTTGATTTAATTTTATTTTATTTTCATTATTTATTTAATCTATTCTTTTAATTATACTTGATTGATTTATTTTATTTGATTTAGTTTAAATTAATATTTTATTTTAGGTTGCATTAATGTTTTTGTCTTATTTTTCTTAAGTTTATTTCATTTGGTTTGATCTATATTAACCTAAGGCATTTAGGTTAAAGTTTGAATTTATTTTTAGATTCGGTTGATTGGATATTAAAGTTTCATTAGTTTGTTTAATTATGAGTTTAATTTGAGTTTTAATATTTTATTGAGTTTCATTAATTTAATTAGGTTTAAGTCTATTCTTAATTAATTTCTTTTGAAGATTATGTGATATTTGCTTGATTTAAGGTTTGATTAACAATTGTTTAAGTATTATTTTATTTTAAATTTTGATTCAACATTTAAATTATTAGGAATTCAGGTTTAATTCATCCAATTAATATTAATTTTAATTTATTAAATCTTAACATGAAGTGTTTCTTTTAGGTTTATAAAGTTTTAAAGATCATATTATTTTCTTAAGGATCTTAGATGTTAATTGAAGAGGTTTAACCTATTTTAAGGATTTTTATAATTTTCTAGAATTTTTAATTAATTAATTAATGAAATTAGCCATTTGAACTTTGAAATTTAATATCTCTTAATCCATCCTTCATTTTGATTTAAAATTTTATGTTATGTGCATTTTCACCTCAATTTCAGTCCCTAAAAGATTTAGATCAATCTGATTAATATTTTTAGTTTAATTAATGAAATTTGGTTTTCACTTAATACTAAATTACTCTCAAAATACCCAATAAAATTTGGGGATTTTGAGTTTATTAGATTTCTCTCGGAAAGGCTAATCCAACGAGCCCTTATTTGAATTTTTTTGTTGAGTATTTTTTTAATGATTTTTAAAGTTTGAGGGCTTTTTTAGCATTTATTTAATTCCAAAATTCTTATTTTCTTACTTAAACCAGTTAGTGCCATGTCACTAATCAACTAAGAAGCTGATCCACACGTCATTGCCATTTGAAAATCATTAGACCCTTTGATTAGAGATGGACGGTACTGATCTAAGGGATGAAATAGAGCTTCTAACATGCAAATCTTAACTGTCCGTCCCTATTAATGGGGATGGAACAGCTGTCAACTCATCTTCCTTGTGGACAGTGAACAAAGGGCTGGAAAATAGAAAACTATTGCTTGGGGTCCATTTGGGCTCAATTTTTTTTTTTGGAAAATCTCACTAGAAAAACTCTTGTTCTCACATTTGGGTCATTTAAAATAGAAAGTGCAAGGGATATCTAATGGATATTCCTAAGATTGTGCAAACATCATCAAAAATAAAGAGATCTATGGCTGGCTAAAAGTTGATGAAATTATCTCACTCGAGCTCCTATCGAGTGTTTAAATCAATTTGAAGATGTTCCTGATGTGAGGCAAAGCTTCAGAGTGAATATGGGCTCTTGCCTCCCCTTGGAATGTCATAGCCACCAACCTCCATCGTACTTTGCCAGAATCCGTTCAGTTTGGGTAGTTTCACCGATGATAATGGAGGGAGAGGGCACAATTTTGCTAAAAAAAGTTATAGGAAGCTTTTTTAGTGTTTTCTGCACTTTTTGGATGCCTTACTTGCTTGCTTTTTTAAGTCAGCTGTGAGCTATCTTGGAGGAGTCAATTTTGGATGGCCATGGTGATCGATATCCTTGTCCTCTTGCTCCCAAAAGTCTTCTATTTTGGATGTGAGATTAGCCTCATTTAATGATGGAGTGGAGAGGAGTTGGAGAGTAGATTTTATAGATGTTACATGTGGTGTTTATTTTTTGTGTTTGGGAGATTTTGTGTGTGTTTATGTGAGGGGACGCCACACAGATCCATAGATGTACTCATTAAAATGACATTGGGAATTGTGCACTATCTCGAGATAGTCACTATCCTATAATGGACCTAATCACCTAATGATGACTCTAATGATGATGGGTCTTCAATGTAGAGATCTTTCCCCTACTTTACACAGAAAAGTAAAGTAGGGTTTATTTTAAGCCGGGTTCATTAAGTTTCCTATGGAGGCAAGTCCCCATAGTTAATTGTATCCTAAAGAATACTCTCGATTAAGATAAATGATCATTGTCTCCAAAGATTTCAAAGATAAGACTATCAATCAATTGCTTATTTTTAAAAAATCAAGTGGGATTGATCTAAATGAGAGAGTTATTATCAAAACAAAAGAGAGATGAGTAGAGGATGCACATACTACTAGGAAGCCTAGTGAGCATCCCAAACTATCATATGGTTGGGCTTTATATTTTTAAAATTGAGGAGAATTATATGTTTGAGTTGAAGTTTTATTAAAAATCTAGAGCTTACAATTCAACAATAGAAGATTATAGAAATGCCTAAGAGGTGAGGATTTATGCTTGTAGCACCAAAGGGAAACAACAACCTCAGATCCTAAATCTATGGAGCTATGGTGAGGGCCAAAGGATGACCTAAATCTAAAGCAAAAGTGGATATACGGATTACCTCCATAAGAGAGGATAAACCACCTGACTGTTAGACTTATAACCGCACAGGGTGGCTGCTAACTAACTCCTCCTTTAATTTTTAAATACATGTAGGCAAGTCTTATACTTTGCAAGATGGTTAGACTATTATTTACTTAGAAGAGAAACTAAGTCCCTACACTGACACCCTAAGAGACTAGATCAAGAAAGGCATGAATAATGAACTAAATCTAATGCAAATTTTGCCAAGTTTTATTTTAATATTTGGACATTATTATTTTACACAGGCTATGTGATTTTATATGCCTAATGCATGGGAAAATCAATTTTGGGCCAAAACCAGATAGAAGGAGGAGTGTTTCCACCATGGCCCTCAAAGGTCAAGCCATTTTCGCTAGCAAAGGTGGAAGCCCTCCATTAGCAAGAGTGAGACAATATGATTTATGCATGATATGAGACATACAACATCCAGGTAAGGTTGTTAAATCTTTTATTATCTTTATTTATGTCCTAGGATTTATGTGAGGTTATGAATTATTTAGTTTAATTTTGAATTGATTAATTTGATAGAAAATTTATTTTCTCTAAGAGCCTAATTGCATCTAGGCCATTCAACAATCAGCAAATAATTAAAAAACTAGGATAATCATGTCATCCTAATTGTGCAATCATAAATATAACATCAATCAATTGATAAAATTAATTCAAAAGGATAAGAGGCTGGTGCGGTCGGGTACCACCATACAACCCGAAAAGAAATGTGAGTAGCCGAGCTCTACCTTTATGCAACCCGGATTACAAATGAATAATTACAATTAAAAGGAATTCATGTTATGGGGGTCTTCACTCTTCATTTCTTTATTTCTTCATTTTTGATTTGGTTCTTTTCTTTCTTCCTTTTGGAGTGATTGGAATATGGTTTCTCCAAAGGCATCACAAGGTACATAAGTCTTGATCTTATAACTAATGTTCGTCCTAATCCTCCATAACATTCATTTCAAATCTTAATTGCAAAATTTACATCAAAATGGGAAAGGTAAATCTAACTGAACTTGTAAAATAAAGGTTAGCTAAACATACCACACAACCCAAACAGTTATATGAATAATTTGGACTTAGCACTCCACACATGGGTAACCAAGTCCACCTATCCTAATTTAGACTATGCTTAGGGGCTAAGAAACATGCACTTCAAAAGCATTTATATTCTTTTTTTATTTTTATTACAGTGGTCCCTTAAGCATAATTCCTTACAGAAGACATGACTAGGCTAAGATTGCCCGATCATCCAGTCTACGCACATACACCCTAACAGTCAGTCTAAAATATTACACCATAAAATAAAATCATGCATCAAACCTTGCACCGCCCTAACATAGAGCTAGAATTGGTGACTTAGCCTAATGTGTGTGCTATTTAAGGTTTGTGTGGTATGTCTTAGTTAAGCTTTAAGGTTAAAGTTTTATAAGTGTGAAAGATTCAATTTAGATGGTGGTTTTATTTCAAGTGAGTTAGTTGACTTGTCAATTTTAGTTGATGATTTGATTTGGTTTGCATGAACCTACACTTAGTGACTAAATGTTATGAAGATAAGAAAAGAGAAGAGAGCTCTCTTTCATCCCTACCTTAAAGCATTTCTAAGGTAGATTCATTAATTAAATTCTCTTTAATGAATATTTTATTATGTGTTTTAATTAACCCTAAGTTTATATTCACTATAAATAATCCTATTCAATTAGAAAGGCATCTTAGGATTAGTTAGGGTGGATTACTATCACATGACACACACTCATTCATTTATGTCCATCATGTATACCATGCATATGAATAGTCCTAAGCATATCTATACATGCAATGCAAATCTTGGCACACTTTGATGATGAATGTAAAGAGATGTGATTTGAAAATTTGGATATTCCATTTGTTAATTGGATCATTAATGAATGTTTTTGTTATCTAAAAAAGAGGGATTTCTCATCCATTAACTAAATGCACATCCAATGTATAGAAGTTATAAGTGAGTAAGACATCATTATTTTCTACACCAGGGGTATAAGGTACAAGATCTACTTAGGGCTACTCAAAGCCTCACAGTCGTGAGATGTCCAGATTAATATACCACTTTTCTTAGATAATGTAGATGTACAAAAAGAATCAAATGGATAAATAATCATGCAAGAGATTATGTTTGATTTGGTTGTATGATTTACATGTGTGATATGAAGATCCTTCCTAAGTCGTAATATAGAGATGCAGAATAGATTTAAAGCAAGTGTTGTTCTTTTCAAATGAACTATACACTTGCAAATTCTATGTGAATCCATATTAAGAGAAGGAAAGAAAACTTCATAATATACATCTTATGCTATAATCACATGCAAGCTTATAAATATTTATAATTAGCATCACTTCATTCATAATCTTTGATTTATAGTGATAATAGCCACTCATATTCTTAATTTTAGCCAACACATGCAATTTGACATAAAAAGAAACATTTTATTTAATTTATTTTTAAAAGAAATGAATGCATGATTTCATATGGAAAAAATATTTAGCATGATTGGAAAGAAATAAAGGAATGTAAGCACATGACTTCATTCACCCTGATTAATTCCTAAAGACAATCATATAAAATAAGATCATTTAAAATGAATCAAAATTCTTTAAGGAGATTGTTATCTTTGAATTTGATTTGACTTAGAAAATATAAGAAGAGTTTGCCAGTCCTAACCCATTTTCTTTATGTGTAAATTGGTTTGATTTTATTTAGAACAATTAGGTTGACTTTATGTTTTGATTAGATTGAGGTATAAATTAAATCCATTAGTTACCCCTTACCTATACCACTTTAACATAATTATCCAAGTAATTATGAGCCAACATATGATTATCAACCACATGAAAATTAAATCAACAATGCACCTAAGAAATGAAGGGGCCTAATACAATTGGCTCATAATTATTGGTTAATTAAGCTAAAGGGTTTAATTAAGTACTTTTATAACCCTCCTACACATGTAGTTTGATTATAATTTCCTTTATAATTCTCTTAGGTTATTGAACACCTAAGAATCTACCCAAGAATTAAATGATTGAGTTTTGGAATGATTTATTTTTTTGAGTTTGATTAATTAAATTATTTAATGAGGTGATTATGCCATTAATTAGTTGCAAAATTGATTAAGTGTTATCCTAGTGAAATAAACTTAGGGGAAAAGATTGAAGGAGAGGTCCTAATCTCATTCCCTATGTCCATTCACTATTTCATAATGATTAGTCAACTAAATTAATGGATTCATTACTATTTAACATGTTAATTAATCATTTAATTAATTAAGATAGGGATTAATAATGAAATAAATAATTCCCCTAACTAACCAAGCAATAAATTTTAAGAAAATCATGGAAGGCAGAGGTCATTCCAATAGTCAATCTCAAAAAATTTGGAATTAATTGATGGAGTAATTAGAGAGTAATTAGCTTAATTACTTTTCCAATAAAACCCAAATTGAGTCAAAATCACTATTCAAAATTAATTGATTTTAATTTTAGGTTATTCTCCTCTGAATTACCTTTAAACTAAGTATTTATTTGTATTTTTTTAAATTTTTCTATAATTACTTATGAATTTTAGAAGTTTTACCATTAAAATCAGATTAATTAAGCCTAATTAAACTCCTAATCCTATCGGGCCATATGGCGGTTGACGCGGCATGTTTTTCCACGCAACGATATTATTTAAGTTGTCATATTCACGTCACTAGCGGGGACACGCTTTCTCGTGACATCTAAGATCGATGGCCAAGGTTAATCTGCAGTTATGGAGAGGGATCTAAAGCATGATTCGATCAAAATCGTCCATTCCAATCACGTGGGATGGACGACGTGTGATCCTTCTTCTTCACGAGCGATGAGAGACGGACACTATTCATCATTCCTCATTCAATTTGAGCTCACTCGAGCTCAGATTAGGATCAAAATAATCCCACACCTTCGGAAGGAGGGGTGTTGCATATCTAACAGTCACAATTGCATGGGATGATAATTCCCTTTGAAAAAGGCCAATAAAAAATTTCTTATAGCTACGATTTCAAGCAATTACCTCATCGAAGGCTATCATCAGTGCTTCCAACGGAGGAGGTAGCTTCATCTAATAGAGACGAGGCCCTGTTGAAGAAATTCGATCTTGATTTGAAGTGGTTTGCTCGGTCAACCAAGCTCCTCTTCAATAGCAATCGGTCTTGGTCAATGTGGCACTTCTCATTGCTTAGAGCTTGGGAAATGGTTTCATCAAGCTCGACGAGGTGTGGTGAGAGTGTGGATAAAAGGAATTTGGGTTTGGTAAAATGAGGAGAAAGTATTATTTGGAATGGACTTTCCCTATTTTGGCTTTACACACAGAGGAAGAATGCTGATTGAGGGAGCTTTAGGAGACCGTGGGAAAGCTCTAGGAGGGTTCATAAATGCTTTTAAAGCTCTGAGGAATCAATCTCTTATTGTTTGAGTGAGAATGAGGGGGAGTATATATCCCCCTCCTTGGATCAGACGGTGGAAGGTTGATTTGCCATTTTATCTCAATGGGTTGGATTGGCTAATCAATTTGAGTTGCAAAACATCGCACATGGGTCATTTTGGGCAGAGGAGTGAGGGAGAGTGGTTGCCCATGTGCTTGGTGAGTGGATGTGGGTGAGCCAAGTGTTCAAAGGTGATTGGGGAGGTCAGTTTGGCCTTGCCTTGGGTCACGACTGACCCAAGCTCATTGGGTCATGTTCATGACCCTCCTTGGTGCCCATGTGGACTAATAGATAGGTGCCAAGTGGCCTTGGAAAAGAAATGGCCAAATTCTAAGAGAATTTGGTCATAGGATACCGTTTGATTTAAGGGCAAAGCGATCATTTGGCTATGAGTTCGATTTGGGTAGATTTGAAATAATTCAAGAATGGATTGGGCCAAATTTCAAGTGATTTGGAGTTCATTTGATTTTAATTGGTTTAATTTGACTCATTTAGGTCAAGTTGGGTCAAATTGGGTTAGGTTGACCAATTGGTCAAATTAGGTCAAACCATAGGTTAGGCCAAGTTCAAATGATCATTTGGAGCCTATGGGTATCATTGGTTTGGTTTAATTTGATTTAGATTTTCTTTTGGTTCATTTTGGTTCATTTAGGTCAAACGGGTCAAGTTGACTAATTTAACCCATTTGACCCAATTGGGTTAGGTCATGGGTTGGTTTAGGCTTGGTTGATCATTTGAAATGTATTACAAGCTTTGGTTTTAATCAATTTTTATTTAGTTTGATTTCAAGTTGGTTTGACCTTTTGTGTCGTTCATGGTCAATTGGGCTAGGTTGGGTCTAATTGGTCAATTGAAGCTTTGGTCAAGTTCAACAATCAATTAAGAATGAATTTGACCCATTGGTTGCAATCAATTTGACTTAGATCAAGATTTGACCTATTTTGGCTTTTTAGGTCAATTTGGGTCTACTTGGGCTAGGAAGGCCAATTGGGTTTGATCTAGCTCAAGTGAGGGCTTGGTCATGTTTAATAATTGATTATGGATTGGTTTAGATCAATGGTTTTAATCAATTTGGCATATGATGGATTTTGGCTAGTTTGGGTTTCATTTGGGTTACATGTTGACTTAGTCAAAGCCTAGGCTTGACTTGGTTTGACCCAATTTGAGTGATTGATCATTCTAGGATGATAGTTCATCACAATGTGAGGCTTGGATGGGCTTAGTTCAATCTAATTTGGATTGGATTAGAACTTAGTTCAAAAAGGTCTTTTAGGTCACTTTGGGTCAAGTGAGCCTAAATAAGTTAATTGACTTGATCAAGGCTTGATTTTAGTTAGGTTGAACTTACATATGGACTTATGATGGAAATATAAATCCAATTGCAAGTGGTTTGGAGTCAAATGGGTTTTGGTTCATTTGACGATTTCAAGTCAAAAGGATGAATATGGTTTGACTTGGGTTAGTTTGATTTTGGCTTGGTGATTGTAGTTTATGTTTATATTTGGACATGTGATTGAAGAAGTGATTGTTTGAAGTGAAAACCCAAGGGTTTGGTTTGATTTGAGAATGATTTGGCTAAATCCAAAAAATTGGCTTAAAGGATATATAAATTTGGTTTGGATTTGAATTTTGAATTTATATTGATTTGATTTTGGCCATTTGAATTTATATTTCATCTATATTTGTGAATATAAATGATAATTTAAATGATCCTTGAGAGAATCATGTGAATTAGGAGTGATTTGAATGTGAATTTGGCTAAGGTAGGTAAAAAAGTTTAGAAAAGGGATTTTGATTTGGTTTGATATTCGTTTAATTTAGGTGATTTGGATGCTAATTTCATTTGTAGTTATGAATATAAATGATGGAATACGTGATTTATAAAGGAATCACTTGGCTTTGGGTTGATTTGAAGGGTCTGACTAAGCTTATGGATGTGATTCATAAGGCTTAGGAAGGTTTTGAATTTGGAATTGATCATGGGTTTCAATCATTTGGAGTTGGAGTTGGATTTTGAATTGATTTGAGATTTGAGAAACTCAATTAAGTTGGAATTGATTTGAGATTTGAGAAAATAAATTGAGTTGAAATTGATTTGAGATTTGACTTGGATGGGTTTGGAGGAGTGTACATGGGTTGGCTTTAAGCTATAGGGTAAGTGGTTGCCTTAAATCCATAATGCATAACCTAATCCTATGATAAACCCTTTTAAGTCTTTAAGGTTAGGTTAAGTGTTCACCTAATCACTAGAAGTGTCTCAAGACTAAATAACTCTTAGTATATAGATGGAGAAGTTGACAGCTCACTCCAAAAGTGAGGTCAACAAAGGGTGCCCAATAGGTGTGGTTTGATTGACAAGGCATACCACACATATTTAGGTTGATCGAGATGATCAACAATGTCCAAATGATCACAAGCACTAATAGAAATGATGTACTCCTAAACCCGAGGTGTAGAAGGAATCAAGATCTTAGTGCATTGCAACTCTACTCACGTCAAAGACATAAGAGAGCAAAGGAGGAATCCACTTAGGATTGAGTATGTGAGCCTTTCACTAGGGGAAAAGGTTCAAGTTATCCACTAGGGATAAGAGGTTGTGAAATCCACTAGGGATATGAATTTGAAATCCACTAGAGATAAAAGTGTGAATCTTCCACTAGGAGAGTAGGTTCGGGTTGATTGAATTGACTCCACTAGGGAAATTGGAAAGATTTACATCTCACTGGGGAGAAGATGATTGATTTGATTGTTTAATTTGACTCCATTAGGGAGGGTGGAAAGCTTTATTTCAGATTTAAAATTTTGAATTTTGAGATGGACCCTGTCGGTTTACGATGGAACGCACTGAGTAGGGACCATGCCGGCCTTGGCCTACTTCAAATTTATCAATCCAAAGGGATAGTCTACCAACCACATAGTAAGACTATCCAACCCAAGGGGTTACCTTTTGGTGTGAAGCGGTTATTCTAGGAAGAAAGAGTAGCAGACTTACATCCTCCGATGTAGGGATCAGTCGCTGGGGTGATCTATTGGCGGCACAACAAATCAAGCCCAACCTTATGCTGATTACTGAGTGAATGCCATTGGTGGACTTAGATCAGCTCAAAGATAGTCAAAATAAATTTCATTTTAATTATATTTAATGGATCTCGTCAGTTTGTGATGGACCGCACTGAGTAGGGGCCATGTCAACCTTGGCCTACTTCAGATTTACTGATCCAAAGGGGTCAGTTTCTGTGCTGAAGGGGAGAACTATCCAACCAAAGAGGTGCCTTTCAGTTTGTAGGGGCCAATTTAGGGAAGAAAGCATGGGGACTCACATCTTCCTGAAGAAAAGACCACCAGGGTGATGCATTAGCAAGGTAACATGTCAACCCGACCTAGGGCTGCCCATTGGTTTACGACAATCATGCTAGAAGGAATACGTAGTAGACTTACATCTTCCAGAGTGAAATGACTATCGGGGCGACCTACTTGTGGAAAAATAGATTGAACCTGACCTAAGGGCTACTACTGAGAGAGTGCCGATCTAAAAACTTATCTCAACTCAAGTGTAGTCAGGCAATTCCTATATGGAGTTTTGCTGACACTGCCCTAAAGATAGGATGTTTGCTTGGGAAAGGGGTCGTTGAGGGTTTGAATTCCTAATCCACAAGCGAATAAATTTATTTATTATGGAGCCTGTTGGTTTGTGAGGGACCACACTAAGAAGGAGCTTATATCAACCTAGACCTATCTCAGCTTTACTGGTCTAAGGGAGAATCTGTGCATCCATTGAACAAATTCTCCAACCATAATGGTGGCTACCAGAAAAAGGGGACTGTCCAATCCAAGATTAGCCTGGGTAGTGTCTAAATGGGGTCACAAAGGACGTAATCCAAGTAGAGTGCCCGCAGGGGAGGGGCCGCTAAGGGCTTTATCCTGATCCCTGAAGAAGATTATGTTTATAGGTATTCGATGGCCAACTCAAGGAGAAAGCGCAGGGACTCATATCTTCCAAGAGTGGTGTATCCACCGGGTGAGTCCACGATAGAACATCAACCAACCTAAGGTGTCCATCGAACCTGCCTAGAAGAAAGCATCGGGGACTCACATTCTTCTACAGCGGAACTTATTACTGAGATAGTTTGTCTTTGACTCTATAGGTGCTATCCAACCTAGGGTGACTACTGAGTGAATGCCACTGGGGGACTTATATCAACTCAAAAGTAGTCAAGAGAAAAGGAACCCTTGGGGGACTTACCCTGAGTCTCAAATATACTCGACCTAGTTAGTGCATGATGGTTAGCTCTAGAAGAAATTGTGTAAGCTTACATCCTCTTAAACAAAGTCTACATGAGGTAGCTTAGCTACAAGGGCCTACCAAACCAATGCCACTGTCGCAAATGGTCAAGTCAGGAAGAAAGTGCGGGGACTCACATCTACCAAACAAGTGACCACTGGGGTGACACACTAGCAAGGTAGCATGTCAGCCCGACTTAGAGCAGCTAATGAGTGAGTGCCATAGGGGGCTTGCTCCCTCTTCAAAATAGCCTGAGATAAAAGATATGTGTTTGTGTTAAAGGAGGATAGGATGCTGCTTGGATTCTCTTACACCTATCCTATAACAAGCTTAAGAGTCGATGAAATGGTGCCACAAATGGTAGTTGTGGGCCCACCAAGAAAGGATGTCATTTAGGTCCTCTTACACATAACTTAGCCATGCTAGTCGAAATAGGATGCTTCTTGGGTTCTCTTACACCTACTCTAGTAGCACTGAGGAATCATGTTTAATTTGTGTTCATGTTGTGAAAGAAGGATAGGATGCCTCTTGGATTCTCTTACATCTACCCTAAATACGTTGGGGCAGATTTACAAACAAGCAAACAATGCTTCGAATGAAGAGAATATTTTGATGAGTTGAACTAGAATTTTTAAAGATAATTATTTTCAAACATGATTTTATGGATAGTATTTCTTTTGATTGGAAGCATCGGGTGTTCCACTTTACAATCAATAAGTTGGTAAGATCATCTTTGTACGCCTTCTCTATGATAAAAGGGCCTTCCCAAGTGGGTTCAAACTTGCCTCCCATCTTTCGACGGGTAGCAATTAGTATTCTTAGAATTAAAATAAGCTCTCATACTTGCAAAGCTCTAGGGCAGACCAGCTTGTTGTGAGCTTGAATCATTTTGGCTTTGTATAACTCAAGATTCTGGCATGCCTGTAGGCATCTCTCCTCCAAACCTTGGGGCTCTTCTAACCGCAACTTGGCATTCTGCTCTGTAGTGATTTTACTACCCATTGCTATCTTTAGTAAGGCTGTCAAAAAAGCTCGTTGTTCATGAACAGCTCATGTTTGGCTCATTCGTTGACTAAACGGGCCGAACACGAACAAACATTTCAAGCTCGATATATAAATGTGTCGAACATGAGCAATCATTTATTCAATCGTGTTCGGCTCGATTTAGCTCGAAATAAAAAATTATATTATATTATTATTATTATTATTATTATTTATTACTATATTATTATTATTATTATTATTATTATTATTACTGCTACTATATACATACGAACACTGTTATTTATCACAAATACAAGCATAACTTGGTAGTTAGAACTTTTGTTCTGCAAAAGATTGCCCAGTTCGAATCCTCCTTCATACAGATTTTTTAGATTATTGTATTTCGAGCCAATTTTAAACACAAGCCAAACACGAATAAAGCGATTTTCAAACCAGCCATTCACGAACAGTGAAATTTTGAGCCATTTTGAACACGAGCCGAACACGAATAGAATAAATTTCAAACGAGAAACCTAACAAGAGTTCTGCTCGCTCGTCATTTACACAATCTTTAAGTGGTGGAGTTGCACTCTATGGGTAGAACGACTAACCATACACTAAGGAGAACCAGGTAGGGTTGGAGTTACGTATGTGGTGTGATATGCCAAGGCTCCATACCATTTTTGTATGGTGTCTTTGAGGGATGAGATACCCCAGGTATTTTACCCGGATGGTGATAGAATTTCAATACCTGATTCTAACCACTCTCTGTGGGATTGCCGCCACTTGGAAAAGTAGTCGGTGGTAGCTAGGATAAATCGATGACCCTAAGAAGGAGGATCAATTAGATCCACTATGTAAATACCCCAACACTCGAATGGCCATGAGGCCAATGTAGGGTGTAGAATATTGGGTAGTTGGTGCAAGACTGCAGTACATCTCGACATCTCCTAGCTATGTAATCATCGAAGACTAGTAGTATCCTAGTATCTTGATCTTTGCCTTCATCTTCAGCCAAACTGATGTGCTCTGCATAGACCTGAATGTACCTTGATCTCTATCTTATGGGCTTCACATTTTTCTAAATAGTGTAATGACATTTGATTGAAAGACTGTCGATACAAGGTGTCATCCACGAGAGCATAGAAGAGAGCTCTCTGCTTCAAATGATGGGCTTGTGATTTCTCTTGAGATAGTTTGCCTCTAGTGAAGTAGTCTATGAATGGTTGCCTCCAATCTAGCTCCTTATCTTTGTTGGTAATGACAACCTCCTCTTCAAGAGAGAATCTCTCGATGAGTTTAGCATCAAGAAGGGATAAGACTTGTCTATTTTGGACCCATATTGGAATGGACTCATCTTTCAAACATGCCAACTCCTTGGCGAGTTTGGCCAAAGCATCTGCTATTGTGTAATCTCCTCGAGGAATCTTGTAGATGGTGATCTCAGGGATTTGTTCCAATAGCTTCATGGTGTACTCATGGTAATGATGAAGCTTAGGCTTTAGAAACTTATAAGATCCAACAATCTGGTTGATGACCAGTTGAGAATCCTCGTAGATGTTGATTCTTTTAACAGACATTGCAATAGCTAACTCCAGACTCGAAATCAAAGCATCATACTCGGCTTCATTGTTGGTGCATGGATTGGAGAGATAGTATAAGAATCTCATTACATCGCGGTCTAGAGTTAAAATCATGATTTCTACCCCTGCCTTTTCTAGAAGAGTAGATTGTGGTTCTTCTCATTTTTAAAAGAAGCTGCACAACTAAAATACATCTCCCAGTGGCAACTGTCAACCTCCCCTAAGTTCATGATTTGTTCATCAGGGAGGTCACCACTAACCGGGGAATTAACAAGAAGTGGGTGTGCTGCTAGAAAATCCACCAGTGCTTATCTTTTTACTGCACGGAGGGGTACGAATGTAATGTCAAACTACAAGAGAATCATAGACCAATGTGCCAATCATCCGGATAATGTTGACCATGTCATGAGATACTGCAGTGGATTGATTCTTGAAATCAAGTTTACTTTATGAGAGAGCATGTAATGCTGTAGCTTCTGGAATGCGATGATGAGAGCTAGGCAATGTTTCTCAATAGGTGGGTAATTTGCTTTAGTAGGGATCAAATGATGGCTGAGGTAGTAGAGAGCATTCTCCCTCCATTCGTCATTAGTTTGGGTCAACAAAGTTCCAAGGGAGTCATCCAATGCAGTAGTGTATAGGATAAGTGGCTTACCCGGGATAGGGGCTCCTAGAACTGACAGCTTCACCAAATATTGTTTGATGTCTTCAAAAGTATGATGACACTTATCATCCCACTTGAATTTAACATCCTTTTTGTTAAGTGTTGGAAATGGCTTGCATCTCCCTGATAGATTGGAGATAAAGCACCTTAGATAAGCCAACCGCTCTTGAAATGATCTGAGTTGAGTTAGACTTTTAAGGGGTGTCATTTCCAAGATAGCTTTGATCTTTTTTGATTCTATCTCTATTCCTTGATGTCGGATAACAAATCCAAGGAACTTCCCTGAAGCTACTCCGAATGTACACTTCAGGGGGTTCATTTTGAGATTGAATTATCTTAACCATTCAAAAACTACTCTCAAGTCAAAGAGATGGTCTCCCTTTTACTTTTGATAACTAGGTCATCGATGCAGCATTCTACTTGATGATGAATGAGTTCATCAAAAATTTGAGTCATGGCCTGCTGGTAAGTAGCACCATCATTTTTAAGGCCAAAAGGCATGACTTTATAATAATAGATTCAGATTGGGGTTCAAAAAGTAGTATTCCTCTCATCTTCGAGGGCCATCTTAATTTAGTTGTACCCAGATGACCCATTCTTGAAAGATAATAATGCATGCGACGAAGCAATGTCCACCATTAACTCTAGTATAGGAAGTGAAAATTCATCCTTAGGACATGCCTTATTTAAGTCCCTGAAATTGATACATATGTGAATTTGACCATTTTTCTTCTTAGCTGGGATGACACTGGCTAATCAGGCAAGGTATTTTTCTTCCCTGATAAAGCAAGCATCGATCAGTTTCTTGACTTCAGAAATGACCTGTTGTTCGATTTCTAATCATATGTGTCTATAAGCTTGGTTGATAAGGTTAGCATTAGGGTCTATTACCAGTTTGTGGATTACTGCATCAAGAGATAATCTAGACATCTCTTCATAGCTCCATGCAAAGTAGTCCTTAAACTCAATCAATAGCCTAACCAAGTCATTGATTTCTTTTTCATTCAATAGAGAATTGACGTATGTGGGGCGTGGATCTTCTTCTGTCCCGAGGTTGATTTCTTTGAGCTTATCAATGGTTGAATTAATTTCTTCTTCAAATTATGGAGGTGCATCTTTGATTTAAAGATCATCAGAATCATCTAAAGTTTTTAAACACACATCCTCATAAGAATTAGTGTGGTTTGAGAAGATCCTACCAGACTTCAGATGATTGGTGACAACTAAGCAATAATCATCGTCGTCGACTGAACCCACTGTATCGAATCCTAGTCCTAGTCTTGATTGTGCATCCCTGCCTTTGTTGTCCCATAGCTTCTCGAAATACTTTGACATGTGCCTGGACCATGTGTAAGGAATCAAACCTTTCTTAGCAATATTATGAACACAAGGCGAGTATCAAAAGGTAATTCCATTAAATCTTTATATGAATCATTCTCAAGTTCTACATCTGCTTCTTTACTTGAGGATGATGATCCCAACATGAATCTTTTTGGTTTGACATCCATGGAAGATCTAGGGGCTTTCTTAATTACCAAACCGTCAACTTTTTGAGAAGAAAGTTGTGTTAGAGCTAAGTTTCCAAACTTCTACCCAATAGTTTTATATAATCATGATTCAAATATATTTATGCTTTGCTTGGAGGCTTGATCTTCATCACTGTCTGGCTCGGGTGTTACCTCTAATGAGACCCGCTGAGAGGGGCTGGTTGGTGTGCTAATGACATGTGACTCATCCTCCGAGCTAGATTCTAAGTCTATGTGGATAGCGAGAGTACTCTTGTGAACTGAAACATAGCCTCTGTTGGCTGGCTGCCAACCAGTGGGTCTTCCACCTATGGAACTATCTCTGTATATACCTTTACCTCTACCTAGTGGAGGTCAAGTCATCTTACCCATATGTTCGTATGGTGGAATGAACTGTGGGTGGAATGTAACTTGTGGCTATACTTCTTCCTTGGTATCCCTTTCTCACTCAATTGTACTTTCTCTCTTCTTTTCCTTTTTCTTTTTCTTTTTCTTTTATATTTGAATTTTGGCCAAGTTCATGAGAATAGATGTTTTCATTTTGAGGAAGATAGTAGGTCGCATCCTCATATATCTCAACCTCTCTAACTAAGAATGGCTTTTCATCTCCTTTGACACAGTATTTGATTTCATCTCTTTGAAACTTGATGCACTGATGAAGAAAGGATAGAACCATCTTGTTCAGGTGTATCCAAGGCCTACCAAGCAAAGTAGTGAATGATATATTCAAATCAATTATACAGAACTTAGCTTCAGTCTTCTAGTCACCTATTTCCAAAGGTAACACTATGGAGCCTAAAGCCCTCTCTCCCTATTCATTGAATCCTCTCAACATCATTCGATCTTCTCAGAGTTCAGATATGTCAATCCTCAAATAGGAAAGGGTTTTCAGGCTCATAATGTCCACTGATGCACTTGGATCAGCCAACACCCTAGAAAGTCTGAATCTGCCCATATCCATTATGATGTAAAGGGGACAGTTGTGCTCCATATCCCCCAAAAGAAGGTCTTCATCAGTGAATGTGACCCCCTGGGCTTCTCTTGAATAATGTGCCTCCTCTCCAACAGCAGTCAGTGAGCTAAGCATATCTCTAGATCAAGAAGGGCCTTGATTAATGATTCCCTCATCTCCTTAGAAAGATAAGGGCATCATATATGCTTAGTTTAGCTGGCAACTTTCTTAAGTGAGTGAGAACATTGTAGTCAACTCTGGGTTGATCCTCCACAAGCATATCCATGGGTGGAGCATCTTGTGGAGGGGCTTCTTGATCATTAGAACCAATGAATTATTTTCCCTTGTCTTTAGGTGCTACCCTAGGAAGTAGAACCTTGCCACTATGGAGGTTAACTTCAGTGATCTTTTGTAGCGGGTTAGTGGAAGATTCTACCTACTCATCGGGCATACCTACAACTTCTCCTATAGGATTGTGGTGAAAATATTCTATCTCTAATATCATCTATTCCATTTCAGAGAAAGAGGATAAATTAAAATAGAAATAGAAAATGCCTTGTTGGGATGCCACGTAGATCTGTAGATGTTCTTATTAGAGTGATCGGGTATGACATTGAAGAGAGGTGTACTATCTCAAAAGATTGAGATCATCACTCTACAATGGACCTAATCACCTCAATAAGGACATCTAAAGACTACAAGTCTTTGAAATATACCAGAGATTCTTCCCCTACTATACATAAAAAAGTAAAGCAAGGTTTATTTTAAACCAGGTTCGCTAAGTTTCCTATAGGGGCAAGCCCCCATAGTTAATTACATCCTAAGGAATTGGATTTCTTAGGAATACTCTCGATTAAGGTAAATGATTATTGTCTCCAAATATTTTGAAAAGGTAGGACTATCAATCGATTGGTTTATTTTTAGAAAACTAAGTGAGATTGATCAAGAAGACAAAGTTCTTATCGAAGCCAAATAAAAACAAGTAGGGGATGCTTAAGATACTAGGAAGCCTAGTAAGTACTCCAGACTATCCTATGGTTTGGCTTTACATTTTTGAAATTGAACTAATGTGTTTGAGTTGAATTTTTTTTAGAATGTTAGGGCTTATAGTTCCATGATACAAAGTCACAAAAATGCCTAAGAGGTGAGGATTTATTCTCGTAGTCCGTAAAGGGAAGTAGCAACGTCTAAACTTAAATCTAGGGAGCTTAGGTGAGGGCCAAAAAGTATGACCTAAATCTAAGACAAAAATAGGTATTCGATTTACCTCCACAAGAGAGGATAAACCACCCAACTATTGGACTTACAATCGCCTGGGGGTGGTCACCAACTAACTCCTACGGTTTTAAAAGATGTAGGCAAGTCATATAATTTTGCAAGATAGTAATGTTGTTAATTATTTAGAATGAGACTAAGTCCTTAAACACACTCCCTAAAGAGACTAGATCATGTAGGGCATGAATTCATGACTTAAATCTAATACAAATGTTTTATATATTTTATTTTTATTTCGACAATCATTTGACTCAGGCTATAGGATTCTTTATGCCTAATGCCTGAGAAATTAGATTATGGGCCAAAATTAGCAAGATAAGGAGGTGTGTTTCTACCATGGCTCTCACAGGTTAAGATAAGTTCTCTGGCAAAGGTGAAAACCCTCCAATCAAAAGTGAAATAATATGCTTTTATGCATGATGTTAGAAAAGAAAGTACACTCCAGGTAAGGGGTTGCTAATTCTTTTATCTTGATTTTAACTTAGGCTTTAAGTGAGGTTGTTATTTATTTATTTTTAATTTTGAGTTGATTAATTTGGTAGAAGATTTATTTTTCACTAAGATCCTAATCATCATCGAGGCCATACATCATGTAAAGAAGAAACTAGGAAAACATGCCATTTCTAATGCACAAGCTAAAAAAAACTTCAAACATTTAAAGCTAATGCAAAAGAGTAAAAGACTATTTTTGGTCGGGCACCACTGCACAAACCCAAAAACAAATTGGGTAGCCGAGCTCTACCCTTATAAAACCTAGATTAGAATTAAGCAAGGAATTCATGTTAAGGGGTGGTCATTCTTTGCTTCTTCTTTCTTCTTTTCTTCTTCTCTTCTTTCTTATTTTGGTTCCTTCTTTTGGATGGTTGGAATGTGGTTGCTCCAAAAGCTTCACATGGTACATAAGATGAAATCTTATGACCAATCCTCATCCTAATCCCCCATAACAATCATTTCAAAATCCTAATTGGAAAATTATATGAAAATGAAAAAGTAAATCTAACTAACTCAAAAGATTAGAAATAAATAATAATACAAATCCCATGTATGAGCACATATTGGACTTAGCACCCCACACATGGGTAACCAAGTCCACTTGACCTATTGGATTATGCTTATGGGTATAAGCACCTGCACAGTAAAAGCATTTATATTTTTATTATTATAGTGCCACTTAAGCACAATCCCCTACAGAAAATAATGATTAGACTAAATTATCCTACCATTCATTCTATGCACATTCACTCTAACATCCAGACTAAAATATTACATCATAATAAAAAAGCAAAGCATCAAGCCATGCACTGCCCTAACCTAAAGCTAGAAATAGTGACTTAGTCTAATATGTGTGTTATGTAAGGTTTATGTGGTATGCTTAGCTATGGCTTTAAGGTTTAAATTTTCTAAGTGTGAAAATGTTCAACTTAGAGGGTGGTTTCATTTAAGTTATTTAATTGATTTGGGTTGATTTTATTTAATGATTTGTTTAGGTTTGAATGAACCTACAATTAATTACTAAGTTGTAAAGAGAGGAAAAGAGGAGAGAACTTCTCTTTCCTCTCTACCTTAAGTAATTTATAAAGTAGATTCATGTTTGATTTTGTTTAGTGAATGTTTTATTATATATTTTAATTAATCCTAAGCTTAGATTAACTTTAAACAAATATATTCAAAAAGAAAGGCATTTTAAGATTAAGTGAAGTGAAATAATATCACAAAATACACACCACTTTATTTCTTTCCCAACATTTATAACATGCAAATGGATGAACCCTAAGCATATCTATAAATGCAAATGGGAAAATAATGGATGCTAAGTAGTGTTACTTAAGAAAATCTAGATGCTTTATGACGCATAATTTTCATTAAGTAGAAAAGGGTTATTATTTTATCCTTTATTCATATGCACATGTGTATGTATGAAAGACATAAGTGAGTATGGTGCCATTGTTAGCACCAGGGGTGTAAGGTACAAGACCTACTTAGGGCTACTTAAAGCCTCGCAATCCCGTGGTTATCCAGACTAATATACCACTTTCCTTAAATATATATACATGTATAAAAGAAATAAATGGAAAAATAAAGACGCAAAAGTTTATATTTATTTGACTTTTGGTTTGGTTGTTTAATTTATATGTGTGATGTGAAATTCCTTCTTAAATCATGACAAAGGAGTGTATAGGAATTGATTTGAGCAAGTGTTATGTTCTTTTCAAATGGACTATACACTTTGGCAATCCTATACCATTCTATGTTAAGAAAGAGAGGGAGAATCAATGCCACATAGTACATACCTTTATATTTCTCACATGTAAGCTTATAAATAATTATAAGTAGCATACCTTTCAGTTTTGATGTTTAATTTATAGGTTTTGAAAATAATTTTGAATTTAATAGTGATAATAGTCATTCATATTCTTACTTTAGCCAATACATGCAACTTGACATAAAGAAAATTTTTATTTTAATTTTAATTTTTAAAAGAAATAAATGCATGATTTTCATATGGCATGCCTGTTTAGCATGCTAGGAAAGAAATAAAGTGATGAAAGTATTGTAAATTTATTCACCCTAATTAATTCCCAAAGATAATCCTATGGAATAGAATTATTTAAAGCAAATCAAATTTGGTTTTAAAGAAATTTTGTTTGATTTTGAGTTTGAATTCAATTTGAGAAATGTGAGATGAGTTTGCTGGTCCTAACCTATTCCCACATATGTATATTATTTTTGTTTAATTTTTAGGTGATTAGGTTAATTTTATGTTTTAGTTAGGTTAAGGTGAACATTAAGTGTGCTAATTAGCCCTTACCTATACCACCTTAGAATATTTAACCAAATAATTATGAGCCAATGATATGACATAAAACCACACAAGGAATTTAAATCAATAATGCACCTAGGAAGAAAAGGGCCTAATGCATTTGGCTCACAATTAATGATTAATTAAGCTAAAGGGTTTAAGTTAAGTACTTTCATAAACCTTCCCACACATGTGGATTAGGTTTTGATTTTCTTAAGCCACTTAGGTTATTAAAACCTAAGCATCTACCCAAGATGGATTGATTAAGTTCTAGAATATTTTGAAAATTTTATCAAGTTAATTTAGTAAGTAATTAGTGGAGTAACCCTTAATTGAATTTAGATTAAAGAAGAGATAGGGAGTTTAAGGAATAGATTAGAAAAAATATCCCAAAATTATTTCCTAGACCTCCTAATCACTCAAATAAAAGTTAATTAACTCAATCAAGAGATTAAACCACTATTCACACACTTAATTAGGCTTAATTACATTAAGAGGGTAATTAATGATTCAATAATTGATTCCTTTAATTAACACATCAATAACTCCCAAGAAAATTAGGGGAGGCAAAAGTCAGCCTCCTAAATGCACATGAGAAGTTTGAGATTAATCAGTGGAATAATTAGGGAGTAATTAGGATTATTATGTTTTTATTAAAACTCTAATTAAGGAAAATATACTATTCAAAATCTAGTGAAATTAATTTTAGAATATTCTCCTCTGAATTATGTTTCTAATGATTTTTTATCTTATACTTTTTGGATTTTTCTAGAATTAGTTATGCAATTATGAAGATGCAGTGATTAAGGATTAATAAATAAATTTCTAATTAAAAATAGCTAATCTCATTGGCGCCATGTGGAGGCTAACACGGCGCACGCTTTCCATGTGGTGTGATGGGAGAGGCTATTTAAGTTATCACATTATAGCGTTGCATCAGAGGCGGTGTTATGCGCTTTCTCGCCATTCGTCCGATTAAGGATCGGACGGTTGAGGTTAAGCCCACGATAATAAAAGATTAAATCGAATATCCTATGCATCTTGATCATGGTTGTCCATCCAAAATGTACGGATGGACAGCCCATGATCCATCTGATCTTATGTGGAGATGGCCGCATCTTCTGGGAAGATCTTAGCTTGAGTTTGAAACCAAATTCAACCCACACCATCTAAGAGTAAAGGAGAACACATCTAATGGCTAACCTTGCTTAGGGTGAAATTTTGTTTCACAAAAGACAACATCATGGCTAATTATGCTCGGATTAATGTCATACCACATTGGAGGCTATCACTGGCGATCGAGTTTGATGAGGTAGCTTCATCTAGTGGAGATGAAACCCTGTTAGAAGTTTCAAGCTTTGGGGTTGAATAGATCTCTCTATGGACCAAGCTCTCCTTCAATTGGGCTCGGTTTTGATCAAGAGCACTCCTCCCTTGCCTTGAGAACTTAGGAAAAGGTTAAAGCAAGTTTGATTGAGTCCTTTGATGAAGCTTGCAAGAGGAATTAGCTTGATATGGAGTATTGAATAAGTTGGATTTTCACTTGAGCTCTCCTATTTTCACTCTAAGAAAACTGAGAAATGGGAAAATGGAATATGCTTAGGAAACATTGGAGTAGCTTGGAATCACCTCCTCTGAGTTCTAAATTAGGGGGAGTATATCTCCCCTAGGTGAATTGGATGGCCGCAAGCTTCCTTGCCATTTTGATCCAATACATCTCCTTGAGTGGGTTTGTTAGGCCATTTGAGTTGTCATGACATTTGATTTGGTCAGAGGAGTGGAGTGGTGAAGCTTGCCATGTGCTTAATTGAGTGGATGAAGGATTTCCATGTGCTCAATTTGAAGGAAGTGGTCGATTTTGGCCTTGGGTTGGGTTGGGCTGACCCAAACCCATTGGGTCATGTGCACCATGTCCATTAGTGACCATTTGGTCCACTAAGAGGATGCCAAGTGTCCATGAAGAAGAATTGATAAAATTCCAAGTGGTTTTGATTTTAGATTGCCCTATGGCTTAGGGGTAAAATGGTCATTTGATCTTGATTTTAGTTTGAATATATTGGTATGATTGAAAAATAGGTATTGCCAAGTTTCATTGAATTTGGAGTTGGTTTGATGTGATTTGGCTCACATAGACCCATTTAGGTCAAAATGGGTCAACTTGGGTAAAGTTGACCAATTGGTCAAATTGGGTCAAACCAAGGGTTGGGTCAAGTTCATATGACCATTTGAAATGTTTTGGCATCATTGGTTTGCTTCATTTTGATTTATATTTGAATTTTGTTCATTTGATTTCATTTAGGTCAAATGGGTCAAGTTGACCAATTTGAACCATTTGACCTATTTGGGTTAGGTCATGGGTTGGTTTATGTTTGGTTGATCATTTAAAATGGACCGGTATCTTTGTTTCCAATCAATTTGGTTTATATTTTGATTTGGCTCAATTTGACCCTTTAGGTCAAGTTGGGTTCAAGGTCAATTGGGCTAGGTTAGGTCTAGTTGGCCAATTGGGACTTTGGTCAAGTTCAACAATCATCTTAGAATAAATGTGATCCATTGGTTTCAATCAATTTGACTTAGATCAAGTTTTGACACATTTTGACTTTTTAGGTCAACTTGGGTCAAGTTGGGTCAGGTGACCAATTGGGCTAGGTTTGGCTCAAGTGATGACTTGGCCAAGTTCAAACATTGATCATGAATGAGTTTTGATCAATGGTTTCAATCAATTTGGCCTATGGTGAATTTTGGCAAGTTTAGATTTTATTTTGGCTGAGTGTTGACTTTATTAACCCTTAGGTTTGACTTGGTTTGACCTAATTTGAGTGATTGATCATCTTATGATAATTATTGTTCATAATGTAAGGCTTAGTTGGGCTTAGTTCAATCCAATTTGGTTAGGATTAGACTTTGGCTCATAAGGGGTAGTTTAGGTCACTTTGGGTCAAGTGAGCTTAAGTTGGTCCGATGGCTTGGTCAAAGCTTGATTTGAGTTTGATTGAACTCACATATGGACTTATGATTAAAATATAAATCCATTTGCAAGTGGTTTGAAGTCAAATGGGTTTTGATTAATTTGATAATTTCAAATTCAAAATGGTGAACATGAGTTTGACTTTGGTTTGATTTTTGAATTTAGTTTTGGTTTGATGATTGGTGTTTATGTTTAAATTCATGATTGCAGGATTGATTGAGCCATGAAGAAAAATCAAGGGGTTGGCTTGATTTGAAACTAATTTGGCTAGGTTCAAAATTTTGACTAGAAAGCTTAGGTTGGATTTTGAGTTTGAACTTGGATTTGATTTTTGAATTTAGTTTTGATATTTAGATTTATATTTCATTTATATATGTGAATATAAATGAGAATATAAATAAGTTATGAGAAAATTTCATGAATTTGAAGTGATTTGAACTTGATTTGAGTAAATCCATTGAATTGGGGAAACAAAGGACTTGGAAAATATTTTTGATTTGGATTTGAATTTTGAATTTAGTTTGATTAATTTGAATTTATATTTCATTTATATATGTGAATATAAATGAGAATATAAATGGGTTGTGAGAAATTTCTTGAATTTGAATTGATTTAGATTTGATTTAGGCTAAGTCCATAAGAAAGAATCAAAGGACTTAGGAAATATTTTTGAAGTTTGGAATCCAATCATGGAATTCAACCATAAGTTTCAATTATTTAGAGTTTATTCATGATTTGAGTAAATCCATTGAATTGGTTCAACATTTGAGTTTGAGTTGGAGTTGATATGAATTTGGAGTTTTTACTTGGAAGAAGGAAGTGAGGTTTTGGTTCAAGCTATAGGGTAGGCAAATCTTCTAACACCCCTAAGGCATGACCTATTCTTATGGAAAACTTTTTTAAGTCTCTAGGGCTAGGTTGAGTGTCCACCTATTCACTAGATGTGTCTTAAGACTAAGGACCTCTTAAAGTCTAAGAGAAGTCATATGTATAAGATGGAGGGGTTGAGAGCTCATTCTAAAAATGAGGTCAACAAAGAGCGCCCAATAGGTGTGGTGTGACTGACAAGAAACACCGCACATAGTGGTGTTGATCAAAATGATCAACAACACAAAATGATCACAAGCACTAACATAAATGGTCTACTCCTAACCCAAGGTGTAGAAGGAATCAAGAGCTTAGTGCAATGTGGCTCTACTCATGTCAAGGACATAAGAAAGGGAAGAAGGAATCTACTAGGGATATAGTATGTGAACCTTCCATTGGGGAAACTGGTTCAAGTCATCCACAAAGGGGATAAGAGGTTTGATTTGAGTCTCACTAGGGAGAGATTAATTTGTTTAATTTATTTTGATTATTTTGATTTGATTGACTTCGCTGGGGAGGTTGATTGGACTTATTTTGTTGAATTTATTTTATTTATTATTTGACTCCATTGAGAGAGGAGGGTTGAATTTGTTTCAGATTTTTAGATTTTGGATTTTGAGATGGGCCTTGTTGGTTTGCGATGGATCGCACTGAGTAGGAGCCACGAAGGCCTAGACCTAGCTCAAATTTACCAATCCAAAGGGGTAGTATACCAAACACATAGTAGGATTAGCCAACCAAAGGGGTTGCCTTACGGTGGGCAATAGCTGTACTAGAAGAAAGCGTAGTGGACTTACATCCTCCAAAGTAGGGACCAGTTGTTGGGGTGATACATTGGCAATGCAATGGATTGCACCCAACATAGGGATGACTATTCGGTGAATGCAGCTGGGGGATTTAGATCAGCTCAAGAATAGTCAAAGTTAATTTCATTTTAAATTTATTTTGATGGGTCCCATTAGTTTGTGAGGGACTACACTGAGTAGGGGCCGTGGTGGCCTTGGGCTAACTCAGATTTACCAATCGAAAGAAAATAGTCTACCAAACACAAGGTAGGACTAACCAACCATAGGGATGCCTTTCGGTGTGCAATGGTCAAGTTAGGAAGAAAGCACAAGGACTTATCTCTTCCAGAATAAGGAACCACTGGGGTGATCGATTGGCAAGGCAACAAATCGAACCCGACCTAGGGCTGACCATTAAGTGAATGTCGTTGGGGGACTTAGATCAGCTCAAGGATAGTCAAGATTAATTTTATTTTAAATTTGTTTGTTTTGATGGATTCAATTGATTTATGATGGATCACATTATAAAAGAGTTTATATTAGCCTAGACCTATCTTAAATTTACTAAACTAAAGGGAGTAGCTTCCAGGCCAATGGGAGAACTATCCAACCAAAGGAGTGCCTTTCGATTTATAATGATTAATTCAAGGGTAGAAAGCTCGAGGACTCACATATTCCACTACAAAGACCACTGGGGTGATCGGTTGCTTTGGGCAACAAATTGAACCCGACCTAGTGCTGCCCGTCGGTTTGCGACAGTCATGCTAGAAAGAATGTGTCATAGTCTTACATCTTCCAAATAGAAATGACTACCGAGGTAACCTACTTATAGAAATACATGTTGAACCTGACCTAAGGGCGACTACGGAGTGAGTACCGACACAAGGATTTATCTCAACTTAGGTAGTCAGGCAATTCTTATAGGGAGTTCTGCTGACACTGCCCTAAGGATAAGATGCCTGCTTGGGAAAAGGGGCCCTTTAGGGGCTTGAATTCCTAATCCATAAGTGAAAATTTTATTTGTTTATCATGGACCCTATTAGTTTGTGAGGAATCATACTGAGAAGGAGCTTGTATCAACCTAGACCTATCTCAGATTTACTGAACCAAGGGAGAATCTTCGCATCCACTGAACATATTCTCCAACCATAGGGGTGGCTACTAGGAAAGGGGGACTGTCCAATCCAAGAGTAACTCGGGTAGTGTCTAAATGGTGTCGCAGAGGACATGATCTAAGCACAGGGAGAGGGGCCGCTAAGGGCTTGATCCAAAACCCTGGAGAAGATGACATGGCTAGTCATATATCAAATAGGTATTTGGTGGCCAACTCATGGACAAAGCTCAGGGACTCATATCTGCCAAGAGTGGTGTACCCACTGGGTAAGTCGTTGTCAGTGTAATAAACATCAACTAACCTAAGGTGCCCATCGATTTACAACAATCAGCCTAGGAAGAAAGCTTGGGGACTCACATCCTTCTATAGTGGAATTGACTGCTAGGATAGTTTGTCTTTGGCTCAATAGGTTCCATCCAACCTAGGGCGACTATTGAGTGAATATCATTGGAGGATTTATATCAACTCAAATGTAGTCAAGAGGAAAGGAGCCTCCGGGAAACTTATCCTGAACCTCAAATATACTTGACCTAGTTAGATCATGATGATTAGTTCAAGAAGAAAGCACAATGACTCACATCTTTTTAAATAAAATCAACACAAGGTAGCTTACTGGATGGGCAATAAAGTCTGCCATACTAACAAGGCACTCATTGGTTTGCAATGGTCAAGCTAGGAATAAAGTGCAGGCACTCACATCATCCAAATAAGTGACCACTGAGGTGACATACTAACGGGGTAGCATGTAGACCCGACCTAAAGTAGCTAATGAGTGAGTGCCACAAGGGGCTTGCTCCCACATCAAAGTAGTTTGAGATAAAAGATATGTGTTTATTTTTATGCTTGTGTTAAAGGGAATATGATGCTGCTCAGGTTATCTTACACCTACCTTAAACACGCTAGAGAATTTGATGAAATGGTGCCACAGATGGCAACCAGGATTCCCACTAAGAAAGGATATTGCTTGGATTCTCTTATACCTAACTTAGTTGTGCTAATCAAAATAAGATGCCTCTTGGGTTCTCTCACACCTATTCTAATAGCACCGGGAGATCGTGTTTGATTGTGTTTTTATCATGAAAGAGGGATATGATGCCTCTTGGTTTCTCTCATACCTATCTTAAGCACGTCATGGCAGATTCGCAAGACAAGCAAATAATTCTTTGAAAGAAGAGAAGATTTGGATGAAATGGAATCAGATTTTTGTTATTTTATTGATAGTTTTATGGGTAATATTTCTTCAAATAGAGTTCATTAATTTAAAGCATCGAGTATTCCCCTTTACAATCAATTAGCTGATAAGACCCTCCTTAGTAGGCCTTATCTATGACATAGGGGCCTTCCCAACCAGGTGCAAACTTGCCTCCCATATTTCGATGGGAAACAATTGGTCTCTTTAGGACTAACACAAGTTCTCCTACTTGGAAGACCTAGGGTGGACCAGCTTGTTGTGAGCTTGAATCATTTTGTCCTTGTACAATTCAAGATTCTGGCATGCCCATAAGTGACTCTCCTCCAAACCTTTGAGCTCTTCTAACTGCAACTTTGTATTCTGCTCTGTAGTGATCTTGCTACCCAATCTTATCCTTAGTGACAGGAGTTGAACTTCTAAAGGTAGAACAACTTCGGACCCATACATTAAGAAAAATGGGGTAGACTTAGTTGGAGTTCGGTATGTGGTACTGTAGGCCCACAAGACTTCAACCAACTACTCATTCCACCACCGCTTGTTATCATAAAGAGTCTTCTTTAGTATTTGGATAAGAGTTTTGTTGAATACTTTTGCTAAGCCATTTGCTATGGTATAATAGATGGTGGAGTATCTCCAATCTATACTGTGTCTTCTGGAGAAGCTATTGATCTTGGTGCTTTTGAATGCAGTATCATTATCATATATAATTCATCGAGGTACCTCAAAACTATATACAATATGGTTCCTGAAAAATTGGAGCACATGCTGAGCTATGACCTCTCTGAGTGTGATTACCTCCGTCCACTTGGAAAAGTAATCGGTGGCAGCTAATATAAATCGATGACCCTTGGAAGAAGAAGGATCGATCGGACCCACAATGTTGGTACCCCAACACTCAAATGGCCATAAAGCCAATGTAGGGTGTAGAATGTTGAACGGTTGGTGTATGACCACACAGTGTACCTGACATTGATGGCATCTCCTAGCTACATCCATGCAGTCTGTAAGCATCGAAGGCCAGTAGTATCCTAGTCTCTTGATCTTCATCTTCATCTTCAAACCGAATTGATGTGCTCCGCATAGACCTAAATGTACCTCAGTTATAATGCTATGGGCTTTGTGTTTATCTAAAAAATGTAACCACATTTGATCAAAGGAACTTCGGTACAGGGTGCCATCAACGAGAGCATAAAAGAGAGCTCCCTGTTCACCAGATGGGCCTGTGACTTTTCTTGAGGTAGTTTGCCGGTGTTCAAATAGTCTATAAACGGTTGCCTCCAATCCAGCTCCTTGTCATTATATGCAACGACAACCTACCCTTCAAGATAAAGTCTCTCGATGAGTTCAACAAAAATAAGGGATAGGACTTGTCTATTTGGGACCCTTATTGGAATGGACTCATCTTCTGGACATGACAACTCCTTGGCGAGCTTGGCTAAAGCATCTGCTACTACGTTCTCTCCTCGAGAAACCTTGTAGATGGTGATCTCAGGGATTTAGGCCAACAACTTCATGGTGTACTCATGGTAGTGATGAAGCTTAGATTTTAGAACCTTATAGGACCCATCAATCTGGTTGATGACCAGCTACAAATCCCTGTAGTTATTGGTGCTTTTGACATACACTGTAATAACTAACTCCATACCAGCAATCAAAGCCTCATAGTCAGCTTCATTGTTGGTACATGGATTAGAGAGATAATATGAGAATCTCATCACATCGTAGTCAGGGGTTAAGAGAATAATTCCTACCCATGCCTTTCCTGGAAGAGTAGATTGTGGTTCTTCTCCTTTTTGAAAAGAAGCCGCACCATAAAATACATCCCCTAGTGGTGAATGCTAGTGTCCCCTTAGTTCTTTATTTGTTCATCTAGGATGTCATCACTGAGCGGGGAATCAGCAGGAAGTCGGTGTGTGTTAAGAAATCAACCAGTGCCTATAGTGTAAAGGATGAGTGAGTGTGCTCCTTCGCTTCATCATTGGATTGGACCAACAAAGCGCTGAGGGAGTTAGCCAATGCAGTAGTGTAAGGGATAAGTGGCTTGCCCGGGATAGGGGCTGCTAGAACTGACATCTTCACCAAATATTATTTTATGTCTTCAAAAGCATGCTAGCACTTGTCATCCCACTTGAACTTAGCATCCTTTTTGACAAGTGCTGAAAATGGCTTGCATCTTCCCGATAGATTAGAGATAAAGCACCTTAGATACGCCAACTAACCTTGGAAAGATCTGAATTGCATTAGACTTTTAGGGGGTGGCATTTATAAGATATCTTTGATCTTTTTTGGGTCTATCTCAATTCCCCAAATGAAGAAAGAAGAAAGAAAGAAAGAAGGAAGTGAAGAAAAGAAAGAAATGAAGAAATGAAGAAATGATGAATGAAGACCCCCATAACATGAATTCTTTCTAAATTATAATTATTCATTTATAATCTGGGTTGTATAAGTGTAGAGCTCGGCTACTCAAATTTCTTTTTGAGTTGTGCAGTGGTACCCGAGCATATCGGTTGTTTACTCTTTTGTGCTAGCTTTATAAAAATATTTAATGTTTGTTTAGCTTGTGCATTAAGATGGCATAATTTTTCCTAGTTTCTTTAATTGTTTGATGAATGACCTAGATCCAATTAGACTCTTAAGAAAAATAAATTTTCCATCCAATTAACCAACTCAAAATCAAAATTAAATAACTCATAATCTCACCTAAAGCCTAGGCCATAAATCAAGATAATAGAAGATTTAGCAACCCCTTAGCAGGATGTTGTATGTCTTACATCATGCATAAAAACATATTTCTTCACTCTTTCTAATGGAGGGCTTCCACCTTTGCCAGAGAAAATGGCTTGACCTTTGAGAGCCATGGTGGAAGCACACCTCCATCTTACTGATTTTGGCCCATAATCAGCTTCTCATGCATTAGGCATATGAAATCCCATAGCCTGTGTCAAATGAATTGTCCAAAAGTGAAAATAAAACTTAACAAAATTTACATTAGATTTAAGTCATTATTCATGCCCTACATGAATCTAGTCTCTTAGGGAGTGTGCTTAAAGACTTAGTCTTCTTTCTAAATAAATAACAGCCTAGCTATCTTACAAAGCATAATACTTTCCTACATATATTTAAAATCATAGGAGGAGTTAATTGGTGGCCACCCCTAGGCAGTTGTAACTCCAACGGTTGGATGGTTTATCCTTTCTTGTAAAGGTAAATCATATACCCATTTTTTCCTTAGATTTATATCATGCTTCAGCCCTCATTAAAGCTCCCTAGATTTAGATTCTAAGATTGCTATTTCCCTTTGCGGGCTTCAAGCATAAATCCTCACCTCTTAAGAATTTTTATGATCTTGTGTTGTGGAATTGTAAGCCCTAGATTTCAAATAAAAATTTAACTCAAACAATTAACTCTCTTCAAATTTCAAAAATATAAAGCCCAACCATAGGATAGTTTGGGATGCTCATTAGGTTTCCTAGCATCATGAGCATCCCCTACTCATCTCTCTTTGGTTTCGATAATAACTCCCTCCTTTTGATCAATCCCACTTGATCTTCCAAAAATAACCAATTTGTTGATAGTCCTATCTTTGAAATCTTTGGAAACAATGATCATTTACTTTAATCGAGAGTATTCTTAAAGAATCTCATTCCTTAGGATGTAATTAACTATGGGGGCTTGCCTCCATAGGGAACCTAATGAACCTAGCTTAAAATAAACCCTGCTTTACTTTTCTATGTAAAGTAGGGAAGAATCTCTGGTACATTCGAAGACCCATTGTCCTTAGGAGTCTTTATTAGGTGATTAGGTCCATTGTAGGATGGTGACTTCTGTCTCTCGAGATAGTACATCATTCCTCAATGTCATACCCGATCACCCTAATAAGAACATCTATCGATCTATGTGGTGTCCAACTAGTGTACTTTTATTTTCATTTACTCATAGATGAAAATAAAACATCACACAATCCAAATCAAATCTTAAATCAATTCCAACTCAATTGATTTTCTCTAATCATAAATCAATTCCAAAATCCAAATCATAAATCAATTCCAAATCAAATGATTGAAACCCATGATTGAATTCAAATCCCAAAATCTTTCCTAAGCCCTTTGATTTCATCTTATGGACTTGGTTCAAATCAAATCCAAATCACTCCAAACTCAAAATATTTTTCCATAACCCATTTATATTCTCATTTATATTCATAAATGTAAATGAAATATAAATTCAAATAACCAAAACTAAATTCAAAACTCAAATCCAAATCCAACTTATATCCTTTAAGCCTATTTCTTGGATTTAGCCAAATCATTTTAAAATCAATCCAAACCCTTGGATTTTCTCTTCAAACAATCACTTCTTCAATCACATCCCCAAATATAAACATAAACTACAATCACCATGCCAAAATCAAACTAACCCAAGTCAAACCTATATTCATCCTTTTGACTTGAAATTATCAAATGAACCAAAACCCATTTGATTCCAAACCACTTGCAATTGAATTTATATTTCCATCATAAGTCCATATGTAAGTTCAACCAAACTTAAATCAAGCCTTGGTCAAGTAAATTGACCCATTTATGCTCACTTGATCCAAAGTGACCTAAAAGACCTTTTTGAGCTAAGTTCTAATTCAACCCAAATTGGATTGAACTAAGCCCATCTAAGCCTCACATTATGAGCAACAATCATCCTAGGATGATCAATCACTCAAATTGAGTCAAACCAAGTCAAACTTAGCCTTTTACCAAGTCAACACTTAGCCCAAATAAAACATATACAAGCCAAAATTTACTAAAGGCCAAATTTATTGAAAACATTGATCTAAACCAATCTATAATCAATGATTGAACTTGACCAAGCCATCAATTAAGCCAAACCAAGCCTAATTGGCCACTTGACCTAAGTTGACCCAATTTAACCTAAAAGGCCAAAATGGGTCAAATCTTGATCTAGGCCAAATTGATTGAAACCAAAGCTTGCAATATATTTCAAATGATCAACCAAGCCTAAACTAACCCATGACCTAATCCAATTGGATCAAATGTGTCAAATTGGTCAACTTGACCCATTTGACCCAAATGAACCTAAAGGAACAAAAACCAAATCTAAACAAAATTGAACTAAACCAATGAAATCCATAAGCTCTAAATGATCATTTGAACTTGACCCAACCCATGGTTTGACTGAATTTGACCAATTGGTCACCCTAACCCAATTCGAACCAACTTGCAAATTGAACCAAATCAAATCAAATGAACTCCAAATCACTTGAAATTTGGCCCAACCTATTGTTGAATCATTTCAAATCTTCCCAAATCAAAATCATGACCAAATGACCACTTTGCCCTTAGGTCAAAGGGTATCCTATGACCAAATTCACTTAGAATTTGGTCATTTATTTATCAAGGCCACTTGGCATCCTTCTAGTGGTCCACATGGGCACTAAGCAGAGTGGTGAACATGACCCAATGAGCTTGGGTCGGCCAAGACCCAAGCCAAGGCCAAACTGACCTCTCTAATGGAATTTGAACACTTGGATCACCAAATGCACTCACCTAGCACATGGGCATCCACTCTCCTTCACTCCACTACACAAAATGACCCATATGTGGTATTTGGCAACTCAAACTGTTCCTCCAATCCATGCCATTGATCAAAAATGGCAAAACAGCCTATCACCATCAGATCCGAGGAGGGGGAGATATACTCCCTCTCATTCCCACTTAAACCACAAGAATTCTTTTCCACAGAGTTAGAGAGGTTGAGTCGAAACTTCTCCAAGCCTTTACAAGCCATTCCCGAGCTCCTCCATTTCCCATTCTCAGTTTTGCTCAAAGTTAAAATAGAGGAGGCGAATTAAAAATCCAACTCACTCAATTCTCCATCAACATCAATTAACCATGCACACACCATCAGTGGACTTCGTCGAGCTCAACCAAGTAATTTTCCAAGTCTCTAAGCCACAAAAAGCATCACTTCGATCAAAGCCAATCACCATTGAAGGAGAGCTTGGTCAACCGAGAAATCTACTTCAAATTAAGACCTAATTCCTTCAACAGAGCTTTGTCTTTACTAAACGAAGCTACCTCCTCCATTAGAAGCACCAGTGATAGCCTCTGGCGAGGTAATTGCTCAAAATTGTAGCTATAGGAAAATTTGGTTGGTCCTTTTTGAAGAAAATTATCACTTCTTGAAATCTTGACCGTTGGATGTGCATCCCCTTTCCTTTCGAAGGTGTGGGATCATTTTGATCCCAATCCAAGCTCGGGTGAGCTCGAATTGAATAAAGAGAGATGAATAGTGTTCATCTCTCATCTCTCATGAAGGAGAAGAATCGTACGTCATCCATTATGTGTGATTAGAACAGACGACTATTATTAGATCATGCTAGATCTCATTTAATTCTTAGCCTAAACCACAAGATTAATCTACCAGATCTTAGATGATGACCGAGAGAAGAGTGTCGCCTAACTCGATGATATGACAACTTAAATAACCTATCCCATCGTGCCACATGGAAAGCACGCCACATCAGCCACCACGTGGCCCGATGGGATTAGGGGGTTAATTAGGCTTAATTAATCTAATTTTAATGTTGAAACTTCTAAAATTCATAACTAATTATAGAAAAATCCAAAAAATATAAATAAACACTCATTTTAAAGATAATTTAGAGTAGAATAATAAAAAATTAAAATTAATTAATTTTGAATAGTGAGTTTAACTCAATTTAGGTTTTATTAGAAATATAATTTTAATTACTTACTAATCCGAATTAACCCCAAACTTTTTGGGATTAATTAGTGGGATGACCTCTGTCTCCCATATATTTTTAGAATTTATTGCTTGATTAATTAAGAAAATTGCTTGTTTCATCCCTAATCACTTTCTTAATTAATTAAATGATTAATCAACATATTAAATGGTGACAAATTCTTTAATTAAGCTTGATAATCATCATGAAATAATGAATAGACTTAGGAAATGAGATTAGGATTTCTTTTCCAATCTTTTCCCCTAAGTTTATTTCATTTGGGCAAACACTTAATTAATTTATAAATTAATTAATGGCTTAATAACTTCATTAAATATTTCAATTAATCAAACTCAAAACCAAATCATTATAGAACTTACTTATTCAGTTTTGGGTAGATTTTTAGGTGTTCAATAACCTAAGAGAATTCCAAAGGAAATTATAATCAAACTACATGTGTAGGAGGGTTATAAAAGTACTTAATTAAACCCTTTAGCTTAATTAACCAATAATTGTGAGCCAATTGCATTAGGCCCCTTCATTTCTTAGGTGCATTGCTGATTTAATTTCTATGTGGTTGCATATCATATGTTGGCTCATAATTACTTGGATAATTATGTTAAAGTCGTATAGGTAAGGGATAATTAATGGATTTCATTCATACCTTAACCTAATCAAAATATAAAATCAACTTAATTATTTTAAGTTAAACCAAACCAATTCACACATGGGAGAATGGGTTAGGATTAGCAAACCTTTCTAATATTTCCCAAGTCAAATCAAATTTAAAAAATAAAAATCTCTTTAAAGAATTTTGATCCATTTTAAATAATCTTTTTTTTTATGATTGTCCTTAGAAATTAATTAGGGTGAATGAAGCTATGTACTTATATCCCTTTATTTCTTTCCAATCATGCTAAATATTATTTGTCATATTGAATCATGCATTCATTTCTATCAAAAATCAATTAAATAAAATACTTCCTTTTATGTCAGATTGCAAGTTTTGGCTAAAGTTAAGAATATGAGTGGCTATTATCACTATTAAACCAAAAATTATTTTCAAAACATATAAATCAAAGATTATGAATGAAGTGATGCTACTTATAAATATTTATAAGTTTGCATGTGATTATAGAATAAGATGTGTATTATGAAGTTTTCTTTTCTTCACTTAACATGGATTTACATAAGGTTTGCAAGCGCATAGTTCATTTAAAAAGAACACAACACTTGCTTAAATCTATTCCTATTCATTTCTATGTTATGACTTAAGAAGGACCTTCATATTACACATGTAAATTATACAACCAAATCAAATATGATCTTTTTCATGATTCTTTATCCATTTGGTTCTTTTTGTACATCTACATGTATTAAGAAAAGTGGTATATTAGTTTGGACATCCCAGGGCTACGAGGCTTTAAGTAGCCCTAAGTAGGTCTTGTACTTTACGCCCCTGGTGTAGAAAATAATGGTCCCACACTCACTTATGACTTTTATACATGTGGATGTGCATTTAATTAATGGATGAGAAATCCCCTTAATAATAAAGACATGGATCAATGGAATATCCAAATTTTCAAATCATATCTCTTAGCATTCTTCATCAACATGTGTAAAAATTTGCATTGCATGTATAGGTATGCTTAGGATCATTCATATGCTTGGTATATTCGGTGGAAAGAAACAAATGGGTGTGTTTTATGTGATAGTAATCCACCCTAACTAATCGTAAGATGCCTTTCTTATTGAATAGGGATATTTAGAGCAAATCTAAACTTAGGATTAATTAAAATACATAATAAAATATTCACTAAAAAAATCATTAATGAATCTACCTTAGAAATGCTTCAAGATAGGGATGAAAGAGAAGTTCTCTTCTCATCATAACATTTAGTCATTAAGTGTAGGTTCATTCAAACCAAATCAAATCATCAATTAAAATTGATAAATCAACTAAATCACTTGAAATGAAACCACCATCTAAATTGAATCCTTCACACTTAGAAAATTCCAACTTTAAAACCTAGCTAAGGCATGACACACAAGCCTTAAATGGCACACACATTAGACTAAAATACCATTTCTAGCTTTAGGTTAGGGCAGTGCATGGTTTGATGAATGTTTATTTTATGATGTTTTATTTTAGACTATTTGTTAGGGTGCATGTGCGTAGTTTGGATGTTAGGCTGATTTTAGCCTAATCATACTTTCTATAGGGGTTTGTGCTTAAGAGGCACTTAATAAAAATATAAATGCTTTTGCTGTGCAGGTTGTTTATATCCCTAAGCATAACCCAAATTAGGACAGGCGGACTTGGTTACCCATGTGTGGGGTGCTAAGTCCAAATTATTCATATAACTGCTTGGCTTGTGTGGTATGTTTAGTTAACCTTTGTTTTGCAGGTTTAGTTAGATTTACCTTCCCATTTTATTATAAATTTTGTAATTGAGATTTGGAATGAATGTTATGGGGGAATTAAGGTGAACATTGGTTATAAGACCATGTCTTATGTATCATGTGAAGCCTTGGAGCAAACTACACCCCAAGTCAAATCAAAAGAAAGAAAGAAATGAAGAAAGGAAGAAATGAAGTAATGAAGAATGAAGACCCCCATAAACATGAATTCTTTTAAATTGTAATTATTCATTTATAATCTAATTTGTATAAGAGTAGAGCTCGACTACCCACATTTCTTTTTGGGTTATGCGGTGGAACCCAACCACATCAGCCTCTTATTCTTTTACACTAATTTTATAAATTGATTGATGTTATGTTTATGATTGTGCAATTATGATGACATAATTTTCCTAGTTTCTTAATTGTTTGATGATTGTCGAATGGTCTGGATGCGATTAGGCTCTTAGGAAAAAATAAATTTTCTATCCAATTAATTAATTCAAAATTAAATTAAACAATTCATAACCTCACTTAAAGCCTAGGACATAAATCAAGATAATAAAAGATTTAGCAACCGCTTAGCTAGATGTTGTATGCTTCACATCATGCATAAATCATATTATCTTGCTCTTGCCAATGAAGGGCTTCCACCTTTGCTAGGGAAAATGGCTTGACCTTTGAGAGCCAGGGTGGAAACACACCTCCTTCTTTTTAATTTTGGCCCATAACCAATTTTCTCATGCATTAGGCATATGAAATACCATAGCCCGTGTCAAATAAAAATATCCAAAAATCAAAATAAAACTTGACAAAATTTGCATTAGATTAAGTCATTTATTCATGCCCTTGATGATCTAGTCTCTTAGGGAGTGGGTTTAAGGACTTAGTCTCCTTTCTGAATAAACAATAGCTTAGCCATCTTATAATGCATAAGACTTGCCTACATGTATTTAAAATTATAGGAGGAATTAATTGGCGACCACTCTAGGCGATTGAAAGTCCAACAGTCGAGTGGTTGATTCTCTCATGTGGAGATAAATCATATACCCATTTTCACCTTAGATTTAGGTCTTGCTTTGGCCCTCGCCAAAGCTCCCTAGATTTAGAATCTAAGGTTGATGTTTCCCTTTACAGGCTACAAGCATAAATCCTCAGCTCTTAGGCATTTCTATAATCTTATGATATGGAATTATAAGCTCTAGATTTTTAATAAAAATTCAAATCAAACATATAATTCTTCTCAATTCCAAAAATATAATGCCCAACCATAGGATAGTTTGGGATGCTCATTAGGCTTCCTGGTATCATGAGCATCCCCTACTCATCTCCCTTTAGTTTTAATAATAACTCTCTTCTTTTGATCAATCCCACTTAATTTTCTAAAATTAACCAATTTATTGATAGTCCAATCTTTGAAATCTTTGAAGACAATGAACATTTAACTTAGTCGAGAGTATTCCAAAGGAATCTCATTTCTTAAGATGTAATTAACTATGGAGGCTTGCCTCCATAGGGAACTTAACGAACCCGGCTTAAAATAAACCCTGCTTTACTTTTCTATGTAAAGCAGGGAAAAGATCTCTGGTACATTCGAAGACCCATCATGCCTTAGGAGTCCTCGTTAGGTGATTAGGTTCATTACAAGGTAGTGACTTCTATCTCTCTAGATTGTATGCTATTCCTTAATGTCATACCCGATCACCCTAATGAGTACATCTATGGATCTGTGTGGTGTCCCCTAACACACTTAATAATAACCTCAACATAAAAAATAAACACCATAGGGAGGCTGGCCTGATCCAAGGACAAATCCATCCCAAAGATGAAGGTGAACGCATACTTTTGTGAATCCATCTGTACTATACTATACTGAGGAAAGCTGATTAGACTAAGTTGAAACTGAATTGGAACTCTACAATTGTTGAAAATAAACTCAAATCAAGTATTCTTCCTTGATTTATAGTTTGGGCCCATACTCAACAATTTGAATATGTTAAGTGGGGCTCATTGAATTTAGGAGAGATTTTGAATAACTTGGAGGAGAGATTTTGAGTTTATTTGAGTTTCGAATCCACATTCAACAAATTTGTGTATGTTGAATGGGTTCAAATATTTTGGAGAAACTTTTGATGCTTCCATTGGTTCATATTTGAATTTAATTTTATGTTTAGACTTTATTTAACAAATTTGAGTATGTTAAATAGAGGGTCAATTGATTTATTTTAGATTTGATTTTGGGTTTACTCATTTAGCAAATTTGGGTATGCTAAATTAGATGTTTGAAAAATATTTTCTTTTTGCTTGTTTGCCCATGATGTGTCTCATGTGTGAATTTAGAAATAAAATCTTTATTTAGCAAATTTATGTATGCTAAATAAATCCCAAATATATTTAACTTTTATTTTAATTTTAAAAATGAGATCTTTACTTAGCAAATTTGTGTATGATAAATAAAGCCCAAATCTGTTTGATTTTTGTTTTGATTTTTAAAAATGAGATCTTTACTTAGAAAATTTATTTATGCTAAATAAAGCCCAAATGTGTTTGATTTTTGTTTTGGTTTTTAAAATAGGATCTTTACTTAGCAAATTTGTGTATGCTGATTAAAACCCAAATATGTTTGATTTTGGTTTTGAAAATGGGATCTTTGCCTAGCAAATTTATGTATGCTAAATAATACCCAAATTTGTTTGATTTTTGTTTTGATTTTTAAAATGGGACCTTTACTTAGCAAATTTGTGTATGCTAAATAAAGCCCAAATGTGTTTGATTTTTGATTTTATTTGTGTTATTTTTTAAAAGGGTAATTTCTCTTTAACAAATATGGTGCGTTAAATAGAATCCAATTTATTTTCAATTTTCTTTTTGAAAAATGAAACTCTCATTTGACAAATTTGGGTATCTCAAATGGAATTCCAATGTATTTTGATTTTCATGATTTTTTCAAAGGAGATTTCCATTTAACAAATTTGGGTATGTAAAATGGAAGTCAATCATATTTTATTTTTCAAAGATAAAATTTTTGTGTGTGATTATTGCTTTTTTTTTAAAAGAAGGAAATTCTAACTTAACACTTGTGGAATGTGTTGAGTGGAGATTCAAATGGTGTGATTTTATTTGAAAATGAAACCTCCATTCAACAAATTTGGGTATATTGAATGAAGATGCTTATTTTTAAATTTGGGCTTTTTGAAAGAAAGGAACTCCAACTCTAATATATATGGAATATACTGGGTGGAGTCTCAATTTTATGATATGATTTCATTTGTAGATGAATCTTCATTTAATAAATTTGGTTATATTGAATGAGGATTCTCATTTTCAAATATGTGCTTTTAAAAAGGAAGAAACCCCAACTTCAACATATGTGAGATATATTGAGTGGAGTTTAAACTTTATGAAATGATTTTATTTGGAAATGAAATCTTCATTCAATAAATTTGGGTATATTGAATGAGGATTCTCATTTTTAAATATGTGCTTCTTGAAAGATGATTTTGATTTTGGTTTTGAAAAGAACCTACATGTAATAATCTTGAGGATTGTTAGATGGTGTTGAGTTATATATTTGTGAAAAGTTTTGTGCAAGTATTTTATTATATGAACTTTAGAAAAGTGCTTTTGAAAAGTGATATTTTTATAAATGGTTTATTTTTCTTATTTGTGGATTGAACCTTACCTTACCTTACCATAAAGATGGTAAGGAGGTTCAAAAGGTCTTTAGTTATCTCTTTTGGTTAAATTTTATTTTGACCTGTTGGGGAACCCAAATTTTTTAAGACCTACACAGAGTGATGTCCTAAAACCTAAAGGATGTTGGTTATCTTAGCTCAAGAATGAAATGAGCTAAGTGCCAATGAAAAAGAAATATAGTTTCAGACTCATATAAAATAAAAATTCACAATCGATACTTGGAGACAATGATCATTTATCGAAGATGGAGAGAGAAAATTCCCCTAGTGGAGTTGCCAAAAAAATCTATGGTGTTTATTTTTTATGTTTGAGAGATTTTGTGTGTGTTTATGTGAGGGGACACCATGTAAATGCGCAGATGTACTCATTAGGGTGATTAGATATGACATTAAGGAATAGTGTACTATCTCCAGAGATAAAAGTCACTACCCTATGATAGACCTAATCACCTAAGGAGGACTCCTAAGGCATGATGGGTCTTTGAATGTACCAGAGATCTTTCCCCTACTTTATATGGAAAAGCAAAGTAAGGTTTATTTTAAGCCAGGTTCATTAAGTTTCATATGGAGGCAAGCCCCCATAGTTAATTACATCCTAAGGAATGAGATTCCTTAAGAATACTCTTGATTAAGGTAAATGATTGTTGTCTCCAAAGATTTTAAAGATAGGACTATCAATCAATTGATTATTTTTAGAAATCAAGTGGGATTGATCAAAAATAGGTAGTTATTATCAAAGCCAAAGAGAGATGAGTAGGGGATGCTCATGATACTAAGAAGCTTAGTGAGCATCTCAAACTATCCTATGGTTGGGCTTTATATTTTTGAAATTGAGGAGAATTATATGTTTGAGTCAAATTTTTATTAGAAATCTTGCGCTTATAATTCCATAATATAAGATTGTAGAAATGCCTAAAAGGCGAGCATTTATGCTTGTAGCCCTAAAGGGAAACAACAACCTCCAATCCTAAATCTAGGAAGCTTTAGTGAGGGCCAAAGCATGACCTAAATCTAAGGCAAAAGTGGTTATATAGTTTACCTCCACAAAAGTGGATAAACCACCTGAGTGTTGGACTTATAACCGCCTGGGGTGGCTGCCAACTAACTCCTCCTATAATTTTTAAATACATGTAGGAAAGTCTTATGCTTTGTAAAATGGTTAGGCTGTTATTTACTTAGAAGAGAAACTAAGTCCTTACACTCGCACCCTAAGAGACTAGATCATGAAAGGCATGAATAATGACCTATATCTAATGTGAATTTTGCCAAATTTTATTTTGATTTTTGGACATTCTTATTTGATACAAGCTCTGAGATTTTATATGCCTAATGCATGAGAAAATTAATTATGTGCCAAAATCAGATAAACTGAGATGTGTTACCATCATGGCTCTCAAAGGTCAAGTCATTTCTCTAGCAAAGGTGGAAGCCCTCCATTGGCAAGAGTGAGACAATATGATTTATGCATGATATGAGACATACAACATCTAGCTAAGGGGTTGCTAAATCATTTATTATCTTGATTTATGTTTTAGGCTTTAGGTGAGGTTATGAATTGTTTAGTTTATTTTTGAATTGATTAATTAGATATAAAATTTATTTTTCTCTAAGAGCCTAATCACATCTAGGCCATTCAACAATCATCAAACAATTATGAAACTAGGAAAATCATACCATCCTAATTATTCAATCATAAATATAACATCAATCAATTCATAAAATGAGCATAAAGTATAAGAGGCTGGTGCGGTCGAGTACCGCCGTACAACCCGAAAAGAAATGTTGGTAGCCGAGCTCTCCCCTTATACAACCCGGATTACAAATGAATAATTATAATTAAAAGGAATTCATGTTATGGGGGTCTTCATTCTTCATTTCTTCATTTCTTCATTTTCATTTGCTTCTTTTCTTTTTTCATTTTGGCTTGATTGGAATATGGTTGCTCCAAAGGAATCATAAGGTACATTAGATTTGATCTTAAACCAATGTTCATCCTAATCCCCCATAACATTCATTCCAAATCATAATTATAAAATTTACATCAAAATAGGAAAGGTAAATCTAACTAAACCTACAAAGAAAAGGTTAGATAAAAATACCACACAACCCAAGTAGTTATATGAATAATTTGGACTTAGCACCCCACACATGGGTAACCAAGTCCACATGTCCTAATTTGGTCTATGCTTAGGAGCTAAGCAACCTGTACACCAAAATATTTTTATATATATATATATATTTTTATTACAGCAGCCCCTTAAGCACAATCCCATGTAGAAGACATGATTAGACTAAGATCACCCTATCATCCAGCCTACACACATACACCCTAACAACCAGTCTAAAATATTACACTATAAAATAAAATCATGCATCAAACCATGCACCACCCTACCGTAGAGCTAGAATTGGTGACTTAACCTAATGTGTGTGCTATTTAAGGTTTGTGTGATATGTCTTAGCTAGGCTTTAATGTTGAAATTTTTTAAGTGTGAAAGATTCAATTTAGATGGTGGTTTTATTTCAAGTGATTTAGTTGACTTGTCAATCTTAGTTGATGGTTTGATTTGGTTTGAATGTACCTACGCATAGTGACTAAATATTATGAAGAGAAGAAAAGAGAATAGAGCTCTCTTTCATCCCTACCTTAAAGCATTTCTAAGGTAGATTCATTAATTAAATTCTCTTTAATGAATATTTTATTATGTGTTTTAATTAACCCTAAGTTTAGATTCACTTTAAATAACCCTATTCAATAAGAAAGGCATTTTAGGATTAGTTAGGGTGGATTACTATCACATGACACACACCCATTCATTTATTTCCATCATGTATACCATGCATATGAATAGTCCTAAGGATACCTATACATGCAATGTAAATCTTGACACACTTTGATGATGTATGCAAAGAGATGTGATTTGAAAATTTGGATATTGCATTTGTTAATTGGATCATTAAAGCATGTTTTTGTTATGTAGAAAAGAGGGATTTCTCATCCATTAACTAAATGCACATTCGCATGTATAGAAGTTATAAGTGAGTATAGCGCCATTATTTTTTACACCAGGAGCGTAAGGTACAAGAACTACTTAGGGCTACTTAAAGCCTTATAGCGCCCGAGTTGTTCAAACTGATATACCACTTTTCTTAGATACATGTAAATGTAAAAAAGAATCAAATGGATAAAGAATTATGCAAGAGATTATGTTTGATTTGTTGTATGATTTACATGTGTGATATGAAGATTCTTCCTAAGTCTTAATATAGAGATGCATAGGAATAGATTTAGGCAAGTGTTGTGTTTTTTTTCAAATGAAGTATACACTTGAAAATCCTATGTGAATCCATATTAAGAGAAGAAAAGAAAACTTCATAATACACATCTTATGCTATAGTCATATGCAAGCTTATAAATATTTATAATCAGCATCACTTCATTCATAATATTTGATTTATAGGTTTCAAAAATAATTTTTAGTTTTAATAGTGATAATAGCCACTCATATTTTTAATTATTGCCAACACATGCAATTTGACATAAAAGGAAATATTTTATTTAATTAATTTTTAAAAGAAATGAATGCATGATTTCATATGGCAAAAATATTTAGCATGATTGGAAAGAAATAAATGGATGTAAGCACATGATTTCATTCACCCTAATTAATTTCTAAAGACAATCATATAAAATAAGATCATTTAAAATGAATCAAAATTCTTTAAGGAGATTGTTATCTTTGAATTTGATTTGACTTAGCAAATATAAGAAGAGTTTTTTAGTCTTAACCCATTTCCCCTATGAGTAAATTGGTTTGGTTTAATTTAGAATAATTAGGTTGATTTTATATTTTGATTAGATTAAGGCATGAATTAAATCTATTAATTACACCTTACCTATACCACTTTAACATAATTATCCAAGTAATTATGAGCCAACATTTGATATGCAACCACATGAAAATTAAATCAGTAATGCACCTAAGAAATGAAGGGGCCTAATGCTATTGGCTCACAATTATTGGTTAATTAAGCTAAAGGGTTTGATTAAGTACTTTAATAACCCTCCTAAACATGTAGTTTAATTATAATTTCTTTTATCATTCTCTTAGGTTATTGAACACCTAAGAATCTACCCAAGAATTAAATGATTGAGTTCTAAAATGATTTGTTTTTTTGAGTTTGATTAATTAAATTATTTAATGAAGTGATTATGCCATTAATTAGTTACAAATTGATTAAGAGTTATCCAAGTGAAATAAACTTAGGGGAAAAGAATAGAGGAAAGCTCCTAATCTCATTCCCTATGTGCATTCACTATTTCATAATAATTAGTCAACTTAATTATTGGATTCATTACTATTTAACATGTTAATTAATTATTTAATTAATTAAGAGAGGGATTAAGAATGAAATAAGAAATTTCTCTAATTAACTAAGCAATAAATTTCAAGAAAATCATGGAAGGAAACGGTCATTCTAATTGTCAATCTCAGAAAGTTTGGAATTAATTGCTGGAGTAATTAGCTTATTCATCTTTCCAATAAAATCCAAATAGAGTCAAAATTACTATTCAAAATTGATTGATTTTAATTATATATTATTCTACTCAAAATTACCTTTAAATGGAGTATTTATTTGTATTTTTTGGATTTTTTTACAATTAGTTATAATTTTTTGAATTTTTGCCATTAAAATTAGATTAATTAAGCCTAATTAAACTCCTAATCCCGTCAGGACACGTAGTAGCTGAAGCGGCACGCTTTCCGCATGGCGTGATGGGATTGGTTATTTAAGTTGTCACATCTATCAGAGTATGGATGCTTTCTCTCCGATTTAAGATCGGATGGTCGAGATTAATCTTGTGGTTTTTGAGAAAATTAGAGGGATCTATAGCATGATTTGATCACAATCATTCGTTCCAATCATGTGGGATAAATAGTGTATGATCCTTCTCCTTCACGAGCGATGAGAGACGAACAATATTTATCTTTCCTCATTCAATTCGAGCTCACCCGAGCTCAAATTGGGATCAAAATGATCCCACATCTTCAGAAGGAGGGGGATGCATATCCAATGGTCAAAATTGCATGGGATGACAATTACTTTTGAAAAGGACAAACTAAAAAATTTTTATAGCCATAGTTTCAAGCAATTACCTCGTTGGAGGCTATCACCGACACTTCCAATGAAGGAGGTAGCTTTGTCCAGTAGAGATGAAGCCCTGTTGAAGAAATCTGGTCTTGATTTGAAGTGGTTTGCTCGGTCGACCAAGCACCTCTTCAATGGCGATCGATCTTGATCGAAGTGGCACTTCCCATTGGTTACAAGCTTGGGAAATGGTTTGATAAAGCTTCACAAGGTGTGGAGAGAGTATGGATAAAAGGAATTTGAGTTTGGTGAAGTAAGGAGGGAGTATGGAATGGACTTGCTCTATTTGACTTTGCACAAAGGAAGAATGCCAATTGACGGAGCTTTGGGAGACCTTGAGAAAGCTCTAGGAGGGTTCAAAAATGCTTCTAGAGCTCTGAGGAATCAATCTCTTGTTGTTTGAATCAAACGGTGGAAGGCTTATTTGCTATTTTGGCTCAATGGGTTGGATTGCATGATCAGTTTGAGTTACAAAAAATCCCACATGGGTTGTTTTGGGCAAAGGAGTGAAGGAGAGTGGTTGCCCATGTGCTTGGTGAGTGGATTTGGTGAGCCAAGTGTTCAAAGGTGATTGGGGAGGTCAGTTTGGCCTTGCCTTGGTCATGGCCAACCCAAGTTCATTGGGTCATGTTCACCACCCTCCTTGGTGCCCATGTGGACCAATAGATAGGTGTCAAGTGGCCTTAGGAAAGAAATGGCCAAATTCCAAATGAATTTGGTCATGGGATACCCTTTGACCTAAAGGCAAAGTGGTCATTTGTCCATAAGTTTGTTTTGGGAAAATTTGAAATGATTCAAAAATGGATTGGGCCAAATTTCAAGTGATTTGGAGTTCATTTGATTTGAATTGGTTTACTTTTACCCATTTTGGGTCAAGTAAATTAGGTTGACCAATTAATCAAATTGGGTTAAACCATGGGTTAGGACAAGTTTAAATGATTGATTGGAGCCTATGGGTATCATTGGTTTGATTTAATTTGGTTTAGATTTAGTTTTGGTTCATTTAGGTTCATTTAGGTCAAATGGGTCAAGTTGACTAATTTGACCCATTTGACCCAAATGGGTTAGGTCGTGGGTTGGTTTAGGCTTGGTTGATCATTTGACATGTATTGCAAGCTTGAGTTTCAATCAATTTTGAATTACATTGATTTCAAGTTGGTTTGACCTTTTAAGTCAAGTTGAGTTCATGGTCAATTGGGCTAGGTTGGGAATCTGATTAATTAAGCCTAATTAAACTCTAATCCCGTCAGGACACGTAGTTGCTGAAGCGGCACGCTTTCCACATGGCGTGATGGGATTGGTTATTTAAGTTGTCACATCTATTGACTGAGTCAGCTGGCGGTGGATGCACTTTCTCTACGAGCCGTCCGATCTAAGATCAGATGGTCGAGATTAATCTTTTCATTTTTGAGAAAATTAGAGGGATCTATAGCATGATATGATCACAATCATTCGTTCCAATCATGTGGGATAAATAACGTATGATCCTTCTCCTTCACGAGCGATGAGAGACGAACAATATTTATCTTTCCTCATTCAATTGAGAGCTCATTGGGATCAAAATGATCCCACATCTTGAGAGGGGATGCATATCCAATGGTCAAAATTGCATGGGATGACAATTACTTTTGAAAAGGACAAACTAAAAAATTTTTATAGCCATAGTTTCAAGCAATTACCTCGTTGGAGGCTATCACCGACACTTCCAACGGAGGAGATAGCTTCTTCTAGCAGAGATGAATCCCTGTTGAAGAAATCTGGTCTTGATTTGAAGTGGTTTGCTCGGTCGACCAAGCTCCTCTTCAATGGCGATTGATCTTGATCAAAGTGGCACTTCCTATTGGTTACAAGCTTGGGAAATGTTTTGATAAAGCTTCACAAGGTGTGGAGAGAGTGTGGATAAAAGGAATTTGAGTTTGGTGAAGTAAGGAGGGAGTATTGCTCGTAATGGACTTGCCTTATTTCGGCTTTGCACACAAAGGAAGAATGCCAATTGAGGGAGCTTTGGGAGACCTTGAGAAAGCTCTAGGAGGGTTCAGAAATGCTTCTAGAGCTCTGAGGAATCAATCTCTTTTTGTTTGAATTAGACGGTGGAAGGCTGATTTGCTATTTTGGCTCAATGGGTTGGATTGGCTGATTGGTTTGAGTTACAAAAAATCCCACATGGGTTGTTTTGGGCAAAGGAGTGAAGGAGAGTGGCTGCCCATGTGCTTGGTGAGGATTTGGTGTTACCAAAGGTGATTGGGGAGGTTTTGGCCTTGCCTTGGATCATGGCCAACCCAAGCTCATTGGGTCATGTTCACCACCCTCCTTGGTGCCCATGTGGACCAATAGATAAATGTCAAGTGGCCTTAGGAAAGAAATGGCCAAATTCCAAATGAATTTGGTCATGGGATACCCTTTGACCTAAGGGCAAAGTGGTCATTTGTCCATAAGTTTGTTTTGGGAAAATTTGAAATGATTCAAAAATGGATTGGGCCAAATTTCAAGTGATTTGGAGTTCATTTGATTTGAATTGGTTTAATTTGACCTATTTTAGTCAAGTTAGGTCAAATTGGGTTAGGTTGAACAATTAATCAAATTTGGTTAAACCATGGGTTAGGACAAGTTCAAATGATTGATTGGAGCCTATGGGTATCATTGGTTTGATTTAATTTGGTTTAGATTTGGTTTTGGTTCATTTAGGTTCATTTAGGTCAAATGGATCAAGTTGACTAATTTGACCCATTTGACCCAAATTGTTTAGGTCGTGGGTTGGTTTAGGCTTGGTTGATCATTTGACATGTATTGCAATCTTGGGTTTCAATCAATTTTGAATTAAATTGATTTCAAGTTGGTTTGACCTTTTAAGTCAAGTTGAGTTCATGGTCAATTGCGGTGAATGAATAGTTTCAATTAAACTCCTAATACATTTGGTAGTAAGACACGCTACATGGCGATGGGATTGGTTTTAAGTCACATCTGGTGAGTCGGGCGGTGGACGATTTATGAGGGATCCACCGATGGGATGGTCGAGATTAATCTTGTGGTTTTTGAGAAAATTAGAGGGATCTAAAGCATGATTTGATCACAATCATTCATTCAAATCATGTGGGACAAATAGTGTATGATCCTTCTCCTTCACGAGCGATGAGAGACGAACACTATTTATCTTTCCTCATTCAATTCGAGCTCACCCGAGCTCAGATTGGGATCAAAATGATCCCACAACTTCAGAAGGAGGGGGATGCATATCCAATGGTCAAAATTGCATGGGATGACAATTACTTTTGAAAAGGACAAACTAAAAATTTTTGATAGCCATAGTTTCAAGCAATTACCTCATTGGAGGCTATCACCGACACTTCCAACGGAGGAGGTAGCTTCGTCCAGCAGAGATGAAGCCCTGTTGAAGAAATCTGGTCTTGATTTGAAGTGGTTTGCTCGGTCGACCAAGCTCCTCTTCAATGGAGATCGATCTTGATCAAAGTGGCACTTCCCATTGGTTACAAGGTTGGGAAATAGTTTGATAAAGCTTCACAAGGTGTGGAGAGAGTGTGGATAAAAGGAATTTGGGTTTGGTGAAGTAAGGAGGGAGTATTGTTTAGAATGGACTTGCCCTATTTCGGCTTTGCACACAAAGGAAGAATGCCAATTGAGGGAGCTTTGGAGACCTTAAGAAAGCTCTAGGAGGGTTCAGAAATGCTTCTAGAGCTCTGAGGAATCAATCTCTTGTTGTTTGAATCAGATGGTGGAAGGCTGATTTGCTATTTTGGCTCAATGGGTTGGATTGGCTGATCGGTTTGAGTTACAAAAAATCCCACATGGGTTGTTTTGGGCAAAGGAGTGAAGGAGAGTGGCTGCCCATGTGCATGGTGAGTGGATTTGGTGAGCCAAGTGTTCAAAGGTGATTAGGGAGGTCAGTTTGGCCTTGCCTTAGGTCATGGCCAACCCAAGCTCATTGGGTCATGTTCACCACCTCCTTGGTGCCCATGTGGACCAATAGATAGGTGTCAAGTGGCATTAGGAAAGAAATGGCCAAATTCCAAGTGAATTTGGTCATGGATACCCTTGACCTAAGGGCAAAGTGGTCATTTGTCCATAAGTTTGTTTTGGGAAAATTTGAAATGATTCAAAAATGGATTGGGCCAAATTTCAAGTGATTTGGAGTTCATTTGATTTGAATTGGTTTAATTTGACCCATTTTGGTAAAGTTAGGTCAAATTGGGTTAGGTTGACCAATTAATCAAATTGGGTTAAACCATGGGTTAGGACAAGTTCAAATGATTGATTGGAGCCTTTGGGTATCATTGGTTTAATTTAATTTGGTTTAGATTTGGTTTTGGTTCATTTAGGTTCATTTAGGTCAAATGGATCAAGTTGACTAACCTATTTGATCCAAATTTAGTCATTGGTTTAGGCTTGGTTGATCATTTGACAAGTATTGAAGCTTCCAAATCAATTTTGAATTACATTGATTTCAAGTTGGTTTGACCTTTTAAGTCAAGTTGAGTTCATGGTCAATTGGGCTAGGTTGGGTCTAATTGGTCAATTGAAGCTTTGGTCAAGTTCAACAATCAATTTAGAATGAATTTGATGCATTGGTTGCAATCAATTTGGCTTAGATCAAGATTTGACCCATTTTGACTTTTTAGGTCAATTTGGATCAACTTTGGCTAGGAAGGCCAATTGGGCTTGGTCTAGCTCAAGTGAGGGCTTGGTCATGTTTAATAATTGATTATGGATTGGTTTAGATCAATGGTTTTACTCTATTTGGCATATGATGGATTTTGGCTAGTTTGGGTTTCATTTGGGTTACATGTTGACTTGTTCAAAGGCTAGGTTTGACCAAATTTGAGTGATTGATCATTATAGGAAGATTGTTGGTCATAATGTGAGGCTTGGATGGGCTTAGTTTAATCCAATTTGGGTTGGATTAGAACTTAGCTCAAAAAGGTCTTTTAGGTCACTTTGGGTCAAGTGAGCCTAAATGGGTCAATTGACTTGATCAAGGCTTGATTTAAGTTTGGTTGAACTTACATATGGACTTATGATGGAAATATAAATCCAATTGCAAGTGGTTTAGAGTCAATTGAGTTCTTGTTAACTTGACAATTTCAAGTCAAAAGGATAAATATGGGTTTGACTTGGGTTAATTTGATTTTTGCTTGGTGTTTATAGTTTATGTTTATATTTGGGCATTGTTGATCTCATTTTAGAATGAGCTCTCAACCCCTCCATCTTAGACATAGGACTTCACTTAGACTTTAAGAGTTCCTTAGTCTTAAGACAAATCTAGTGAATAAGTGGACACTCAACTTAGCCCTAGAGGCTTAGAAGAGTTGGCCATAGGAATAGGTCATGCCTTAGGGGTGTTAGAAGATTTGCCTATCCTATAGCTTGAACCAAATCCTCACTTACTTCGTCCAAGTCAAAACTCCAAATTCATATCAAGTCCAACTCTAACTCAAACCTTGAAACAATCCAATGGATTTTCTCAAATCATGAATCAATTCCAAATAATTGAAACTTATGATTGAAGCCCATGATTGGATTCCAAACTTCAAAAATATTTCCTAAGTCCTTTGATTCCCTCTTATGGACTTAGCCTAAATCAAATCTAAATTAATTCAAGTTCAAGAAATTTTCTCACAACCTATTTATATTCTCATTTATATTCATATATATATAAATGAAATATAAATTCAAATCAATCAAACTAAATTCAAATTTCAAATCCAAATAAAAAATATTTCCTAAGTCCTTTGTTTCTCTCTTATGGGCTTAGCTCAAATCAAGTTCAAATCACTTCAAATTCATAAAATTTTCTCATAACTCATTTATATTCTCAATTATATTCACATATATAAATGAAATATAAATTCAAATATCAAAACTAAATTCAAAAATCAAATCCAAGTTCAAACTCAAAATCCAACTTAAGACTTCAAGTCAAAATCTTGAACTTAGCTAAATCAATTCAAATCAAACCAATCCCTTGATTTTTCTTCATGACTCAATCAATCCTACAATCATGAATCAAAATATAAACATAAACTCCAATCATCGAACCAAAACTAAATTCAAAAATCAAACCCAAGTCAAACCCATGTTCACCCTTTTGAACTTGAAATTGTCAAATGAATCAAAACCCATTTGACTTCAAACCACTTGCAAGTGGATTTATATTTCAATCATAAGTCCATATGTGAGTTCAATCAAACTCAAATCAAGCTTTGATTAAGCCATTTCCCCACTTAGGCTCACTCGACCCAAAGTGACCTAAAGTACCTCTTATGAGCCAAAGTATAATCCTAACCAAATTGGATTGAACTAAGCCCAACTAAGCTCGCATTGTGAACAACAATCATCATAAGATGATCAATCACCCAAATTGGGTCAAATCAAGTCAAACTTAAGGGTTGATCAAGTCAACACTTAGTCAAAATGAAACCTAAACTAGCCAAAATTTACCATAGGCTAGATTGATTGGAACCATTGATCAAAACTCATTCATAATCAATGTTTGAACTTGACCAAGCCATCACTTGAGCCTAACCTAGCCCAATTGGTCACTTGACCTAAGTTGACCCAACTTGACCTAAAAAGTCAAAATGTGTCAAAACTTGATCTAAGCCAAATTGATTGAAACCAATGGGTCAAATTAATTCTAAAATGATTATTGAACTTGACCAAAGCCCCAATTGGCCAACTAGACCTAACCTAGCCCAATTGACCTAGAACCCAACTTGACCTAAAGGGTCAAATTGAGCCAAATCCAAATATAAACTAAATTGATTGGAAACAAAGATACCAATCTATTTCAAATGATCAACCAAACATAAACCAACCCATGACCTAACCCAAATAGGTCAAATAGGTCAAATTGGTCAACTTGACCCATTTAACCTAAATGAAATCAAATGAACCAAATTCAAATATAAATCAAATTGAGCCAAACAAATGATGCCAAAACATTTCAAATGGTCATATGAACTTGACCCAACCCTTAGTTTGACCCAATTTGACCAATTGATCAACTTGACCCAAGTTGACCCATTTTGACCTACATGGGTCAACATGAGCCAAATCACATCAAACCAACTCCAAGTTCAATGAAACTTTGCCTAACCTATTTTTCAATCATACAAAATATATTCAAACTAAAATCAAGGTCAAATGACTATTTTACCCCTAGGCCATAGGGTAACCTAAAATCAAAACCACTTGGAATTTGTCAATTCCTCTTCATGGACACTTGACATCCTCTTAGTGGACCAAATGGTCACTAATGGTCATGGTGCACATGACCCAATGGGTTTGGGTCAGCCCAACCCAACCCAAGGTTAAAACCGACCACTTCCTTCAAATTGAGCACATGGAAATCCTTCCTCCACTCAACTAAGCACATGGCAAGCTTCACCACTCCACTCCTCTAACCAAACTGAATGCCATGACACCTCAAACGGGCTAACAAACCCACTCAAGGAGGTGTAATGGATCAAAATGACAAGGAAGCTTGTGGCCGTCCGATTCACCTTGGGGGAGATATACTCCCCATAATTTCACTTAAATTTCATTCTCCCTTATTCGATTGAAGCATAGGAACTCAGAGGAGGTGATTTCAAGCTCCCCCAAGGTTTCCTAAGCATATTCCATTTTCCCATTTCTCGATTTTCTTAGAGTGAAAATAGTGGAGCTCAGATGAAAATCCAACTTAGTCGATGCTCCATATCAAGCTAATTCCTCTTGCAAGCTTCATCAGAGGACTCAATCAAACTTGCCTAAACCTTTTCCCAAGTTTTCAAGGAAAGGGAGGAGTGCTCTTGATTAAGACCAAGCCCAATTGAAGGAGAGCTTGGTCCATAGAGAGATCTACTCAACCCCAAGGCTTGAAACTTTCAACAGGGCTTCGTCTCCACTAGGTGAAGCTACCTCAACGAACACAAGTGCTAGTGATAGCCTCCAATGAGGTATGACATTAATCTGAGCTTAATTTAGCCATGGTGTGGTCCTTTGTGAAACAAATTTTCACCCCAAGAAAAGTTAGCCGTTGGATGCGTTCCCCTTTACTCTTAGATGGTGTGGGTTGAATTTGGTTTCAATCCGAGCTCAATTGAGCTCAGATCTTCTCCTAGAATATGGACAGTGGCCATCTCCAGCAAGGAAGATCAGGGATGGTTCATGGGCCGTCCATCCGTGCATTTAGGATGGATAGACATGATCAAGATGCATAGGATATTCGATTTAATCCTTTAATACCGAGCTTAACTACCGTCCATTTGATCTGGATGGGGAGAAAGCAGAGCACCCGCTAATGCACTATGATGTGTTAACTTAAATAGCCTCTCCCATTGTACCATGTGAAAGCGCGCCGTGCCGCTCCACGGCACGGATTAGTATTTTAATTAGGGATTTATTTAATTATCCTTAATCACTAAATCTTTATAATTGCATAACTAATTCTAGAAAAATCCTAAAAATATAAGGTAAAAAGCATTAGAACGATAAGGCAAAGGAGAATATTTAAAATTAATTTCACTGGATTTTAAAAAGTATATCGTCCTTACTTAGGGTTTTAATAAAAATCTAATAACCCTAATTTACTCCCTAATTATCCCACTAATTAATCTCAAACTGCTCATGTGCATTTAGGGGGATGACTTCTACCTCCCCTAATTTTCTTGGGATTTACTAATGGGTTAATTAGGGGAATCAATTATTGAATCCTTAATTACCCTCTTAATGTAATTAAGCCTAATTAAGTGTATGAATAGTGGTTTAATCCCTTGATTGAGTTAATTAAGTTTTGTTTTAGTGATCAGGAAGTTTAGAGAATAATTTTGGGATATTTTCCCTAAGCTATTCCTTAAACCCCCTTCCTCTTCCTTAATCTAAATTTAATTAAGGGTTAATCCACTAATTACTTACTTAATTAACTTGATAAAATTTTTAAAACATTTTAGAACTTAATCAATCCATCTTGGGTAAATGCTTAGGTGTTCAATAACCTAAGTGGATTAAGGAAATACAAACCTAATCCACATGTGTGGGAAGGGTTATGAAAGTACTTAACTTAAACCCTTTAGCTTAATTAATCATTAATTGTGAGCCAAATACATTAGGCCCTTTTATTCCTAGTTACATTGCTTATTTAAATTCCTTGTGTGGTTTTATGTCATATCATTGGCTCATAATTATTTGGTTAAATATGCTAAGGTGGTATAGGTAAGGGATAATTAACACACTTAATGTACACCTTAACCTAACTAAAACAGAAAATTGACCTAATCACCTAAAATTAAACAAAAATAATGTACATATGTGGAATAGGTTAGGACCAACAAACTCATCTCACATTTCTCGAATTGAAATTAAGCTCAAAATCAATTAAAAATTCTTTAAAACCAAATTTGATTTGCTTTAAATAATTCTATTCCATAGGATTATCTTTGGGAATTAATTAGGGTGAATGAATTTACGTTACTTTCATCACTTTATTTATTTCCTAGCATCCTGAGCATGCATGCCATATGAAAATCATGCATTCATTCCTTTTAAAAATCAAAATTAAAATAAAATATTTTCTTTATGTCAAGTTGCATGTATTGGCTAAAGTAAGAATATGAATGGATATTATCACTATTAAATTCAAAATTATTTTCAAAGCCTATAAATTAAACATCAAAATTGAAAGGTATGCTACTTATAATTATTTATAGGCTTGCATGTGAGAAATATAAAGGTATGCATTATGTGGCTTTGATTCTCTCTCTCTTTCTTAACATAGAATTGTATAAGATTGACAAAGTGTATAGTCCATTTGAAAAGGACATAACACTTGCTCAAATCTATTCCTATACACTCCTATGTCATGACTTAAGAAGGAATTTCACATCACACATATAAATTAAATAACCAAACCAAAAGTCAAATAAATATAAACTTTTGCATCTTTCTTTTTCCATTTATTTCTTTTGTACATGCATATGTATTTAAGGAAAGTGGTATATTAGTCTGGACAACCCCGGGGTTGTGAGGCTTTAAGTATCCCTAAGTAGGTCTTGTACCTTACACCCCTGGTGCTAACAATGGCGCCGTACTCACTTATGCCTTTCATACGTACACATGCGCATATGATTAAAGGATAGAAGAATAACCCTTTTCTACTTAATGAAAATCATGCATCATAACGATTCTAAGTTTTCTTAAGTGATACTACTTAGCATCCATTATTAAAGTGTGCTAAACATTCCCATTTGCATGTATAGATATGCTTAGGATTCATTCCTATGCATGTTATAAATGTTGGGAAAGAAATGAAGTGGTGTGTATTTTATGATATTATTTCACTTTACTTAATCTTAAAATGCCTTTCTTTTTGAATAGGTTTGTTTAGAGTTAATCTAAGATTAGAATTAATTAAAATATATAATAAAACATTCACTAAACAAAATAAAATATAAATCTACTTTAGAAATTACTTAAGGTAGGGAGGAAAGAGAAGTTCTCTCCTCTTTTCCTCTCTTTGCAACTTAGTAATTAATTGTAGATTCATTCAAACCTAAAAAAAATTATTAAATAAAATTAACTCAAATCAATTAAATAACTTAAATATAACCACCCTCTAAGTTGAATATTTTCACACTTAAAAAATTTAAACCTTAAAGCCATAGCTGAGCATACCACACAAACCTTACATAGCACACACATTATATTAAGTCACTATTTCTAGCTTTAGGTTAGGGCGATGCATGGTTTGATGCTTTAATTTTTTTTATGATGTAATATTTTAGTCTAGATGTTAGGGTGAATGTGCATAGAATGAATGGTAAGATGATTTTGTCTAATCATTATTTTCTGTAGGGGATTGTGCTTAAGGGGCACTGTAATAATAAAAATATAAATGCTTTTGCTGTGTAGGTGCTTATACCCCTAAGCATAATCCAATAGGTCAGGTGGACTTGGTTACCCATGTGTGGGGTGCTAAGTCCAATATGTGCTCATACATGCTTGGAATTTGTATGGTTTGTTTAGCTAATCTCTATCTTACAGGTGTTAGTTAGATTTACTTTTTTTCCTGTTCATGTAATTTTGCAATTAGGATTTTAGAATGATTGTTATGGGGGATTAGGATGAGCATTGGTCATAAGATTTCATCTTATGTACCATGTGAAGCCTTTATACAACCACATTCCAACCATATAAAAGAAGGAACCAAAAGAAGAAAGAAGAAGTGAAGAATGAAGACACATATAACATGAATTCCTTGCTTAATTGTAATTAATTCATTTGTAATACAAGTTGTATAAGGGTTGAGCTCGGCTGCCCAATTTATTTTTGAGTTTTTATAATGGTGCTCGACCACAAATGGCCTTTTATTCTTTTGTGTTAGCTTTATAAAATATTTGATGTTTTGTTTAGCTTGTGCATTAGAAATGTCATTTTTTTTAGTTTCTTCCTTGCTTGATGTATGGCCTGGATGATGATTAGGCTCTTAGGAAAAAATAAATCTTCTACCAAATTAATCAACACAAAATTAAAAATAAACAAATCATAACCTCACTTAAATCTTAAGTTAAAATCAAGATAAAAGAATTAGCAATCCCTTAGCTGGATGTGTATTTTCTTTTCTAACATCATGCATAAAAGCATATTATTTCACTCTTATTTTATTTTCCAGAGAACTTGGTTTGACCTCTAAGAGGCATGGTGCAAACACACCTCTTTATCTTGCTGATTTTGGCCCATAATCTAATTTCTCATGCATAATGCATAAAGAATCCTATAGTCTGAGTCAAATGATTGTCCAAATGAAAATAAAACATATGAAAAATTTGCATTAGATTTAAGTCATGAATTCATGCCCTACATGATCTAGTCTATTTAGAGAGTGTGTTTAAGGAATAGTCTCATTCTAAATAAATAACAACCTTGCTATCTTGCATAAACATATGACTTGTCTACATATTTTAAAACTGTGGGAGGAGTTAGTTGGCAGCCACCCCCAGGCAGTTGTAAGTTCGATAGTCAGGTTATTTATCCTCTCTTATGGAGGTAAACTGAATACCCATTTTTACCTTAGATTTAGGTCATGCTTTTTGTCCCTCGCCTAAGCTCCCTAGATTTAAGTTCAGAGGTTGCTACTTCCCTTTGTGGGCCACGAGTATAAATCCTCACCTCTTAGGCATTTTCATGACCTTGTATCACAGAACTATAAACCTTAGCATTCTAATAAAAAAATTTAACTCAAACACATTAATTCAATTTCAAAAAGTAAATCATATGGTAGTCTGGGGTGCTAACTAGGCTTTCTAGTATCTTAAGCATCTCGTACTTATTGTCATTTGGCTTCGATAAGAACTCTCTCTCTTGATCGATCCCACTTAGTTTTCTAAAAATAAATAAATTGATTAATAGTCCTACCTTTTCAAAATCTTTTTAGACAACAATCATTTACATTAATTGAGTGTATTCCTAAGGAATCTCATTCCTTAAGATGTAATTAACTATGGGGGCTTGCCCTATAGGAAACTTAACGATCCCAGTTTAAAATAAATCTTACTTTACTTTTCCATGTAAAGTAGGGGAAGAATCTCTGGTATATTCTGAAGGCCCATAGTCCTTAAGAGTCCTTATTGAGGTGATTAGGTCTGTTGTTGGGTGGCGATATTTATCTTTCAAGATAGTACACCTCTCCTCAATGTCGTACCCAGTCACCTTAATAAGAACATCTTCAGATCTACGTGGCATCCCAACAAGGCATTTTATATTTCTATTTTCATTTATCCTCTTTCTCTAAAAGGGAATAGATGAAAGCAGAGATATAATATTTTCACCACAGAGGCATGTGATTGAAGGAGTCATTATTTGAAAAGAAAACCCAAGGGTTTGGATTGATTTCCAAGAAATTGACTTAAAGGATATAAATTGGGTTTAAATTTGAGTTTTGAATTTATATTGATTTGATTTTGGCCATTTGAATTTATATTTCATCTATATTTGTGAATATTAATGAGAATATAAATTATCCTTGCGAGAATCATGTGAATTAGGAGTGATTTGAATGTGAATTTGGCTAAGGTAGGTCAAAAAGTTTGGAAAAGGTGTTTTGATTTGGTTTGATTTATACTCATTTGATTTGGATAATTTGGGTGCCAATTTCATTTATAGTTATGAATATAAATGATGAAATAAGTGATTTATAAAGAATCACTTAGCTTTGGGTTGATTTGAAGGGTTTGGCTAAACTTATGGATGTGATTCATAAGTCTTAGGAAGGTTTTGGAATGGAATTGATCATGGGTTTCAATCATTTGGAGTTGGAGTTGGATTTGGAATTGATTTGAGATTTGAGAAACTCAATTGAGTTGGAATTTATTTGAGATTTGAGAAAATAAATTGAGTTGGAATTAATTTGAGATTTGACTTGGATTGGTTTGGAGGAGTGTACATGGGCTAGCTTTGAGCTATAGGGTAAGTGGTTGCCTTAAACCCCTAACGCATAGCCTAATATTATGATAAACCCTTCTAAGTTTCTAGGGTTAGGTTAAGTGTTTACCTAATCACTAGAAGTGTCTCAAGACTAAGAAACTCTTAGTGTCTAGAGGAGTCCTATGTCTAACATGGAAAAGTTGAGAGCTGATTCCAAAAGTGAGGTCAACATTACCCCTTTTTTATTTTATTCATATTGGATTTTCTCTCATGAAATGATCACATATTCCATGGCTACCCCGCCTCACATGGCTTCCATTCCTTGTGATGGTTAGCTGGCCAAATCGAGCCCACATCAAATGAAGGAATGTGCTATGGGTTGGGTTGAGTTCACTTAAGTTGAGTTGGAGTTATTTAAAGTTCAATTCATGCCATTTGAATTTAAATTTAGTTTAAATTCATTTGAGTCAGTTTAATCATATTTCTTTTGGCTAATTGATTTTAGATTTTTGTTTCAATTAATGTTTCATTCATCCTTTATAATATTTGTGATTAATTAATTTCATTTAATTCGAACTATATTTTAATTCTTTTGACCTCAATGAATCAAGTTAGCTTCCTTAACTAAATTAGTCATTTTAGAATTGAATTTAATTTTATTTATGTTTGATTATTCATTTATGATATTTGCATTTGATTAATTTTAATTGATTTAAGCTTGATTTTATTGGTTTCAACTCAAATTGATTCATTTTGACTCAAATAGGTTAAATTGGGTTCAATTAATTCAAATATCCAAATTGGTTAAATTTAATTCAAAGAAAGGTTGGATTATGTTCATTTATGATTTTTAATTGGTTTTTAATGTTTGATTTAGATTAATTTTTAAGTTGATTTGGATTTGGCTTAATGAAGTTTTTTCGAGTTTATTTGAGTTAAGTTGTTAAATCAACCCACTTAAGACCTCTTTTAATTCAGATTTATTTAAAGTTATATTTACACATTTTTATTTGATGATTTTGAATTCTTTGAGTGGTTTAATTTGGCTACATTTCGATTAATTGACTTTTGAGTTAGTGGGCCCAATATGAGTCAACTCTAGGACAAATGATCTATTTGCCACTTTATGTCCCGTCTTGGTTTATTTTTTGATTTGTTTTTGTTTATGTATTAATTTTGTGCTTTTGGTTTGATTTAATTTGATTTGATTTTGATTTTATTTGATTTTATTTGGACTTTAGTGATTTTGAGCTTAAATGGGTTAATCGAGTTAATCAATCTAATTACCTCAACCCAAGCTTAATTGAATTTAGAATTTAATTCAAATATATTTGATTTATATTTATATTGAGTTTCATTAAATTTGGGTTTAATCTGGGCTTAGGCTCATCTAGATATTTTGGTTCAAATGGATTAGGTTAGGTTGGTTGAATTGATATTGGTTTGATTCGATTTGATTGTAGATTTGGGTATGGTTTGAGAATGATGATTGAAGGATTGGATTGATTTGGAGAAAATCAATTGAGTTGGTTTGATTTGGAGAAGTTTGGCTAAGTCTATGGGATTAAATCATAGGCTTAGGCTTAGATTATGTTGGAATTGATCATGGGTCTCAATCATTTGGTTTAGAGTTTGCATATTAGGATATGAATTGAGATTAAATTGGTATTGGGTACATTGATTTGAGGTTGGATTTTGGCTAAGGAGGTAGGCATGAGCTTGGTTAGGCCATAGGATGAGTAAGTCACCTTGGGTCTTAAGGCTTACCCTAATCCTATGGCAAACCCTCCTAAAGTCTCTAGGTTTAGGTTAAGTGTTCACTTAGCCACTAGAAGTGTCCTATGACTAAGGAGCTCTTAGTGTCTAGAAGACTCTTAGACATATGATGGGAAGATTGAATCCTCACTCCAAAAGTGAGGACAACACTTGCCTCCATAAGGAACTAAAGAACCTGTCTTAAAATAAACCATACTTTACTTTTCCATGTATAGTAAGGAAAAGATCTCTGGTATATACGAAGACCCATCATGCCTTAGGAGTCCTTATTATGTGATTAGGTCCATTATAGGGTGATGCTCCTAAATGGTTAAAGCTTCCATAAAATCCAAACTCAGCAATAAGTACCTCGTATTTTACCCTCACCTTACGGTTTTCTCATACCTTCTACAGCTTGGAGTTCCTTTGACCAACCACCGTTCGATAGAAGCAAGCCCTCACCAATCCAGGAATAAAAGTAGTAGAAATAAGTGGATTCATGGTAAGTTCCTCACACCAAAAAAAGAAATGATTAATGATACAACCAACCAATGAATTAGTACTTAATCTACTTCTTTTTCTACTTCTCAGGTCGAAGTAACTAAAAGCTCCCTTATAAGATAGTACATCATACCTTAATGACTGCTGACCTCATTTTTAGGATGAGCTCTCAATCCCTCCACCTTAGACATAGGACTTCTCTTAGACTTTAAGAGATCATTAGTCTTAAGACACATCTAGTGATTAGGTGGACACTCAACCTAGCCCTAGAGACTTAGAAGAGTTAGCCATAGGAATAGGTCATGCCTTAGGGGTGTTAGGAAAATTTTTCTACCCTATTGCTTGAACAAAATTCCTCACTTCCTTCCTTCAAGTCAAACATAAATAAATTTTAACTTAATTAATTTTTCCTAAACTCAAATCAATTCAAAATAATTGAAATCCATGATCAATTCCAAATGATTGAAGCTTATAAATTCAAATTCCAAGCTCAAAATATTTCCTAAGTCCTTTGATTCCCTCTCATGGACTTAGCCTAAATCAAATCCAAATCAATTAAAATTCATGAAATTTTCTCATAACCCAATTATACTATCATTTATATTCACATATATAAATGAAATATAAATTTAAATCAATCAAAGTAAATCCAAAATTCAAATCCAAATCAAGAAATCTTTCTTAAGTCCTTTCTCATGGACTTAGCTCAAATCAAGTTCAAACCACTTCAAATTCATGAAATTTTCTCATAACCCATTTATATTCTTATTTGTATTCACAAATATAAATGAAATATAAATTTTAAACAACCAAAACCAACTCCAAAAATCAAACTCAAATTCAATCAAAATCCAACCTAAGCCTTTCAAGTCAAAATCTTGAACTTAGCCAAATCAAATTCAAATCAAGCCAAACTCTTAATTTTTCTTCATGATTCAATCAACCCTACAATCATGAATCCAAATATAAGCACAAACTTCAATCATAGAACCAAAAATCAATTCAAAAATCAAACCTAAGTCAAACATATGTTCACCCTTTTGAACTTAAAATTGTCAAATAAATCAAAACTCATTTGACTTCAAACCATTTGCAAATGAATTTATATTTCAATCATAAGTCCATATGTGAGTTCAATCAAACTCCAATCAAGCTTTGACCAAGCTATTTGACCTACTTAGGCTCACTTGACCCAAAGTGATCTAAAGTACTCTTATGAGACAAATTCTAATCCTAACCAAATTGGATTGAATTAAGCCCACCTAAATCTCTCATCATAATCAACAATCATCATAAGATGATCAATCACTAAAATTGGGTCAAACCAAGTCAAATTTAATGGTTGACCAAGTCAACACTTAGCCAAAATGAAACCCAACATAGCCAAAATTCACCATAGGCCAAACTGATTGAGACCATTGATCAAAACTCATTCTTGACCAATGTTTGAACTTGACCAAGTCAACATTTGAGCCTAACCTAGCCCAATTGGCCACTTGACCCAAGTTGACCCAACTTGATCTAAAAAGTCAAAATGTGTCAAAACTTGATCTAAGCTAAACTGATTAAAACCAATGGGTCAAGTTCATTTCAAAATGATTGTTGAACTTGACCAAAATCTCAATTGGCTAACTAGACTTAACCTAGCCAAAAGGTCAAATAGAGCCAAACTCAAATATAAACCAAATTCATTGGAAACAAAGATACCAATCCATTTCATATTACCAATGAAACCTAAGCCAACCAATGACCTAACCCAAATAGGTCAACTTGACCCATTTGACCTAAATGAACTCGGTTGAACCAAAACTACATATAAACCAAATTGAATCATGCCAAAGCCACCAAAACATTTCAAATGGTCATATGAACTTGACCCAACCCTTAGTTTGACCTAATTTGACCAATTGGTCAACTTGTCCCAAGTTGACCCATTTTGACCTAAATGGGTCAACATGAGCCAAATCATATCAAACCAACTCCAAATCCATTAAAACTTGGCTCAACCCATTTTTCAATCATACCAAACATATTCAAATTGAAACGCAAGCCAAATGACCATTTTACCCCTAGGTTAATAGGTAAATTTTGGCCAAATTCACTTAGAATTTGGTCAAATCCTCTTCATGACCACTTGGCACCCTCTTAGTAGACCAAGTGGATACTAGTGAATATGGTGCACCTAACCAAATGGGTTTGGGTCAGCCCAACCCAAACTAAGGCTAAAACTGACCACTTGCATGAAATTAAGCACATGGAATCCCTCCTTCACTTGATTTAAGCACATGGGAGCTCCACTATTCCACTCCTTAGGCCAAACTGAATGCAAGGACACCTCTAATAGCCTAACAAACCCACTCAAGGTGGTCAATTCGATCAAAATGGTAGGCTCCTTCACGGCCGTCCGATTGCTCTAGGGGGAGATATACTCCCCCTAATTTCACTTGAATTTCATTCTAGCAGACTCGATTGAACTTAGGGAAGGCAGAGCAAGCATTTGGAACTCTCCCCAAGCTCTCTCAAGCAACTTCAACTTCTCCATTTCTCGATTTATCAAATCAAAAATAGGGCAACTCAAGCTGAAATCCAACTTACTCAACACTCAATACCAAGCCAGTTCCTTCTTTGAGCACCCTTAGAGGATCAAATCGAACTCACTCCAAGCTTCATTAAAGTTCTTAAGGCAAGGGAGGAGTACTCTTGACCAAGACCGAGCTCAAGTGAAGGTGAAGTTGGCCTCTTGGAAGATCCATCCAATTTCAAGGCCTCAAAACTTCAAAAAAGCTTCGTCTCTGCTAGACGAAGCTTCTCCAAGGGAATCGAGCATCGGTGATAGCCTCTAGTGAGGTAAGCCATTAAACTAAGCTTAGATTAGATGTGGTGTGGTCCTTTCTAAAAAGAATTTATACTTCATGAAAATCTAGCCGTTGGATGTGATCTCCTTTGCATGGTGATGGTGTGGGTTGAATTTTGTTTCAATCTGAGCTCAATTGAGCTCGGATCTCCCCTTAGAAGATGGATGGTGGCCATCTTCTGCAGGGAAGATCAGAGAAGAATCATAGGCCATCCATAGGCATATTTTGGATGGACGACCATGATTAAAACACGTAGGATCCACAGATTATTTCTTAGGAACCGCAGATCTAACCTTAACCATCTGATCCTTGATTAGATGGACAAGGAGAAAGCGCATAGTGCCGCCACTAATGTTGTGTTATGATGTTAGAACTTAAGTGACAATTCCCATCGTGCCCTGTGGAAAGCGTACACCACGTCAGCCTCCACGTGGCACCGAAGGGATTAGTCACATAATTAGGCTATTTAATTATCTGATTAAGCATGAAAACTTCAAATATTCATATCTAAGTGTAGAAAAATCAAAGAAACATGAAATAAATTGCACATGAAAGATAATTGAATGTAGAATATTATAAAATTAGTTTTGATGGATTTTAAATAGTGATATCTTATGAATTTGGATTTTATTGGGAATGTAATTAGGTTAATTACTCTCTGATTATTTCATTAATTAATCTCAAACTTCTTATGTGTATTTAGTGGGATGACTTCTGCCTCCCCTAATTTTCTTGTGATTTATTAATGCTTTAATTATATTAATTGCTAGATTCATTCCTAATTACCTTCTAATGTAATTAAGCCTAATTAAGTGTGTAATTAGTGGTTTAAATCTTTGATTGAGTTAATTAAGGTTTATTTAAATGAATAGGAGATTTAGGGAATAATTATGGTATATTTTCCTAAGCTATTCCTTAAACCCCATCTTTCTTCCTTAATCCAAATTCAATTAAGGGTTAATCCACTAATTACCTACCTAATTAATTTGATAAAATTTTAAAACCTTCTAGAACTTAACTAATTCACTTTGGGTAGATGCTTAGGTGTTCAATAATCTAAATACATTAAGGAAATTAAAATCCAACTCACATTTGTGAGAAGGATTATGAAATTACTTAACTTAAACCCCTTAGCTTAATTAATCATTAATCATGTGCCAAATGCATTAGGCCCTTGTGGTGAAATAATTCCTACTAGGGAGTCGCCTTTTAAATCTGTTAGGGAGAAATGAAAGAGGAGAGACCTATAGAAATTCATTTTTTAGGATGCCATGTAGATCCGCAGATGTACTTATTCAAGTGATTGAGTACGTCATCAAGGAAATAGTATACTATGTCGAAAGATAGAAGTCACTACCCTTTAATAGACTTAATCACCTCAATAAGGACTCCTAAGGATAATGGGTCTGCATATGTAGCCGAGATTCTTCCCCTACTTTACATGGAAAAGTAAAGCAGGGTTTACTTTAAACTGAGTTCATTAAGTTTCCTATAGGGGCAAGCCCACATAGTTAATTACATCCTAAGGAATGAGAATTCCTTAGGAAAACTCTCTATTAAGGTAAATGATCATTATCTTTGAAGATTTTAATAGGAAGGACTATCAATCGATTGGTTTATTTTTGAAAGGGTCAAATGAGATTGATCAAAAGAGGGAGTTATTATCGAAGCTAAAATGGAAGATAAGTAGGAGATGCCCATGATACTAGGAAACCTAACAAGTATCTCAAACTATCCTACGGTTGGGCTTTACATTTTTGAAATTGATTTTGTTTGTTTGAGTTGCATTTTTCATTAGAAATTTAGGACTTAAGATTCCTTAACATAAATTAAGGAAATGCCTAACCAGTGATGAATTATGCTTATGGCCTGCAAAAGGGAGAAACAACCTCAGAACCTAAATCTATGGAGCTTTCGTGAGGGCTGAAAGCACAACCTAAATCTAAGGTGAAAATGGGTAATTGGTTTTACTCCATAAGAGATGACAAACCACCCAATAGCTTGGACTTTCAACCACCTGGGGGTGGCCGCCAACTAATTCCTCCTATGATTTTAAATACTTGTAGGCAAGTCTTTATGCTTATGCAAGATAGCTAGGCTGTTATTTATTTAAAAAGAGACTAAGTCCTTAAACTCACTCCCTAAAGAGACTAGATCATATAAAGGGCATGCTTCAAATGACCTAAATCTAATGCAATTCAAATTTTATTTTATTTTTTATTTTGGACAATTATTTTGGCACGGGCTAATAGGATTCATATGACTAATGCATGAGAAAGAAGATTATTGGACAAAATTAGCGAGAAAGGAGGAGGTGAGTTTCTACCATGGCTCTCAAAGGTCAAGCCAAGTTTCTCTGGCAAAGGTGGAAGCCCTCCAATCAAGAGTGAAATAAGATGTTGTTGTGCATGATGTTACAAAAGAAATGCTCATCTAGCTAAGGGGTTGTTAATTCTTTTATCTTGATTTTAAACCTAAGCTTTAGGTGAGATTATGAGTTCTTTATTTTTAATTTGAGTATTTAAGTTGGGTAAAAGATTTATTTTTCCCTAATGAGTCTAATCCACATCCAGGATATGCATAAAGTAAGGAAGAAACTACAAAAAGTATGCCACTTAATTCAAAAGCTAAACAAATCATCAAACAATTTATAAAGCTAATCATAAAAAGATAAAAGGCTGTTGTGGTCGGGTACCACAACACAAACCCAAAAATATGAAATTGGGTAGTTGAGCTCTACCCTTATATAACCCGGATTACAAATGAATTAGATTACAATTAAGCAATGATTTCATTGTTATGGGGGTCTTCAAGCTTCAATTCTTCTTTCTCCTTTTTCTTCTTTCTTCTTTTCTTTTCTTCTTTCTTCTTTTGCTTCCTTATTTTGAATGGTTGGAAGGAAGATGCTCCAAGGCTTCACATGGTGCATAAGATAGGATCTTATGACCAATGCTCATCCTAATCCCTATAACAATCATTCCAAAATCCTAATTGTATAAATTTACATGAAAAGGAAAAGAATGGAAATCTAACTAACACCTGTAAAATAAAGGTTAGCTAAAACAAACTGCACAAATCCCAAGCATGTAGATTGGACTTATCACCCCACACATGGGTGACTAAGTCCACCTAGCCTATTGGATTATGCTTAGGGGTATAAATCATCTGCAAGCAAAAGCATTTATATTTTTATTTATGATAGCTCCCCTTAAGCACAATCCCTTGCATAAAAGAATAGTTAGACTAAGAGCATCATACCATTCATTCTATGAGCATACACCCTAACATCAAGTCTAAAACATATATCATAAAACAAAACAAACATCAAACCATGCACTGACCTAACCTAAGGCTAGAAGTGTTGACTTGGGCTAATATGTGTGCTTTGAAGATTTGTGTGGTATGCTTAGCTATGGCTTTAGGTTCAAATTTTCTTAGTGCGAAGAACATGTTCAACTTAGAGGAGGGTTTCATTTAAGTTGTTTAATTATTTTGGGTTGATTTTATTTCATGTTTTTATTTGGTTTAAGTGGATCCTACAATTAATTACTAAGTTATGAAGAGAGGGAAAGAGAAGAGAAATTCTCTTTCCTTCCCTAACCTAAGTAACTTCTAAAGTAGGTTCACACTTTAGTTTTATTTAGGTGAATGTTTTGATTAAACATTTTAATTAATCCTAAGTTTATATGAACTCTAATCAAACCTATTCAAAAAGAAAGGCATTTTAAGATTAAATAAAATAAATCAAAATTCCCATAACACACATTACTTCATTTCTTTCCCAACATATAAAACATTCATATGGATGGACCCTAAATGTATTTATACATACAAGTGAGAGTATTTAACACACTTTATGATGCATGCTAAGTAATTCATTTAAGGAAATTTAGAAGTTGAGATGCATGATTTTTCTTTAATAGAAAGGGGTTTCCTTATCCAAAATTTCACATACACATATGAAAGTAAGAATGGCATAAGTGAGTACATCGTCATTGTTAACCAGAGGTGTAAGGTACAAGGCCTACTTAGGGCTACTTAAAGCCTCACAACCTCGGGGTTGTCCAGACTAATATACCACTTTCCTTAAATACAAACATATGTATAAAAGAAATGAAATAGAAAAGGAGAATGTAAAAGTTGTATTAATGGATTCATTTTATTTATGCAATTTATGTATGCTAGTATAGGTATACATCCTTGAGTGGTAGCATAGAGATGAATAGGATATGGAATTAGGTGAGTGTTAGGTTCTTTCCAAATGAACCATACACCTCACCAAATTCCTATTCAAAACCATACCAATATAAGAAAGAAAGGAAACCTATGCTAAGCATACCTTTATAATCTTCCACATGCAAGATTATAATTAAAGTATAAGTAGCACATTTTCAGATTTAGTACTTGAATTGTATGTTTTGAAAATAATTTGGATTTAGTAGTGATAATAGCCATTCATATTTCTACTTTAGCCAACACATGCAAGTTTGACATAAAGTAAGTAATTTCATTTTAAAATTTGAATTTTAAAATTATGAATGCATGAAATCATATGACATACAACTTTAACATCATGGGGAAAATTTAAAGCAATGAAAGCATGTAAACAAGTTCACTTCAATTAAATCTGAAAGACATTCTTGTAGAATAAGACAGTTTAAAATAAATCAAAGTGAATTCAAAGTAATTTTGGTTAGTTTGGAGTTTGATTTAATTTTGAAAATGTGAGATAAGTTTATTGTTCCTAACCCATTCCCACATGTGTTTGATATTTTTGTTTAACTTTTAGATAATTAGATCCATTTTTATACATTAATTAGGTTAAGGTATGAATTAAGTAACTTAATTAACCCTTACCTACACCACCTTAGAATAATTAACCAAATAATTATGAGCCATTGAGATGGCATAAAAACTCACAAGAAATTTAAATTTGCAATGCACCTAATAAAAAAAGGCCTAATGCAATTTGGCTCATAATTAAAAGTTAATTAAGCTAAGAGGTTTAGCTTAGGTAATTTCAAAACACCCTTTCATACATATGAATTGGGTTTTGATTTCCTTAATTAAACCTAGGCTATTAAACACTTAAGCATCTACCCAAAGTAGATTAATTAAGTTTTGGAACTTTTTAGAATTTTTAGAAATTAATTAAGGAGATAATTAATGAATTAACCCTTAATTAAGAGGAGATTATGGAGAGAAAAGGAGGTTTAGGGAATAGTTTAGGGGAAATGCCTCAAAAATATTCCATAAACCTCTTACTTACTGGAGTTGATCTTAATCAACCCTAATCATGGATTAAAATCACTAATTACACCTTAATTATGCTTAATTACATAAGAAGGGTAATTAAGAAACCCATTTGCGATTCTTCTAATGAAGCCTTCAATAAATCCCAAGAAAATTAGGGGATGTAGAAGTCATCCCCTAAAACATACCCAAGAAATTTGGGAATAATCAGAGGCTTAATTAAAAAGTAATTGACAAAAAGAAGTTTCTAACAAAACCCAAATTCAGAGAAAAATATAACTCAAAACCCATTGAAATTAATTTTAAAATATTCTAGGTTGAATTATCTTTCCATAGGATTTTATTTTATAATTTTTTTGAATTTTCCAAAGGGAGTTATTAATTTTAGAAGATCTCTAAATTATTTAGGATTAATTAGAACAATTTAACTAATCCTATAGCTCACGGCACGTGCATAGCTCGGCTTTACACGCGTGCGTATGAGGGGTTTACTTAAGTTGTCAAATCCCCAAAGGTAGCTGACGGTGCACACAGTTTGATCTCTATCATCTGATTAAAGATCGGACGGTCAGAGATCTCCCCACAGTTTTAAAATGGGTAACGGATATCTAAATATGGGAAATTATCTCGATCGTCCATCCAAAATGTGTGGATGGATGGTTGAGATCTCCCAAGTTCTTATCCTTGATCAACAAAGATTGTCCATGATCAAGGGGAAGATCCAAGCTCGATTGAGCTCTAATTCAAATCAAACTCAACTCACACCATCTAAAGCTAAAGAGCAGCACATCCAATGGTCAAAAATCCATGGAATTAAAATTTCTTTCACAAAGCTCCACACCACATTGAGTTTAATGGTCAAAAAATCTCATACCTCACTGAAGGTGATCACCGACGCTCGAGTCCCTTGGAGAAGCTTCATCTGGTTGAGACGAAGCATCCTGTCATCCTCTTTGTCTAATCCAAAGAGAGGATGAAACTAGTTTTCTATAACTAGTGGTGAAGTGACAATGGGAAACTCATCCACGGCTGATCGAGCTACTGCCTCTAGCTCCCTAGCTATCTGGGTGTGGTGCCGCTTGATCATGTGATTCTTATTCCTATGCTGTGTACGGGTAGGATGGGAGGAGTGTGAGCTAGAGCCATACTCAAATGTAAGGGAGGCAAGCCCTAAGACCAGTGGAGCCTTACCCTTAGAGGTTACAGATGGTAGGGTATTAGCCCTCACTAGGGCAACATGAGCAACTCTGGGATGAACTGCTGAGCCGAGCATCGCCGGGAACAAATGCAACCGTAACAATCAAGTCTATAGAATGCCATATATTTCATCTTTAGTGAGGAGACATCAGAATCAGAGGTAAGTTGATCCTGATGATCGGCTTCTACCAAGGTGACCGGTCACCTTGGTCCTACTAACTATATTGAGGGGAGTGCCCTCACAATTGATCTTGGCTCCCTCAAATCCCCAGCCAAAGTGAATCAGGTGGGTATGGTCTTGACGGGGGAAGCCAACCTAATCTAAAGCCAGATCCATATCATGGGGGAAGGTAAAGACAAACTTTTGAGAACCTGCCATTTCAACAGTTATAATAAACATAAACTGAATTGTACTGACTGTAAAGATCTGCAATGAGAAATGAACTTATATTAGATTTCTGTCTTTATAGATTTATGAATCTGAATTTGAAAATTTGAACCCACATCCAACAACTTGAAAGTGTTAAGTGGGGTTCAAATAGATTTGAAGAGATTGATTGAAAGAGGAATTTGAATATGAATCCAAACTTCAAAAAATTTAGGTATGTTGAAATATGGATTCAAAATTTTTGATAAGGATGCTTCCATAGGTTCATGGTTTGTTTGAATTTGATTTTTTTGATTTGAGGACCCTTTCCTTTAAAAAATTTGGGTATGTTAAAGTAAATGTCAAATGATTTTGTTTTTGTTCGATTATTTTGGAATTTTACCTACTTAGCAAATTTAGGTATGCTGAGTGAAATATTTTGAAAGTGATTCTTTCTTTTTGTTAATTTTATTTTGATTTTTGAAAAATTTGGAATTCTTAGTTAGTAAATTTAGGTATGCTAAGTGAAGAACCCAAGTGTGTTTTGTTTGATTTTTGAAAATAGGATTCTTAGCAAATTTAGGTATGCTAAAAAAATTCTAAGTGTTTCATCTTTGTTTTGATGTTTAGATTTTTCAAAAAGGGTAGGATCCTTAGCAAATTTGGTATGCTAAGGGAATTCTAAATGTTTCATTTTTTGATGTAATTAAAAGTGGAGACTTAACTTTAGCAAATTTGGAATGTTAAAGATGAAGTCCCACTTGGTTTTATGAAATGGAAATTTCACTTAGCAAATTTGAGTAAGCTAAATGAAATTCCAAATAGTGTGTTCAAAATTTTTTATTTATTTTGGTTTTGAAAAATGAAAACTCCTCCTTAGTAAATTTGGTATGTTAAGGAAAGAAGTTTCAAAAGGTGTTTAAGAATTTTTGGTTTTGACTTTGGAAACTTCACTTAGCAAATTTGGGCATGCTAAATGAGGTTCCAAAAATGTGTTTGAAAATTTTAATTTTGGAATTTGGAGACTTCACTTAACAAATTTGGGTATGCTAAATGAGATTCCAACATATGTTCTAAAATTTTTTGGATTTTGAATTTGGAGACTTCACTTAACAAATTTGGGTATGTTAAGTGAAATTCTAAATGTATTTTGAAAAAAAATTTTGGATTTTGGATTTGGAAACTTCACTTAACAAATTTGGGTATGTAAAATGAAATACAAAAAATGTGTTTAGAATCTTGAATTTTGGACTTGGCTACTTCACTTAACAAATTTGGGTATGTTAAATGAAGTTCCAAATATGTTTTAAAAATTTTGAAATATGATTGTTGATTTTTGATTTTGGATTTGGAAACTTCACTTTGCAAATATGCGTATGCTAAATGAAGTTCCAAAATATGTTTTGAAAATTTTAAAATATAATTGTTGATTTTTGATTTTGGGTTTGGAAACTTCACTTAGCAAATTTGATTATGGTAAATGAAGTTCCAAATGTATGCTTGAAAAATTTTGTTGGATTTTGAATTTGGAGACTGCACTTAACAAATTTGGGTATGTTAAATGAAGTTCCAATGTATTTGAAAATTTTGAATTTTGGATTTAGAGACTTCACTTAACAAATTTGGGTATGTTAAATGAAGTTCCAAATGTGTTTTGGAAATTTTGGATTTTGGATTTGAAAACTTCACTTAACAAATTTGGGTATGTTAGATGAAGTTCCAAAGTGTTGTTTGAATTTTAAGAATATAATTATTTAAGTTTTAGTTTTTGAAAAGGGTACTTCGATTTAACAAATTTAGGTGTGTAGAATAGAGATCAAATTTATTTTTGAAATATGAGATTTTTTATTTTGTGTGATTTATTGCCTTTTTGAAAGAGAGGAATTCCAACTTAATCATATGTGAGATATGTTTAAGTGGGATTTCCAAATGATGTTATCTTTTTAGTTGGGAATGAAATCTTCATTTAATAAATTTCAATATATTAAATGAAGGTGTATATACGTGTTTTTTGAAAAGTTTAATTTTGTTTGGAAATGAACTTTCCATTCAATAAGTGTGAGTGTATTGAATAGAAAGATTCATGTGTGCTTTTTCAAAACTTTTATGATTATGATTATGACTTTTGGAAAAGATGATTGTTCATTTTATTTTGAAAATGAAATCTTCTTCAAAGTGAATTGAAGGAAGATGTTCATTTATGCATTTGGAAAATATTGTTAGTTTTATTTTTGAAGATTCCTACATCTAATAATTACGGGAATTGTTAAATGAGAGTGATAAAATTTTATGGAAAATATTTTATTAAGTGCATTTTTGAAAAAGTGTTTTTTGAAAAGCAAAGTTCTTATGGAAAATTTTTTTTTTCTTTATTATTTTAGAATGAACCTTTCCTTATCATGAAAAAGATAAGGAGGAAGTCTTTAAGATGTTTCTTTTTATTTAGATATTTTCATTTTACCCATTGGAGAACCCAATGGGGGTTTTGAGACCAACAAGGAATGTGGTCCTAAAACCTAAATATGTTGGCTAATGCAACTCAAGAATGAAATGAGCTAAGTGCCAATGGAAAGAAGGATAGTCTTGGATTCATACCAAAGTATAAGCCTACTATCGATACTCAAAGACAATGATCATTTACCAAAGATGGAGAGAGGAAACATCCCCAAGGGAGTTGCTAGAAAAATCTATGGTGAAATAATTCCTACTAGGGAGTCGCCTTTAAAATCTATTGGAGAGAAATGAAAGTGGAGAGACCTATAGAAATTTATCTTTTTAGGATGTTATGCAGATTCACATATGTACTTATTCAGATGATCGATTACGTCATCAAAAAAATAGTGTACTATCTTGAAAGACAAAAGTCACTACCCTTTAATGGACCTAACCACCTCAATAAGGACTCCTAAGGATGATGAGTCTGCATATGTACTAGAAATTCTCCCCCTACTTTACATGGAAAAGTAAAGCAGGGTTTATTTTAAACTGGGTTCATCAAGTTCCCTAGAGGGGCAAGCCTCATAGTTAATTACATCGTAAGAAATGGGGATTCCTTAGGAAAACTCTTGATTAAGGTAAATGATCGTTGTCTTTGAAGATTTCAATAGGAAAGACTATCAATCAATTAGTTTATTTTTGAAAGGTTCAAATGGGATTGATCAAAAGAGAGAGTTATTATCAAAGCCAAAATGAAAGATAAATAGGAGATGCCCACGATGCTAGGAAATCTAACGAGTATCTCAAACTATCCTACGGTTGGACTTTACATTTTTGAAATTGATTTAGTTTATTTGAGTTGCATTTTAATTAGAAATTTAGGACTTAAGATTCCTTAACACAAGATTAAGGAAATGCCTAAGAGGTGAGGAATTATGCTTATGGCCCGCAAAGGGGAGAAACAACCTCAGAACCTAAATCTAGGGATCTTCGATGAGGCTGGAAGCATAATCTAAATCTAAGGTGAAAATGGGTAATTATTTGCCTCCACAAGAGAGGATAAACCACCCGACAGGTTGGACTTACAACCGCCTGAGGATGGCCACCAACTAACTCCTCCTATGATTTTAAATACATGTAGGCAAGTCTTTATGCTTATGTAAGATAGCCAGGCTATTATCTATTTAGAAAGAGACTAAGTCCTTAAACCCGCTCTCTAAAGAGACTAGATCATGTAAAGGGTATGCTTCAAATGACCTAAATCTAATACAATTCAAATTTCATTTTATTTTTATTTTGGATAATTATTTTGACTCAAGCTAATAGGATTTATATGATTAATGCATGAGAAAGAAGATTATTGGCCAAAATCAGCGAGAAGGGAGGAGGTGAGTTTCCACCATGGCTCTTAAAGGTCAAGCCAAGTTTCTCTAGCAAAGGTGGAAGCCCTCTAATCAAGAGTGAAATAAGATGTTGTTGTGCATGATGTTATAAAAGAAATTCTAATCCAGATAAGGGGTTGCTAATTCTTTTATCTTGATTTTAAACCTAAGCTTTAGGTGAGGCTATGAGTTCTTTATTTTTAATTTTTAGTTATTAAGTTGGGTAAAAGATTTATTTTTCCCTAAAGAGTCTAATCCACATCCATGTCATACATAAAGCTAGGAAGAAACTAGGAAAATTATGCCACTTAATGCAAAATCTAAGCAAATCATCAATTAATTTATAAAGCTAATCGCAAAAAAATAAAAGACCATTGTGGTTGGGCACCACTACACAAACCCAAAAATATCTAATTGGGTAGGCGATCTCTACCCTTATACAACCCGGATTATAGATGAATTCAAAACAATTAAGCAAGGAATTCATTATTATGGGGATCTTCAAGCTTCAATTCTTATTTCTCCTTTTCTTCTTTCTTCTTTTTTCTTTTCTTTTCTTCTTTCTTCTTTTGGTTCTTTCTTTTCAATTGTTGGAAGTTAGATGCTCCAAGGCTTCACATGGTGCATAAGATAGAGTCTTATGACCAATGCTCATCCTAATCCCCATAACAATCTTTTCAAAATCCTAATTGTACAAATTTACATGAAAAGGAAAAGAATGAAAATCTAACTAACACCTGCAAAATAAAAGTTAGCTAAAACAAACCACACAAATACCAAGCATGTATATTGAATTTATCACCCCACACAAGGGTGACTAAGTCCACCTAGCCTATTGGATTATGCTTAGGGGTATAAAGCACCTACAAGCAAAGGCGTTTATATTTTTATTTATGATAGCGCACCTTAAGAACAATCCCCTGTAGAAAATAATAGCTAGACTAAGAGCATCATGCCACTCATTCTGCGAGCATACACCCTAACACCTAGTCTAAAATATATATCACAAAATAAAACAAACATCAAACCATGCACCGACCTAACCTAAGACTAGAAGTGGTGACTTAGGCTAATGTGTGTGCTCTGAAGGTTTGTGTGGTATGCTTAGCTATGGCTTTAGGTTCAAATTTTCTAAGTGTGAAGAACATATTCAACTTAGAGGAGGGTTTCATTTTAGTTGTTTAATTATTCTGGGTTGATTTTATTTCATGTTTTCATTTGGTTTAAGTGGATCCTACAATTAATTACTACATTATGAAGAGAGGGAAAGAGAAGAGAACTTCTCTTTCCTTCCCTAACTTAAGTAATTTCTAAAGTAGGTTCTCACTTTAGTTTTGTTTAGGTGAAAGTTTTTATTAAATCTTTTAATTAATCCTAAGTTTAGATGAAATCTAAACAAACCAATTCAAAAAGAAAGGCATTTTAAGATTAAATAAAATGAACCAAAATTCACATAACACACATTTCTTCATTTCTTTCCCAACATATATAACATGCATATGGATGGACCCTAAGTACATCTATACATACAAATGAGAGTATTTAACACACTTTATCATGCATGCTAAGTAATTCATTTCAGGAAATTTAGAAGTTGAGATGCATGAATTTTCTTAAGTAGAAAGGGGTTTCCTTATCCAAATTTTCACATACACATATGAAAGTAAGAAAGGCATAAGTGAGTGCAGCGCCATTGTTAACCAGAGGTGTAAGGCATAAGACTTACTTAAGGCTACTTAAATCCTCGCAACCTCAGGGTTATCCATACTAATATACTACTTTCCTTAAATACAAACATATGTATAAAAGAAATGAAATAGAAAAAGGATAATGCAAAAGTTGTATTAATGGATTCATTTTATTTATGCAATTTATGTATGCTAGTATAGGTAGCCCTCCTTGAGTGGTATCATAGAGATGAATAGGATATGAAATTAGGTGAGTGTTAGGTTGTTTGCAAATGAACCATACACCTCACCAAATTCATATTCAAAACCATACCAACATAAGAAAGAAAGGAAACTTATGCTAAGCATACCTTTATAATCTTCCACATGTAAGCTTATAATTAAAGTATAAGTAGCACACTTTCAGATTTAGTATTTGATTTGTATATTTTGAAAATAATTTGGATTTAGAAGTGATAATAACCATTCATATTTCTACTTTAGCCAACACATACAAGTTTGACATAAAGTAAATAATTTCATTTTAAAATTTGAATTTTAAAATTATGAATGCATGAAATCATATGACATACAACTTCAACATGTTGGGGAAAGATTTAAAGCAATGAAAGCATGTAAAAAAGTTCACTTCAATTAAATCCTAAAGATATTCTTATAGAACAAGAAAGTTTAAAATAAATCAAAGTGAATTCAAAGTGATTTTTGTTTAGTTTGGAGTTTGATTTAATTTTGAAAAGGTGATATGAGTTTGCTGTTCCTAACCCATTCCCACATGTGTTTCATATTTTTTGTTTAATTTTTAGATAATTAGATCCATTTTTATACATTAATTAGGTTAAGGTATGAATTAAGTAACTTAATTAACCCTTACACCACCTTAGAATAATTAATCAAATAATTATGAGCCAATGAGATGACATAAAACTCATAAGAATTTAAATTTGCAATGCACCTAATAAAAAAAAGGCTAATGCAATTTGGCTCATTAAAAGTTAATTAAGCTAAGAGGTTTAGCTTAAGTAATTTCAAAACACCCTTTCATACATATGAATTGGGTTTTGATTTTCTTAATTAAACTTAGGGTTATTAAACACTAAGCATCTACCAAAGTAGATTAATTAAGTTTGGAACTTTTAGAATTTTTAGAAATTAATTAAGGGGATAATTAATGAATTAACCCTTAATTAAGAGGAGATTATGGAGAGAAAAGGAGGTTTAGGAAATAGTTTAGGGGAAATGCCTCAAAAATATTCCATAAACCTCCTACTTACTGGAGTTGATCTTAATCAAACCTAATCATGGATTAAAATCACTAATTACACCTTAATTATGCTTAATTACATAAGGAGGGTAATTAAGAATCCATATGCAATTCTGCTAATCAAGCCTTCAATTAATCCCAAGAAAACTAGGGGAGGCAAAATTCATCCCCTAAAACATACCCAAGAAATTTGGGATTAATTAGAGGCTTAATTAAAAAGTAATTAGCAAAATGAAGTTTCCAACAAAACCCAAATTCAGAAAAAAAATAATTCAAAACCTATTAAAATTAATTTTAAAATTTTCTTGGTTGAATTATCTTTCTATAAGATTTTAGTTCATAATTTTCTGAATTTTCTAGAGCTAGTTATAAATTTTAGAACATCACTGAATTAATTAAGATTAATTAAAATAATTTAACTAATCCTATAGCTCACAGTGTGACGCATGGTGGCGGTGGTCAGCGCGCTTTACACGCATCGCACTGTGAGGGATTTACTTAAGTTGTCAAATCTCCAAAGGTGATTAGCAGTGCACATCATTTGATCTCTGTCGTCCGATCAAAGATCGGATGGCCAGAGATCTCCCTGCTATTTTAAAATGAGTAACGAATATCTAAATGTGGGGAATTATCTGGGTCGTCCATCCAAAACTCACGGATGGACGACTAAGATCTCCCAAGTTCTTTCCCTTGATCAATAGAGACCATCCATTATCATGGGGAAGATCCTAGCTCGATTAAGCTCGGATTCAAATCAAACTCAACCCACACCATCTAAAGCTAAAGAGCGGCACATCCAATGGTCAAAATCCACGAAAATTTCTTTCACAAAGCTCCACACCACATTGAGTTTAATGGTCAAAAAATCCCATACCTCAGGTGATCACCGCTGATTCCCTTGGAAGCTTGTGCGGTTGAGATGAAGCTATGTTGAAAGTATGAACACATTGAGTGGATTGGTAGATGGACCACCTCCTTTTTATCTAGCTTGCGGCTTTGATCGAGCTAGGTCCCCCTTTGCCTTTGGAACTTCAAAGAGAGCTTGTGTGCACTCGACTTGTCTCTCTGATGGAGTGTGCAAAAATAATTGGAGTGAAATTGAGTGAAGAGGAAATTCAAGAATGGATTGAGCCTCCTATTTTCACACTATGCAAAACTGAGAATATGATATTTGATTTCACTATAGGAAGCTTGAGGAGGCTTAAGAATGGCTTCTCAATCTTTACTAGATTCAATCGAATTGAGGATTGATGGATTTTAGTTTATTTAGGGAGAGTATATTCCCCCATGAAGGATCAGACGGTCACAAGCCATTGTGTCATTTTGATCCAATTGATCATATTGAGGAGTTTATTTTGGCTATTTTGAGTGTGCACATGGTCGATTTGAGTGGATTGCCAACCTCCCATGTGCTTTAATTTGAGTGGGAGAGGGAGTTTGAATTTTGCATTTTGACCCATGAGGTCGGGTTTAGTTTAGGGGCCAATTGGGCTGACTCACACCCATTGGGTTGGGTGCACCACGCTTCACTAGGTCCCCTTGAGCTTTTAGGAAATCTTCAAGTGAATGTGAAGAGGGTATGACCAAATTACCCATGGATTAAGCCAAAATTTATTCTATGGCCTAGGGGTAGGATGGTCATTTTGCTAGTTTTTCACTTTGGGTATGTGGGGAAACTAGGTTTGGCCAAGTTTCATGAGATTTGAAACTCATTTGATATGGTTTGGCTCATGTTGACCCATTTAGCTCAAAATGGGTCAACTTGGGTCAAGTTGACCAATTGGTCAATTGGTCTAACCAAGGGTTGGGTCAAGTTCATATGACCATTTGAAATATTTTGGTGGCTTTGGTTTGATTCAATTTGGTATAGTTTTGAATTTGGCTCATATGACTTCATTTAGGTCAAATGGGTCAAGTTGACCTATTTGACCTATTTGGGCTAGGTCATGGGTAGGTTTAGGTTAGGTTAGTCATATGGAATGGATTGGTATCTTTGTTTTCCAATCAATTTTGGTTAAGTTCAAATTTTGCTCAACATGACCCTTTTGGGTCATGTTGGGTCTAAGGTCAATTGGGCTAGGTTAGGTCTAGTTGGCCAATTGTGGCTTTGGTCAAGTTCCATAAGTGATTTGGAATGGACTTGACCCATTGGTTTCAATCAATTTGGCTTAGATCAAGTTTTGACACATTTTGACCTTTTAGGTCAAAATGGGTCAACTTGGGTCAAGTGGTCAATTGGGCTAGGCTGGGCTCAAATGTTGACTTGGTCAAGTTCAAACATAGGTCATGAGTGAACATAGATCAATGGTTTCAATGAATTTGGCCTATGGTGAAATTTGTCTATGTTAGGTTTCATTTTGGGTTAAGTGTTGACTTGGTCAAGTTCAAATATAGGCCATGAGTGAACTTAGATCAATGGTTTCAATCAATTTGGCATATGGTGGAATTTGGCTATGTTAGGTTTCATTTTGGGTTAAGTGTTGACCTGGTCAACCCTTAGGTTTGACTTGGTTTGACTTGGTTTGACCCAATTTGATTGACTGATCATCTCATGATGATTGTTGATCATGATGAGGGGCAAATATGAGTTTAGTTCAATCCAATTTGGTTAGGATTAGAATTTGGCTCATAAGGGTACTTTAGGTCACTTTGGGTCAAGTGAACCTAAGTGGGTCAAATGGCTTGGTCTAAGCTTAATTTTAAGTTGGTTAATCTTGTATATGGACTTATGATTGAAATATAAATCCATTTACAAGTGGTTTGAAGTCAAATGAGTTTTGATTCAATTGATAATTTCATATTCAAAGGAAGAATTTGAAAGGGTTTTGGGTTTAATTTTTGAACTAGGTTTTGATTGTTTGATTGAAGTTTGGATTTATATATGGGCTCATGATTGTAGGTTTGATTGAATCATGAGAGAAAATCAAGAGTTTGGCTTGATTTGAAGTTGATTTGGCTAAGTTCAAGATTTTGACTTGAAAAGCTTAGATTAGATTTTGAGTTGATTTGAGTTTGATTTTTGGAATTGGTTTTGATTATTTGAATTTATATTTTATTTATATATGTGAATATAAATGAGAATATAATTGATTATCAGAAAATTCCAAGGATTTGAAGTGGTTTAATCATGATTTGGGGCTAAGTCCATTAAGAAGGATTTGTGGGACTTAAAGAAGTTTTTGAGTTTAGAGTTTGAATTTTTGAATTTGGTTTGATTGATTTATATTTATATTTCGTTTATATATGTGAATATAAGTGAGTTATGAGAAAATCCCATGAATTTGAATTGATTTGATCAAGATTTAGGCTAAGTTCATTAATGGAAAATTAATGAATTAAGAAGATTTTAAATTGGGAATTTAATTTTTGCATTTGATTTGATTGATTTATATTTCTATTTCATTTATATATGTGAATATAAATGAGAATATAAATGAGTTTTGAGAAAATCTCATGAGTTTGAATTGATTTGATCAAGGTTTAGGCTAAGTCCATTAATGGAAAATTTAGATACTTAGGAAAATTTCATGAATTGATTTTGAATTTTAAGTTTAGTTTGATTGATTTGAATTTATATTTCATTTATATATGCAAATATAAATGAAAATATAAATGAATTATGAGAAAATCTTAAAGATTTGAGTTTTTTTATTGTAATTTTGGTTAAATCCTTAAAGGCAAGATTAAGGACTTAGGAAAAATTTGAACTTAGGAATTTTGATGGATTTTGATCATGTGTTTCAATCATAGATTTCAATCATGGATTTCAATCATGGAATTCAATCATGGAGTTGATTTGAGTTTGGAGAAAATCAAATAAAATTGATTTGGAGTTTGACTTAAAAGAAGGAAAGTGGGGAATGGTTTAGGCTAAGGGTAGGCAAATTTTCTAACACCCCTAAGGCATGACCTATTCCTACGGCTAACTCTTCTAAGTCTCTTTGGCTAGGTTGAGTGTCCACCTAATCACTAGATGTGTCTTAAGACTAAGAAACTATTAAAGTCTAAGAAAAGTCCTGTCTTAGATGGAGGGGTTGAGAGCTCACTCTAAAAAAGAGGTTAACATCCCTTTTCTTCTTAGGTGCATTACTGATTTAAATTTCTTGTGTGGTTTTATTTCATATCATTGGCTCATAATTATTTGATTTAAGTATGCTAAGGTGCAATAGGTAAGGGGTAATTAAAACACTTAATTCACACCTTAAACTAAATAAAGCATAAAAATCACCCAACGATCCTAAGAACAAACCAAATTAACTCATATGTGGGAGAAATAGGTTAGGACCAGTAAACATTCTTTCACATTTCCCAAATCAGGCATAAAGTAAATTCAAAATAAAAATCACATTAAACAAACTTTGATTCACTTTAAACTTTCTTATTTCATAGGATTGTCTTGAGGAATTAATTAGGGTGAAGGAATTTACATTACTTTCATCACTTTATTTCTTTCCTAGCATGCTAAATGTGTATGTCATATGAAATTCATGCATTCATACTTTTTCTAAAACAAAATTAAAAATGTAATGTTTTTTATGTCAAATTGCATGTTTTGGCTAATGTAAAAATATGAATGGCTATTATCACTACTAAATCCAAAACTATTTTCAAAATTCATAAATCAAATACCTAAAACTGAAAGTGTGCTAGTTATAATTATTTATAAGCATGCATGTGGATATAAATATGAAGATGCGCATAGTGTGGCTTTCCTTCTCTTTTCTTTTAGTATAGCTTTGAATAGGATTTGGCAAAGTGTATAGTTCATTTGAAAAGAACACAACACTTGCCTAACCCCATTCATATCCATTCTTATGCTATTACTGAAGAAGGGAATCCACACTTGTTCATATAAATTGCATAAACAAAACAAACAAACAAATACAAACTTTTTGCATATTTCTTTCTCCAGTCATTTCTTTTGTACATGTGTTTGTATTTAAGAAAAGTGGTATATTAGTCTGGACAACCCCGGGGTTGCGAGGTTTTGAGTAGCCCTAAGTAGGTCTTGTACCATACACACTCACTTATGCCTTTCATACATACACATGTGCATGTGAATAATGGATAAAAGAAAACCCTATTTTTTCCTTAATGAAAATCATGCATCATAAAGCATTCCAATTTCCTTAAGTAACATTTCTTAGCATTCATCATAAAGTGTGCTAAACATTTCTATTTGTATGTATAGATATGCTTGGGATTCATTCATATGCCTATTATACATGTTGGGAAAGAGATAAAGTGATGTGTGTTCTGTGATATTAGTTCACTTTACTTAATCTTAAAATGTCTTTCTTTTGAGTAGGTTTTTTAGGGAAAATCTAAACTTAGGATTAATTAAAACACAAAATAAAATATTCACTAAATAAAATCAAATGTGAATCTACTTTATAAATTACTTAAGGTAGGGAAGGAAAGAGAAGTTCTCTTCTCTTTTCCCTCTCTCTATAACTTAGTAATTAATTGTAGGATTCACTTAAGTGAAAATATATCAACAAATAAAAATCACCCAAATCAACTAAATACTTAAATGGAACCACCCATCTAAGTTGAACATCTTCACACTTAGAAAATCTAGGCCTTAAAGCCATAGCTAAGCATACCACACAAATCTTAAATAACACACACATTAGGTTAAGTCACCACTTCTAGCTTTAGGTTAAAGCAGTGCATGGCTTGATGTTTTCTTTTATTTTGTAATTTTTTATTTTTAGTCTTGATGTTGGGGTGCATGTGCGTAGAATGAATGGTAAGATGATTTAGTATAATCATTATTTTTTTGTAGGGGATTGTGCTTAAGGGGCGCTGTAATAAAAATATATCTGCTTTTGATGTGCAGGTGCCTATACCTCTAAACATAATCTAATAGGCCAGGTGGACTTGGTTACCCATGTGTGGGGTGCTAAGTCCAATATACATGCTTGGGATTTGTATGATTTGTTTAGCTAATCTTTATTTTGCAGGTGTTAGTTAGATTTACTTTTCCTCTTCATATAATTTTTGCAATTAGGATTATATAATGAATTTTATGGGGGATTAGGATAAACATTGGTCAAAAGATTATATCTTATGTACCATGTGAAGCCTTTGGAGCAACCACCTTCCAACCCTCCAAAAGAAGGAACCAAAAGAAGAAAGAAGAAAGAAGAAAGAAGAAAAGAAGAAATGAAGACCCCCACAACATGAATTTCCTTACTTGATTGTAAATTAATTCATTTGTAATCCAGGTTGTATAAAGGTAGAGCTCGGCTACCTAACATTTTTTTGGCCTTATGCAGTGGTGCCCGACCACAAATGGTCTTTTATTCTTTTGTGTTAGCTTTATAAATTGTTTGATATTTTGTTTAGCTTATGCATTAAGATGGCATGTCTTCCTAGTTTCTTCCTTGATGTATGTCCGGGATGACGATTAGGCTCTTAAAAAAATAAATCTTCTACCAAATTAAATAACTCAAAATAAAAAAAATAAATAACTCATAACCTCACCTAAAGCTTAGGCTAAAAATCAAGATAAAAGAATTAGCAACCCCTAAGCTGGATGAGTATTTCTTTTCTAACATTATGCATAAAAGCATATTGTTTCACTCTTAATTAGAGGGCTTTCACCTTTGCCAGAGAACTTGGCTTGACCTTTGAGAGCAATGGTGGAAACACACCTCCCCTTCTCGTTGATTTTGGCCCATAATCTAATTTCACATGTATTAGGCATATGAATCCTATAAGCCTAAGTCAAATAATTGTTCAAAAATAAAAGTAAATTGTAATATGTTTTTGTATTAGATCTTGGTCATTTTTCATACCTTCACATGATCTAGTCTCTTAGTGAGTGAGTTTAAGGACTTATTCTCTTTCTAAAATAAATAACAACCTTGCTATCTTGCATAAATATATGACTTGCCTACATGAATTTAAAATCATAGGAGGAGTTAGTTGGCAGCCACACTTAGGCGGTTGTAAGTCCAACAGTCGGGTGGTTTATCCTCTCTTGTGGAGGTAAACTAAATACCCATTTTCACCTTAGATTTAGGTCATGCTTTTGGCCCTCACTAAAGCTCCTTAGATTTAGATTTTGTGGTTGTTTCTCCCCTTTATAGGCCATAAGTATAAATCCTCACCTCTTAGGCATTTCCATAGCCATGTACTATGGAATTGTAAGCCCTAGCATTCTAATAAAAATTCAACTCAAACAAATTAATTCAAATTTCTAAAATGTAAAGACCGACCATAGGGTAGTTTGGGATGCTTACTAGGCTTCCTAGTATCTTAAGCATCCCTACTTATTTTCATTTGGCTTCGGTAAGAACTCTCTCCTCTTTATCAATCCCACCACTTTCACTTTTGATTGATTCCTACCTTTTCAAAATCTTTAGAGGCAATGATCATTTACCTTATTAGAGAGTATTTCTAAGGAATATCATTCCTTAGGATGTAATTAACTATGGAGGCTTGCCTTCATAGGAAACTTAACGAACTCGATTTAAAATAAACCCTACTTTACTTTTTCATGTAAGTAGGGGAAGAATCTCTGGTACATATGCAGACCCATTATCCTTAGAAGTCCTTATTGAGGTGATTAGGTCCATTGTAGGTTGGTGACTTCTATCTTTCGAGATAGTACACCTCTCCTCAATGTCATACCCAATCAACCCTAATAAGAACAACTGTGTATCTACATGATGTCCAAATGCATAAGAGTATATTTCTATCTCCATTTTATCCACATCGATTAAAGATAGAAGTATACACTTAGAAAAGAAATTAAATATTCTACCACAATGTCATACTTGATCACTTTAACAAGTACCCCCTACAATCTGCGTGGTGTCCACCTAGAGCATCCAAAAATAAACACCACAGATTTTTCTGGTGACTTCACTGGGGATTGTTCCTCTCTCCATCTTCAATAGATGATTATTATCTCCAATCATGAATAGTGGACTTATATTTTATATAAGCCCAAGATTATCTTTCTTTCCATTGGCACCTTCCTCATTTCATCCTTAAGTAGAGGTGGCCAACATCCTTTAGGTTTTAGGACCTTACTCCAAGTAGTTCTTAAAACCCCTATTGGGTCCCCCAATAGATAAAAATAAATTAATGAAAGAAAAGAAGAAAAGTAATCAAATATAAATCAAATAAAATCAAGAATCTCTTATAACTAGCTTGGTGAAGCAAGGTTTATCCCATACTTGACAAAATTTCAATAAAATCCAAAGTAAAATAAAGAAAAAAATCTTATGCAAAAATTTTTCAAAAGACTTTTCAAAACAAAATTATTGAACCCCATTTAACATAACCAAATTTGTTAAATGAGAGTTCTCTTTTAAGATCAAAATCCAATAAACAAAAAAACAAGATCTTTTCTTCAAAAAATTTCAAACCCCCTTTTTCAAACAAAAAAAATTATTGAACATCATTTAGCATACCTAAATTTGTTAAGTGAGGGTCTCTTTTTCAAAATCTAGATTAAGTCAATTAACAACAATAACAACAAACCCCTTCTTCAAAAATATATCAAAACCCTTTTTCAAACAAAATTAACTAACTCTATTTAATTCACCTAAATTTGTTAAATGAGAGACCCATTTTCAAAATTAAAATAACAACAAACAACGAACAATATCAGAATGAAATAAAAAAAACCCTCAAAGATTCCAACAAACAATTGAACTCCAAATTTATCAAATAAAAATCTCCCTTTTTGAATCAAAATAAAATCACATATCAACATATAATAAACAACAATCAAACAAGACAAAAGCTCCATACCCCAAAATTTTCAAACATATTATTGAACTCCACTCTACATACCCAAATTTGTTGAATGTGGGTTTCGATTCAAAATCAAATCAAATCCAACAACAACTCAAAGCAAAGAATCTCTCCTCCAAAATTTTCAAATCTCTCCAACATGCAATTGAACCCCATTCAACATAATCAAATTTGTTAAATGAGGGTTCCAATTCAGAAATCAAAATAAATAATTCAAGTCAACATCTATGCAGAGTCTAATCCTGTTCTCTTTCAACAGTGCAGCTGAGATACCAATCTCCTTCTTTTCTTTCTACTTCGGTCAGCTTCCCAGCCATGTCTTCTGGCAAGTTGATCTTCTCTTTTACTTCTGGTGTGGATTTGGCCTTGGATCATGCCATACTCACCACTACCCTTGTCATCAAGTTCAGACTTGGCTTTGAGCACTTCAAAGTCACATGCGAGGGGCCCCCTCTTACCATTTTCAGCAGAGAGGAGGTGGTAGACAAGAAGCCACTTCTAAAGTTCAACTTACAGTCAAACTCTAAGTTTCCCTCTTTGAAGAGGAAGGCTGTTGAGGCTCCCCTATCAGTGCCAGTGTCAATGCCAATAGTACAGTATGTTGCCCCTATTGCAGTTCTAGCACGGGCTAATACCACCTCTTTGGCTTCCCCTGCTCTGAAAGGGAAGGCTATCTTAGCTTTTAAGATAGTCTCCCCTGCCTTTGAGGTTAGTTCTAGTTTCATTCCTCCCCACTCACCAAAAACCCAGTACCATAATAAGAACCACAAGATCAAGCGATAGTATGAGCATGCGGCCAAGGAGGTAGATGAAGTCTCCCATGTTGCTGAGGAGGGTTCCCCTTATGAGACCTCTCCACTCTTGGGTGGCAGTAGGTTTCACCCCCTTTCAACTTCAAAGGGAGAGGAAGACTACCAGAGTTTTACTGCATTATCCCCACTGCCTACAGAGTATGAGACACTGGCTAGAGAGAGGAGGAAGCTCTATGCTGGTCTACGGTATGTGCTTCATAGAGTTCAGAGAGCCCATAGACTCTCGGAGCCTAACACATTATATGACTAGAAGAGCTTGATCCCTAAGAGTGTTAAGGATTAGATTCATCAGGAGAGGGCCACTGAAGCTAAGGTGACTGCCTAAACGGGCAAGAGAGACAGAAGGAGGTTCATAAGGCAGTTAGCGGCCTCCGCTTTGATGGATTTTCCTTATCAACAAACTAATTGAGCTGATCATTCTGACCGCATTATCCTTAACAGTACCACTAGTCATGGGAGGAGATCTCCGATGGAGAGGTAGCCATTGTCCACGCCATTACACCACTCCACTCTCCATCCACATTCACCAGTTCAAGTTTCATCTTCTACAATCCCCACCAAATTCCATAAGCCTTCATATGGAGAGAGAGCTTCTCCATTAGTGATCCAGCTACAACCCAATGATCCCACTCTATTTATTCCGCCTGTTAACGTAAGGTCGAGCCCTCCTGCTCGACCTTCCATCCCAACAATGGTGAAGAAGGAGTAACGACCCAAGAGTATCATGGATGCCCCACCATAGTAGTTGGAGGAGGAGAGGGGAGGGGATATCAAGGTAGTCCCCATGATAGTTGAGCCAGTCAGGGAATACACTCTGCCACAGAGTATTCAGTGCATAGATTCTACTGAGCTCAGTCAAGTTGTTATTCATTAGCCAACCTATGTTCCAGTAGAGCAGAGTCGAGTAGATGACCATTCTTTAGATGACATTCTAAAGGACTATCGTGTCGCGATGAGGCAGATAGTCAAGGATGATCAGTCTGATTAGGAATAGGGCATGGTAGATTTTGACCCCAATGAGGATGACATGTTGGATGACCTCGCCACATGGTAGATACCCGAAGATCCCTGCATAGGGAGCAATCTAGCCAAGAAGGTGATGTAGTTGAGGAAGGCAACACATCTCACTCAACTCAACACATCCTCCAATAGATCAAGCAGAAGGATGATCAAATCGATAGGATGGAGAGAAGGGTAGAAGAGTTGATGGCAGTGGTCCTAGAATTACAGAACCAAGCACCCGTCTTATAGCTTAGTCCCATGGAGGCTGATCGGCCTAAGCTAGTACATACCTTAGATCGTTCCAAGTGCACTCCCATGGACGAAGATACCAGTAGCTTACATAGGAAGGTCACTAATAGCTCCTCAATGCATGAGAAGGATGAAAAATAAATGGTGGAGTAGCAGGTGAAGGAAGCATTGGCCCAAGCCCGGGGGAGCTCATTCATTCCAAAGGGTATACCATATCCAGAGGAATTTGATGTAGTTCAATACCCTAAGGATTTTGTGCCACCATCCTTCAAGATCTTTGATTGCAATGAGAGCCCAAGGAAGAACATAACACACTTCAGGGCTAATTATTGCTACACTAATGGCAGTGATGCACTTCTTTTTTGCCTCTTTATCAGTAGCCTAGCAGGTGTAGCATTTGATTGGTATGTCGAACTACCCAATGGTTCAATAAAGACCTTTTGCAAAGTTAGAGCATATCTTCATCAAGATATTTGCATGAGCTCAGCAAAGGGTAACTGTAGGTGACCTCATTATAGAGAAACAAAAACCTAACGAGTCCCTTGTTGACTATATTCTTAGATGGCACAACCTGAGTACGAAATACAAACTATAGCTGTAAGAGTAGCATGCCATTGAGATTATACTCAAGAATATCCATAGTCTAGTTGCCTTCATGCTTAAGGAATTCACCATAAAGATACTTGAGAAGCTAATCAGCAAGGCGACTAACCTACAAGAGGAAGCCAAACAGTTACCCTTCTCAGACCAGTCATTCAAGCCAAAGCCTCAGACGGCCTTTGAAAGAAGCCTGGGATAGTTGTGTCAGGTGATAAGGGGAAACAACCAGCTAGGGTTTAAATTGAGAGGCCTAGATTTCAATAGCCTCCACTGCCACCTCCTCTTCCACTACCTCTACCACCACAATGGCCACCGCCACCGCCACAACAACCTACTTAGTAGTTGTACCAGTATCCACCGCTAGGTATCCATTTTCTACCTACTCTTGCTAAAAAACTCAACAAGCTATACTTTTTTAAGAGGGATGTAGTCAGGAAGATTTTCAAGAATCTCTTGAAGAAGCCTGGTTTTCGGCAACCCAAGCCTAAGAACCCTGAAGAACTAAGCATGAGTGATGATCCTAGCTACTGGCCCTACCACCATATGTTAGGCCACATCTTAGAGGATTGTATTCCTTTCAATGATTAGCTTGAGTGTAGCTACAAGTTAGGAGCTATAGTCATACCTAAGGAATACTTACTAGAACAACCATCTGGTTCTATTAGAGTAATCCTTTGGGATACTTTTGATTCTCTTAAAATAAAAAAAAAGTTGGGATATTTCTTTGTCCCAAACCTCTAAAAAGATTATTTCTAAAATCAAAAAACTTTCTCTACAGAAGCTTGAATCGGCTCAAACTTTCAACACCAAGGAAGGTTTGCTAGCTATGAAGGACAACTCGAGGAGGGTGGAAGCCAAGCAACAGCCTACCTCACTTCTCCAAGATAAATCTGTAGCACAACCATCATCTGAGTCCAGCACTCCTTCCACCATTACAGATACTATGACCATCACCAGCTCCTCCATCTCAAGCAGGAACATTATATCAACAGATGAGGGCACCAAACCCCTCGTCCTACTTACTTGATTTTTATTATGTACCTCCCACAAAATTAAAAAAATCAATGAAGAAATCTGATTCCAATTATATCTTTGCCGCTCTGATGTTCTTATTTATTTTATTCTTATAGAAAGCTCTTCAATTCAAAGCAATAATAATTTAAATAATTTTGATCAATCCCAATCTGATTCAGAAATGGATTTTCCTTTTTTGAATCTCTCGGGTTCACATCTTAAGATTGAATTGGAGTCATCTAACTCCGATTATCCTTTAGGAGAAGCTATAGGTATACCCGATGAGTAGGTAGAAACTTCCACAAACTCATCATTCCTAGAAGTCACTGAAGTTAACTTCCACAGTGGAAAAGTTTTACCTCCTACAGTAGCACCTCAGGATAAGGGTAAACAAGTCATTAGTTCTAGTGAGCAGATAACTCCTCTACAAGATGCTCCACCTATGGATATGCTTATGGAGGACCAGCCCAAAGTGGATTACAATGTCCCGCTAATTTTAGAAAGTTGTTAGTTTAGTTAAGCATATAAATTCCCTTATCTTATCGAAAGAGATGAGGGAATCTCTAATCAAATTCTTGCTTGATCTAGAGATATGCTTAGCTCAGTTGACTGCTACTAGAGAGGAAGCACATTCTTCAAAGGAAATCCTAAGAGTTACATTCATTGATGATGACCTACTTCTAGGGACGACCAAGCACAACCGTCCTCTCTACATTACAGTGGATGTTGGCAGATTCAGACTATCCAGAGTTTTGGTTGATCCAGGAGCATCTGCCAATATTATAAGTCTAAGAACCCTTGACCACTTGAGGATTGACATCTCTAAACTCCATACAGAAAGGATAATGTTGAAAGGATTCAATGAACAAGGTGAGAGAGCCTTAGGCTCTATAGTGTTGCCCTTAGAGATAGATGATTGGAAGACTGAAGCCAAGTTTCACATAATTGACTCGGATACATCTTTCAATGCTTTGCTTAGGAGACCATGGATACATAAGAACAACATGGTTCCATCTTCTTTACATCAGTGCATCAAGTTCCTAAGAAGTGGAATAAAGTATTATGTCAAAGTAGATCTCAAGCCCTTTGTAGTTCATGAGGTCGAGATATATGAGGATGTGGCCTACTACCTCCCTGAGAAATAAAAAGTTTATTCTTATGAATTTAGTTAGAATCCCAATGTGATAGAAAAAGAAAAAGAAAAAGAAAAAAGAAAGGAAAAAAGAAAAGAAAAAGAAAAAGAAATGGAGAAAGAAGAAAATAAAAGGGAACAAGAAATAGACCTTAGGGAGGAAGTGGAGCCTGAGATTAGATTCTACCCATAGTTCATTACTCCATTTGAACATGTAGGAGGGATGACTCGATCTCCACTAGGATAAGGAAGAGGCAAGTCCAGAGGTAGTCCCTGAGGTGGAAGTCCTCCATACTTACCACCCACCAGGAGATTTGTCTCAGCCACCAGGAGTACACCTACTATCCTCATAGACTTAGAATCTAGTTCAGAGGATGAGTCTTATATTGTTAGCACTTCAGCTAGGTTTTCTTGATAGTAGATCCCATTGGAGGTGGCACTTGAGCCAGATAGTGATGAAGACAGTATTCCCAAGCAAAGCATAAGTGTATCCAAGTCCTTATTATGTGAAACTATTAGACATTAGTTGGGAACCTTAGCTCTAACCCCACTTTCTTCACAAAAAGTTGAGGGCATGGTAGTTAAGGATGGTAGTTAAGGAGGACCCTAAATCATATGCAGCTATGGAGATCTAGAGGTTCTATTCTAGAGCATCATCCTCAAGTCAAGAAGTTGATGTAGAACTCAATGATGATTCATATAAAGAATTAATTAAATTGCTTTTTGATTGGTACTCATCGTGTGTTCTTAACTTAGCAAAAAAAAGTTTAATTCCACATGCATGGTTTAAGCATATGTCAGATTACTTCGAGAGGTTATGGAACAATAAATGTAAGAATTCTCAATCAAGACTAGGACTAGGCTTTGGTAAAGTAGGCCTAGTCGATGATGATGACTACTACTTAGTCATCACCAATCATTTAGAATCTGATACATTCTTTTTAAATTACATTAACTTATATGAGGAGGTGTACTTAGAAACTTCAGATGACCTAGATGATTTTCAAGTCAAAAATGCATTGCTAAAGTTCAAAGATAAAATCAAATCAACCATCAACGAGCTCAAATAAATCAATCTACGAACTAAATACAACCCATGCTTGACATACATTAGTTCCTTATTGAACAAAACTAAAACCAATAACTTAGTTAGGCTACTCACTAAGTTTAAGTACTAATTTGTATGGAGTTATGAAGAAATGCCCTGATTGGCTCCTGATGTCCTGGTCCATAAGCTAGCGATACAGCCTAATACTAACCCTATCAAGCAAGCTCCTAGATGTATATGATTAGACATTGAATAATAGGTCATTTCTAAAGTCAAGAAACTGATCGATGTTGGTTTTATTCTGGAGGAAAAATACTCCACCTGGTTGGCTAGTGTCATCTCAGTCATGAAAAAGAATAGCCAAATTTGCATATGCATCAATTTTAGGGATCTAAATAAGGCATAACTAAAGATGAATTCTCATTACCAGTCTTAGAACTAATGGTGGACATTGCCTCATCTTATACATTCTTCTCTTTCATGGATGGTTCATCTCGATATAACCAAATAAAGATGACCCCTAAAGATGAGAAAATTGTTACTTTTAGAACCCCGATCGGAATATATTATTACAAGGTCATGCCTTTCAGCCTTAAAAATGCTAGTGTCACATACCAGCGGGCCATGACTTGAATCTTTGATGAACTCATTCATCATCAAGTTGAATGCTACATCGATGATCTCGTGGTCAAAAGCAGAGAAAAGTAATACCACATCTTTGACTTGAGAGTAGTTTTCTAGTTGTTAAGATAATATAACCTTAAAATGAACCCCCTCAAGTATGCATTTGGAGTAGCTTCAAAAAAATTCCTCGAGTTTGTTGTCTAACACTATGGAATCGAAATCGACCTAGAGAAGATTAAAATGATATTAGAAATGTCACCCTATAAAATTCTAACTCAACTCAGATCATTCCAAGTGAGGTTGGCATATCCAAGATGCTTTATGTCTAACCTTTCAAGAAGATGCCAACCATTTTCAGCATTGGTCAAGAAGGATGCCAAGTTTAAGTGGGATGACTAGTGCTGGCATGCTGTTGAGTGCATCAAGCAATATCTAATGATGCTGCCAATCTTAGCCACCCACATCCCAAGCAAGCCTTTGATACTCTACACTACTACATTAGAGTACTCTCTTGGCACTTTTTTGGCCCTAAGCTAATGAAGAAGGGAAAGAGAATGTGTTCTACTACCTCATTTGCCATCTAATCCTTGCTGAAGCAGACTATTCACCCATTAAGAATCATTACCTACCTTTAATCTTTGCATTCCAAAAGCTACGGCATTATATGCTCTCTCATAAAATAAACTTGATTTCTAGAATCAATCCACTATATTATCACATGACACGACCAATGCTATCCAGATGGTTGGCACATTGGTCCATGATTTTGTCACAGTTTGACATCACTTTTGTACCCCCCCTATGCGGTGACAGGACAAGCATTTGTAGATTTTTTCATAGCACACCCACTTACTGTTGACTCTTTGCTTAGTGATGATCTCTCCGATGAACAAATCATGACTTAGGGGATACCAATATTCACCGCTGGGAGATGTACTTTGATGGTGCAGCTTCCTTTCAAAGAGGAGAAGAATCACAATCCACTCTTCTAGGAGAGGCAGGGGTAGGAATAGTTCTTATAACTCTGGACCGCGATATGATTAGATTATCATATCATAGGCATCCAGAACATCAAATCTTTATGGATTATCAACTAGTAGTCAATCAAATAGTTGGGTTCTATAAGGTCCTAAAGCCCAAACTCCATCACAACCATAAGTACACCATGGAGTTCTTAGCGCATATTCCAAAAGTGATCGTACAAGATCCCTAGAGGAGAAAATACCATAGCATATGTCTTAGCCAAGCATGCCAAAGAGTTAGCATGTTTGGAGGATGAGTCCATACCAATAGGGGTTCAAATTAGACAAGTCCTGCCTCTTATTGATACTAAACTCATCGAGAAATACTCTTTTGAAGGGGAGGTTGTCATTACCAAAAAGGACGAAGAGCTGGATTGGAGGTAACCATTCATTGACTACCTAAATAAAGGTAAATTACCTTAAGAGAAGTCTTAAGCACATCAAATGAAATAAAGAGCACTTTCATACACCCTCATGGATGGTGTCTTATATCGGTGGTCCTTCGATCATATATGGTTGTATTATTTAGATAAGCATGAAGCTCGTAAGATCGTGACTGAGGTACACTCAGGATTATATGGAGCTCACTAATTCAGTCCCAAGATGAAAGCCAAAATTAAGAGACTTGGATATTATTGGCTGACAATGATCATCGATTGCATGGACGTAGCCAAGCGATGCCATCAATGCCAAGTACATTGTGTGGTCCTACACTAACCACCCAACATTCTACATCCAACATTGGCCTCATGGCCATTCAAGTGTTGGGGTACTGACATAGTGGGTCCGATTGATCCTCCTTCTTCCAAGGTTCACCAGTTTATCCTAGCTGCTACGAACTACATTTCCAAGTGGGCATAGACGATTCCACTTAGAGAGGTCAAAGCTCAGCATGTTCTCTAGTTTTTCAAGAACCATATCATATATAGCTTTATGGTACCTCAATAAATTATATCCGGTAATGGTACTGCATTCAAGAGCACCAAAATTAACAACTTTGCCCGAAGACGCAACATAAATTTGGATATACTCTACCATTTATTATTCATGAAGCCTTCAACAAAACTCTCATCCAAATACTCAAGAAGACACTCGACGATAACAAATGCCAGTGGCATGAGCAGTTAGTTGAAGCTTTGTGGGCCTCCGCACCACCTATAGAACTCCAACTCAATCTACTTCTTTCTCCTTAGTGTATGAGTCTGAAGCCATTCTACCATTAGAAGCCTAACTCCCATCACTAAGGATAACCGTGGGTAGTAAAATCATAACAGAGCAAAATGCCAAAGGTTTGGAGAAGTGCTTATGAGCATGCCAAAATCTTGAGTTATATAAAGCTAAAATGATTCAAGATCACAACAAGTTGGTCCGCCTTAGAGCTTTTGAAGTAGGAGAGCTTGTTTTAATTCTAAGGATACTAATTATTGCATGTCCCAAGATGGGAGGTATGTTTTAACCCACTTGGGAACGCCCATTTGCTATAAAGAAGGCCTACTAAGGAGGATCCTATCAACTTATCAACCACAAAGGAGAATGTCTGATGCTTCCAATCAACAGGCTCTACCTAAAGAAATATATCCATAAAATGATGTTTAAAATAGTTTTTATCAATAAAGCTTCATTTTAAATCAAAATCTCTTCAAATTGAAAGCATTTCCCCTTTGTAGATCTTTCTATATGTGTTTAGGTTAGGTGTAAAAAAAATCCAAGCAGCATCTTATCCTTCATTAGCACAACCCAAACACAAAGTTACACACACACACACACACACAAATAAAAAAAACATAAATCCTATCTCATGCTACTTTGAGTTGAGATAATGCCCTAGCTGCCCTCAGTCAGTAGCTACTCTAGGTCAGGTTTGATTCAAACCTAGCTAGTGTGTCTCCTTAGTGGTCTCTTGATTAAGAGGATGTAAGTCCCTGCGCTTTCTTCTTGGCTTAACCACTACACATTGACAAGGGCCTTATTAGTGCGGTATGCCTTATTGCATAACAAATGAGTTACCTCATATTGGCTTTGTTTAAGAAAATGTAACTCCCTGTGCTTTCTTCTTGAACTAGCCAATCGTGCACTAACTAGGTCAAGTTTCTACTTGAGGATTAGGGTATGTCCCCCAGCAGTTCCTTTCCTCCTAACTACTTCAAGTCTGAGTCCAGTCCTTCTTTGTGACTTCCCACTTAGTAGTCACCCTAGGTTGGATAGTATCTATCCAGCCGATGATAAACTATCCCGATGATCAGTTCCACTTAGAAAGATATAAGTCTTTGATGTTGCTTTCTTCCTAGATTGGCCATCGCACACCAACAGGCACCTTAGGTTGGTTTGTGTTCACTACGTTGATAGTAGGGTTGTAAACTAGTTAAGCTTGAGCGAGCCGAACACTTATTCGTGTTTGGCTCGTTTGAAAATTACTTTATTCATATTTGACTCGTGTTTGAAATGGCTCAAAATTTCACTATTCGTGTTTAGCTCATTTGAAAATTACTTTATTCTTGTTCGGCTCGTGTTCAAAATGTAATAATCTATAAGAGGGAGGATTCCAACCTAAGCCAATCATTTGCATAACAAAAGCTTTAACCATTAAGCCATGCTTGCAATTGTGATATATATATATATATATATATATATATATATATATATGTGTGTGTGTGTGTGTGTGTGTGTGTGTGTGTGTGTGTGTGTGTGTGTAATAATAATAATAATATAATATAAATTTTTTTATTTTGAGCTAAATCGAGTCGAACACGATCAAACAAATGACTCTTCATGTTCGACTCATTTATAAATCGAGCTTGAAATATTTGTTAGTGTTTGGTTCATTTAGTTAATGAACGAGCCGAACACGAGCTACTTAACGAGCTGAATGCAAGTTGTTCATGAACAATGTGCTTTTTTGATAGCCCTAGCTGACAACGACCAACCGGTGGATAGCCACTCACCCAGAAGTGAGTCCATACACTTTCTTTTTAAGCCGACAACCGTATACTTATAAGCTTTCATTTTCAAGGTTCAGGATAACACCCCTAGTGGCACCTCCTATGTAGGCACTCTATTTGGATCACGTCCTTTACGACCCCATTTAGACACTACCCAGGTTACTATTGGATTGGACATTCCCCCTTTCCTAGTAACCACCCTTGTGGTTGGACGTTTTGTATTGTGAATGTGCAGACTTTTCCTTGGGCCAGTAAATCTGAGATAGGTCCAAGCCTCCATAGCCCCTTCTTAGTGTGGTCCCTCACAAACCAACAAGGTCCACGTAAACATAAATAAACAAATAAAATAATATTTGTTTGTGAATTAGGAGAACACCCACAGTGGTACATTTTCCCAAGTAGGCATCCTATCTTTAGGGTAGTGTCATCAAAACTCCCTATAGGAATCGCCCTGACTACTCTTGACTTGAGATAAGATCCCTAGTGGCACACTCTGTAGTCACCCTAGGTCAGATTTGATTTGTTGTGCTACCAATAAGTCACCCCGACAGTTTCTTCTACTTTGGGAGATGTAATTCCCTGCTTTCTTCCTAGCACAGTTGTTGCACACTGAAAGGCAACCCTTAGGTTGGATAATCCTACCCTTTGGCCGATAGACTATCCCTTTGGATCGGTAAATCTGAGATAGGCCCAGGCTTTCATAGCTCTTTCTTAGTGTGATCCATCACACACCGATAAGGCTCATATCAAATCATATAAAATCAAATTTATTCTTTATACTCTTGAGTTGAGATAAGATCCCAAGTGGCACTCACTTAATAGTCGCCTGTTAACTCACTTTTAGAGTCAGTTCTCAACCTCCTCAGCATAGGTCTAGGACTCCAAACTCAAGTGATTTTCTCATAAGTCATTTATATCTTCATTTATATTCACAAATATAAATGAAATATAAATTCAAATAGCCAAAACCAAATTTAAAATCAAATCAAAACAAAATTTAAGCCATTTAATCCAATTCCTTGGACTTAATTAAAACCCACCTAAATCAAGCTAAAATCAATGGATTTTCTCTTGAATCAATCATTCCTTTAATCATCTATCTAAATATAAATGAAACCTACAATCATCAAGCCAATTAGAAATCAACCCAAGTCAAGCCCAACTTAGCCCTTTTGACTTGAAAATTCTAAATAAACCAAAACCTATCATAGCTCAGATTGATTACAATTAGATTTATATTTCAATCCTAAGCTCATATATAGATCCAACTAAACCATAATCGAACCAAAACCAGACAAATTGACCATTTAGGTCACTTGATCCAAAGTATCCTAAAGAACCCATAAGAACCAAGTTCTAATCCAACCCAAATTGGATTGAACCAAACCCATCCAAACCTCATACCATGATCATTAATCACCCTAGGTTGATCCAGTACCTTGAATTTGGTAAAACTATGTCAACTTGGTCATTTGACCAAGTCAACCCTTAGCCCATATAAAATCTAAATTAGCCAAAACTCACCATACACCAAATTGATTGAAACCATTGATTCACACCAACTCATAATCAATTATTGAACATGACTTGACCATCAATTGAGCCAAACCAAACTTAATTGGCCATTTGACCTAAGTTGACCCAAGTTGGCCTAAAAGGCAAAAATGGGTCAAATCATGATCTAACCTAAATTGATTGCAACCAATGGCTCAAGTTCTTTCCAAATTCATTATTAAACTTCACCAAAGCTCTAATTTGATCAATTGGACCCAACCTAGCCCAATTGACCCACTTAGCCCAAATTGACCTAAAAGGTCAATTTGGCATAAATTCAAATTAAACCCAAATTGAACGAAACCAAAGCCTACAATAATCTTCAATTAACCAATTAAACTTGAACCAATACCTAACCCAACCCAATTTGACCAATTTGGCAAAATTGGTCAACTTGACCTATTTGAATCATTTGATTTCAAATGAGCCAAAATCAAACCTAGGCCAAATTAATTGAAACCACTTGAACAAAACTCTTCAAATCATCATTTGAACCTAACCCAAGCCTTGGTTTGATCCAATTTGACTAATTGGTCAACCTAGCCCAATATGACCCAACATGACCTATATAACCAAAATTAAGCCATAACCCATGAAACCAATCAATGGGACCTTGCAACCTGACCTAACTTGACCCAAACCCATCCTAGGTTAGCCCAAAATTAGCCCAAACCTAATTGGAGCAAAACCCAAGGAAAATCCACCTTGGATATGCCCCCTTATGTGGGATTTTGCAAAAATAGGCAAAGTCCACTCTCCTCTCATCCTTGGTAGCCATCAAGCACCCAAATGGGACATCACTTAAGCCACCTAGCCCACCCTTAGTGGGCTAGGCTTGCCATGGATCAAAGGGAGGTGAGCTAACTCACCTCCCTCCCGAGCCGAGAGACTAAAGGATCAAGGGAGAGCCATCAACCCACATTAAGCCTTGAGCCACCTCCCATGTATTCTTCCACTCAAATCAAGCCACATGGACTCGATTGCGACCCCTCCAGCACTCTGACAATGTCTGGCCAACTAAAATTGAGGGAGCAATCCCATCCATCCATCTCAACCAATTGAGAGGTATACCCCCTCAATTCTCAAGCAAAATCACACGATTCACTTTGTGAAAGCTCCCAAGACATTTTTGAAACCCCCTAGCACTCCCTAGAGCCTTTCCAAGCCTTCCCCACTTTGCATTTTCTCTTCCCATGCGAAACTGAAACATAGGAGCTCACATTCAATTCTAACTTCTCCATTTCTCAATCAAAACTCAATCACTCTTGCACACACCCTCCATGCACGCCCTCAAAGCCAAGAAAACCTTCCCTCAAGCCCCAAGACCAACAGAGGATGGACTTCAACCAAAGTCGAATGTCCAAAGCTCAATCCTTGGCCTTCCGAGCAATCCATTTAGAACCAATCCAACTGTTGCTCAATAGGGCTTCGTCTCAACTAGACGAAGCTTCTTCAAGTGTGAAAACTCCTGATCTTAGCTCTGGTGAGGTATTTTCCATGAAACTGAGCTTTAATTTAAAAGGGTTGGAACTTTTTTAAGAAAAGTTGCATGTGTGCCGATCCTAGCCAATGGATCTTTATGGATCCCTCGCGTAAAGATGTGGGGTTATTTTGGAATGAATCCGAGCTCAGGTAAGCTTGGATCGAGTGATCCATGGTGGACGGACTCTATCGTTCATCACTCGTAAGAAGAGAGATCACAAGCCATCCATTTCAAGTGATTAGAATGGACAGCTCTGATCAGATCATGCTAGATCGATCGATTAATCCTTCTTTACTACGGGTTTGATCGTAGCAGGCCAATCTTAGATCGAACGGCTCACGAGAAATCATGTCCCGCTGCCATCCAAGTTAGCCATGGATGTGACTATTTAAATAGCCAATCTTGTAGCGCCACGTGGAAAGCCCGCCACATTAGTGTGCCACATGGTGTCGATGGGATTAAGGCTTAATTATTTTATTTAATTAGTTTTTAAGGTTGAAATTTCAATAATTTATAACTAATTGTAGAAAAATCCAAAATTATAAATAAAGGCTCATCTTAAAGGTATTTTAGAGAGGAATCCACTAAAATTATCTTTAATTAATTTTGAATAGTAATTAAAGCTTAATTTGGGTTTAATTGAAAATTTAATTAACCTAATTACTCCATAATTAATCAACCAATTAACTCCAAATTTTCTTAGAGTGTTTAGGGGGATGACTTTTGCCTCCCTTATTTTTTCTTGGAATTTATTTGTTAGTTAATTGGGAAATTTAATTAATTAAGCCCTAATTATCTTCTTAACTTAATTAAGTGATGATTAATCACATAAATAGTAATTAATCAATTAATTGGGTTCCTTAATCTATGTTTAATAGTGAGGAGCTTATGAAATTGGGTTGGGACCTCTTTCCCACTCTCTTTTTCATAAACCCCTCTCATTTTCTTTAAGAAATGATATTTAAAGGTTAATTAACTAATTAATGACTCAATTAATTAAATTAAAACTCAAATCACACCAAATCATTTTTAATTGAATGAGTGGGTTTATGGAATTGGGTTAGGACCTCTTCCCCAACCCTCTCCCCTTAAGTCCATTATATTCAAAGGATGATTAATTAAATTTGGCAATCAAGTAAAGAGAAATTGATTAATGGATTAATGACTTGATTAATCAAACTAAAAATTTAATCATATCTGATTTTTCTTAATTGATTCATGGGTAGATCTCTAGGTGTTTAATAGCCTAAAGAGATTTAATGAAATTATGATTTGTCCATATGTGTTGGAAAAATCATAAAAGTAATTAATTAAGTTCCTTAAGCTTAATTAATCATTAATTATGAGCTGATTGCATTAGGCCCCTTTCATTTCATAGGACCATTGATAATTTACTTTTCAATTCATTTGCATATTACATTGGTTCATAATTAGTTGATTAATTTCCTTAAGGTAACATAGATAAAGGTTAACTAATTGAATTAATTCATACCTCAACCTAATCAATACATAAAATTATCCTAATCATCTCTCATTAAATCAAATTAATTTACAAACATAAGATGGGATTAGGATTAGCAAACTTTCTTTCACATTCTTTAAATCAAATCAAATATAAAATTAAAAGTGGCATTAAGAAGCTTTGGTTTTCTTTGAATAATTTTATTTGATATGATTTTCCTTAGAAATTAATTTGATTGAATGAAACCATATGTTTATGCTCATTTATCCCTTTTCAATTACATTAAATGTTGTATGTCACTTGATTCATGCATTCATCTTTTGCAAAATTAATCAAATCAAAATGTTTTTCGTTATGTCAAACTTGCATGTGTTGATTAATTTATGAATATGTGTGGCTATTATCACTATTAAATCAAAGTTATTTTCAAAAGTTTATAAGTCGATTATAATATCTGGAGTGATAATAGTTATAGGTATCTATAATCTTGCATATGTCTCAGGCTTAAAACATATGACATGGAGTTCTTTGTCTCTAATCTATATGGATTTAGAAAATGTTTGAATGTTAACAAGTGTATAGCCCATTTGAAAAGGACACAATATTTTTTTGAATTCATTCCTATGTATTTCTATGTTAGAATTTAGATAGAACTTTACTTAAAAGAAATACAACTTTTGCATGATTTTTCATTCTTGTAGTCATTTATACATTCATGTGTATTCAAGAATAGTTGGTATATTTAGTATGAATTTTTTTGGGATGCACAGCTTTAAATAGTCCCAAGGAGGTCTTTACCTCACTCTCCTAGTTAACAATGGTGAAGTATCCGCGTAAAACTTTTATATACTTGTATGTGCACTTAGATAATGAATGAAAATCTCCTTTTCGACTTTAGCTCACATGTATAAATAATTTAATTGAAAGAAATACAACTTTTGCATGATTTTTCATTCTTGTAGTCATTTGTACATTCATGTTTATTCAGGAATAGTGGGTATATCTAGTTTGGACATTCTGGGGATACACGGCTCTAACTAGTTCCAAGGAGGCCATTACCTCACTCCCCTAGTTAAGAATGATGAAGTATCTGCTTAAAACCTTTATATACTTATATGTGCATTTAGCTAATGAATGAAAATCTCCTTTTTCAATTTTAGCCCACATTTATAAATAATTCAATTGAAAGATATACAACTTTTCATGATTTTCTATTCTTGTAGTCATTTGTACATTCATGTGTATTCAAGAATAGTGAGTGTATCTAGTCTGGATATTCTAGGGATGCGTGGCTTTAAGTAGCCCCAATGAGGTCTTTACCTACTCCCCTGGTTAACAATGGCGAAGTAATTGCTTAAAACTTTTATACACTTGAATGTGCATTTAGCTAATGAGTGAAAATCCCATTTTCTATAAAATACACATATGCATATTTCATTTAAAGTGTGCTAAAAGAAATATATTGCATGTATAGTTATACTTAGGATTCAATCATATGCATATTACATGTGCTGGAAAGGAATAAATTGATGTATGTCATGTGATAGTAATTCAATCAAATTAATCCTAAGATGCCTTTCATATTGGATAGAATCATTTAAAGTGAACCTAAACTTAGGATTAATTTAAAATATGTAATAAGTCATTCACTAAAGAGAACTAAATCTAATTAACATACTTTAGAAATGACTTAAGGTGGGGATAAAAGAGAGTAATCCTTTTTATTTTTTCTTCTCTTTATAATACTTAGTTGCTAAGTATAAGTCAAATGAAATAAAAGAAAATGCTAAGTAAAATTCCCAAATCAATTAAACCACTTAAAGTAAAATCAACCTCATATGATTGAACATTCTTTCACACTTAAAAAATATAACTTTAATGCTTAGCTAGGACATACCACACAAGCCTTAACACACACATTAGAACTAAGTCACTACTTCTAGCTTTATGTTAGGACGGTGCATGGTATGATATATATTTTATTTTATGATATATTATTTTATACTGGATGTTTGGATATATATTTTGTAGACTGGATATTAGGCTAATATTAGCCTAGTCATATTTCTTTGCAGGGGATTATGCTTAAAGGGGTGCTTAAAAATATGAATGCTCACTTTTGTAGGTTGCTTAAGCCCCTGAGCATAATCCAAGTTAGGACAGGTGGGCTTGGTTACCCATGTGTGGGGTGCAAAGTCCAAATTATAATATAACTGCTTGGGTTGTATGATATGTTTAGCTAACGCTTAGTTTATAAGTGTAGTTAGATTTACTTTTCCTATTTTAATGTAATTTTTTATTAGGAATTAGGATTAGTGTTATGTGGGTTAAGGATGAGCATTGGCTAGAAGATTTAGTCCTGGGGTGCCATGTGATGCCTTGGGGCCTACCAAATCAAAAGAGAAAAGACATGAAGAAGAAAGGGATATGAAGAATGAAGATTTGAAGACCCCCCATAGCATTTATCATTTGTAATTTATAATTATTATTTAATATTTTTGGTTGTATAAGGGTATAGCTTGGTTACCCATTTTCTCTTTTCGAGTTGTATGGTGCCACCCGACCGCACCGGCCTCTTATTCTTTTACGTTAGATTTATAAAATTGATTGATGTTATGTTTAGATTGTGCAATAGAAATGGCATGCCTTTTTATAGTTTCTTAATGAATGATGTCTTAATGTGTGGCCTGGATTTGATTAGGCTCTTAAGGAAAATTAAATCTTTTACCCAACTACAACTCATAACTAAAGTTTTAAATAATTCATAACCTCACATAAAGCCTAGTCATTAAATTAAGATAATTAAAAGATTTAGCAACTCCTTAGCTAAATATTGTATGTTTCACACCATACATATCATCTTGAATCGCTCTTACAAAATGAGGGCCTCCATCCTTACACATATGGGAACCGCTTGACTTGTGAGAGCAACTCCTACCGATGGAGCTTCACTCACTTCTCTTTTGATTTAGCCCATAACTCATTTCAACATACATTTAGGCATACAAAAATTCTATAGCCTTTGTCAAAATGAAGAGTCAAAAATCAAATAAAATTTAAAAAAATATTTGCATTAAATTAAGTCATTGCTTATACCACTCATGCTCTAGTTTCTTAGGAGGTGGGTTTAAGGACCTTAGTCTCTTTCTAAATAATAATAATCCAACTATCTTACAAAATTATAAGACTTGCCCACATGGTTTTAAAGCATAGGAGGAGTTAGCTGGCTACCACTACAGGCAATTATAAGTCCATCAGTTGAGTGGTTTATCCTACTTTGTGGAGGTAAATCTTATACCCATTTTTTGCTTAGATTTAGGTCGTGCTTCAGCTTATGCCAAAGCTCCCTAGACTTAGGATTCAAGGTATTTATTTCCTTAAGGCTACAAGCATAAATCCTCTCCTCTTAGACATTTCTACAACCTTGTGTTGATAGATTATAAGCCCTAGTAATCTAATAAAATTTAGCTCAAACAAATAATTCTCTTCAAATTCATACATATAAAGCCCATCTATAAGATAGATTGGAATGCTCACTAGGTTTTCTAGTATCATGAGCCTTCCTACTCATTTCCTTTGGCTTCAATAATAAGTCTCTCTTTTTTATCTTTCCCACTTGATTTTCCAATATAACCAATTTATTGATAGTCTTAACCTTGAAATCTTTGGGGATAATAATTAGTTACTTTAATCGAGAGTATTCCTAAGGAATTCACCTTTCTTAGGATATAATTAACTATGGAGGCTTGCCTCTATAGGGAACTTTAGAACTCGGTTTAATATAGACCCTGCTTTATTCATCCATGTAAAGTAGGGGAGAAATCCCTACTATATTCAAAGACCCATCATGCCTTAAGAGTCCTTATTAGGTGATTAGGTCTAGTGAAGGGTGATGTCTCTATCTTTTGAGATAGTATATCATACCATAATGTCATACATAATCACTTCAATAAGTACCCCCTCAGATATGCATGGTGTTCCCCATATACATCCAAAAATAAACACCTCATTGCTCTAGGTCAGATTTGATTTATTGTGCTACCAACAAGTCACCCTAGCGGTTGCTTTCGCTTTGAAAGAAGTAAGTCCCTGGACTTTCTTCCTAGCACTGTCGTTGCACATCGAAAGACAACCCTTAGGTTGGATAGTCAAACCCTTCGGACAGTAGACTACCCATTTAGATCGGTAAATCTAAGATAGACCTAGGCTTATATAGCTCCTTCTTAGTATAGTCCATCACACACCGACAGGGTCCATATCATATCAAAATAACTTAATTCAAATTCCTCTCCTCAGTGGAGCCCAAATCAAATTCAATCGATCATGAATTCAAATTCAAAACCAATCTCCCCGATGGAGTCAAATCAAACTCTTCTCACTGGTGGAGCTAAATCACAAACCAAATTAAATCAAACACATATTCAATCTTAATCCCCAGTAGGATTCAAGCTTATATCCTCAGTAAATATGCCCCCATATTAAATCAACAAACCAAATTATATAAACTCAAGATTGTAGCCCCAGTGGATTCCTCCTAATAAAAATTAAAATAATTCAATCAAACCTCGATCCTTAATGGATTTCCACTTCTATGCCCTTGGCATAAATATATCTCAAATTAAATCCAAGTCATATGTGATTCCCCTACGGATCCCTCTTCATGTCCTTCACATAAAAGTTATCTTCAATCAATTCCAACCAAATCTTCTTCACTCTCTTATGTCCTTAGCATGAGATGAGTTGCATTACACTAAGATCATAATTTTATCCATCTCTTAGTTTAGGTATAGATGGTCTATGTTAATGCTTCTAGTTCTTTTGGATGTTGTTGATTATCTTAGTTAACATCAATACATGTAGTGTGGCTTGTCAGTTACACCACACCTATTGGGGGTCCTTTTATTGGCATGACTTTTGGAGTGAGGATTCAATCTTCCCATCATAGATCTAGGAGTCTTCTAGACACTAAGAGCTCCTTAGGCATAAGACACATCTAGTGGATAAGTGAACACTTAACCTAAACCTAAAGACTTAAAAGGATTAGCCTAAAGTTATGTTTGGCCTTAGGACCTAAGGAAACCTACCTAGCATATAACCTAACAAAACTCATGCCAATTTCCTTACCCAAAACCAAACCTCAAATTCATCGAACCAACCTCAATTGAATTCCAATTCATATTCAAATTCCAAACCAAATGATTGTTGCCAAAATCAAATCCATGATCTAAACCTAAGCCCTATTATTTAGTTCTATGGGCTTAGCCAAAGTTCCTTCAATCCAAACTTAACTCAATTGATTTTCTCATAAGCAAATCAATCCTTCAATCACCATTCCAAGTTTTTCAAAAAACTATGATCAAACCAATCAAACCCAAAATCAACCTAACCTAACCCATATGAACTCAAATGGGTCAAATCCAAAGCTAAAATCCAATTAAACTCAAATCAATTACAACCAAAGCTATCAATCAATCCCAAATAAAATACCAAACTGAACTCAACTCAATTTAATCCGAAGTCGATTCAATTGACCCATTAGGCTCATCTGACCCAAAGTCACATAAAGGACCCTTTTGAGCCAAACTCTAATCCCACCTAAATTGGATTGAACCAACCTATCTGAAACCTCTTACCATGATTGTTGATCATCCTTGATTGATCAATTGCAATCAATTGGGTTAAACTAGGTCAATTTGGTCATTTGACCAAATTGACCTAATTAACCAACATGAGCAATATGATCCAAATCTCATCATACTCCAACTCAATTGAAACCAATGATCCACATCAATTACAAATCAATCCTTAACATGACTTGACCATCAATTGAGCTAAACCAAACCCAATTGGCCCTTTGACCCAAGTTGACCCAATTTGACCTAAAGGGGCCAAATTGGGCCAAATCAAATTCTAATCCAAACTAACTCAAACCAATGACACAAACTCATTCCAAATCGATTATTGAACTTGATCAAAGCCTTGATTGAAACCAATTTAGCCAATCGAACCTAATTGACCCATTTATCCCAAATTGACCTAAAGGGTTAATTTGGCATAAATCATTTCTATATTCAAATTGATTGAAACCAAAGCCTACAATCATCTTTAAATTACCAATTAAACATAAACCAATGCCTAACCCAAGCTAATTTGGCCAATTTGGCCAAATTGGCCAACTTGACCCATTTGACCCATTCGAACTCAAATGACTCAAATCAAAATCCAACTCAAATTAAGCCAAACCAATTGAATAAAAACCTTACAAATATTCATTTGAACTTGACTCAAGCCTTGGTTTGACCCAATTTGACCAATTGGTTAACTTGACCCAACCTAGCCTAATTTGACCTGCATTGGTCAAATTCAACCAAAGCCATTTAAACCAAGCACAAACCTATTGAAACTTGGCATGACCATCCTTGGCTCACCCTAGGTCAACCTAAATCCAACCCAACTCAATCTGAACCTAAATTGACCCATTACCCATTGGGTAAAGCCTCCCACATGAGACAAAACTCAAGTTTGGTTGGTCAAACCCACCCTCCTCTTCTTGGCAGCCACCCTAAGCTCCAAATGGACACAATGACCATTGGCTCACCTAACCCAAAGTGGTTTGGGTTAGCCATGAGCCAAGGGGAGGTGAGCTATCCTCTCTAAACCCATAGGAACACTTGGAAACCCAAGGACATCCACCTCAACCCATGGCAGCCACTCCTCTTCCCTTGGCCACTCAAACTGAGTCTCCTCATCGATTCACTGCCACCCATGGTGGCCTACACTAGCTGGATAGCCACAAGAGACCAAAGAAATCCAAATCATCTGATCCAAAGGAAGAGGGGGTATACCCCCCCCCCCCCCCTCATTTCGATCCAAGGCTGTGTGTATTGGGTGAGCTTCCTTTGGGCATTTCAAACTCCCCAGAGATTTCCTTGAGTTCCCTAAGCCTTCTTATTGTCAATGATGATGAAATTGAGCCTACATAAAATAGGATAAGGCCTAACTCCATCCAACTCTGCCAAATCTCAACCAATTTCAAACTAACTTCACCCACACATTCACCAGGTTCTGGCAAGGTGAAATGAATCTTCTCCAAAGCGATTCAAGCATCGAAGACCACTCTAAGCCTAACTCCAATGAGTTTTTTTATGATGGCTGGTCCATAGAGTCACCGGTATGGAGGCAAGGCATGGGCTTCTTAGCAGGGCTTTGTCTCTTCCAGACAAAGCTACCTCGATTAGTTAGTCACGAGTCTTAAGCTCTAGTGAGGTAAATTTCGACAAACCATAGATTTTTTTTAATTATTTCTAGGCCTTAGTGAAGAAAAGTGTGATTGCGTGCGAATCTCACCATATGATCCTTATGGAACTCCTTTGTGAATGTTTTAGGATCGATTCTATGCATCCACGAGCTCTGACAAACTTAGATATGGTGGAGGAAGGCGGACGGTGCCCGTCTTCCATCACTCTAGGGATAGCAGATCATCACCTTCCATTTTGCATGATTGGAATGGACGACCATGATTAATCTGTTAGATTAAATCTGATTTATCCCTTTAGAAACTGTAGGATTAATCCCCACTGTCGGATCTTGCATCGGACGGGATGAAAGCGTCACAATCGCCACACGCGTTGTTAAGGCCGATAAGTTTTAGTGGCCAATCCCATGACATCATGTGGAAAGCGCTGCCACATTAGCGGTCTGCATGGTGTCGACAAGATTAGGGCTTAATTAGGCTTAATAATCCACTTTAATGGCTAAAATTTCATAAATTCATAACTAATTATAAAAAATTCCAAAAGTTACAAATAAATACTCATTGGAAAGGTAAAACAGAGGAGATTTTATTAAAAATAATTTAATTTGATTTTGAATAGTAATTGAGGCTTAATTAAAGTTTGAGTCTTTTCTAAATTAACTTAATTAATCCCTAATTACTTGGGTTTAGTCCCAAACTTAGCTTGATTGTTTAATGGGATGACCTCTACCTCCCATGATTTTATTGGGATTTATTGGCCATGCAATTGGGAGAATTTGAAATTCAAATCTTGATCATTTCTTTAATTACTTTGGTGATTAATTAAGATTCTAAATAGCAAAAGTTAATCGATTTAGTTCTATTAATCTCTGATTAACAGTGAGGTGATGATGGAGAGTGATTAGGATCTCTTTCCTAATTACTTTTCCAAATTCATTTCATTAAAGAGAGTTAACTAATGTGAGGTCTAATTAAATGCTTAATTAATCAATTAATAATGATATTAAATTAAATTAAAATGTTAATCACTTCAGATAATTAACAATCAAATTAAGGGTTTCTCTTTATGTGTTTAATAACTTAAAGACCCTTAAGGAAATTATGATTAACCCATAAGTGTGGGAAAATCATAAAAGTACTTAATTAGATTCTTTACTTTAATTAATCCTTAATCATGAGCTAATTACATTAGATCTTTTAGGAGCATTGCAATTTTATTTTCTCACATGTTCATATTATTTGTGGCTCATGATTAGATGATTAATCAAATTAAAGAAGCATAAGAAAGGGTAATTAAATAATTTGTTTAATGATCCAACTTAATTAAATCATAAAATCTACTTAATTATATTTTCCTTAAACAAATTAAAGTCATCAATATGGGAATGTTGTTAAAACAACAAATAATTTCTTCTCTTTAAGCTTAATTGAAATTCAAAACTAAAAATTAATAAGAAGCCTTGATTTTCCTTATGTTATTTTATTCAATGTGATTGTCCTTAGGAATTAGTGTAATTGAATGAATCATATGGTTGTGTTCAGATATTCCTTTTCAATCACTTTAAATGTTGTATTCCATGTGATCTCATGCATTCATCTTTTCAAATTCAAATGAATCAAATGGAATTTACTTATGTAAGCTTACATGTGTTGGCTTAATTTTATTATATGTGTGCCTATTATCACTAATAAATCCAAATTTATTTTTCAATGCTTATAAATTAATAACAATCTTTGGAATGATGATAATTATGAATATATAGGACTTGCATGTGTTTATAGCTTAAGTATGTGAATGAAAAGCTCTCTTTCCTCTATTCATATATAGATTTACATAGGTTTGAATGAAAATGGGTATTGTTGCGTGCTAGAAAACCACCATGGTAGAGTAAAAGTTTTACTTAGTAATGAAATCCAAAGACACACAGTATTTAGAGAGTGAACAAGAAGACTCTAGAATTTTTACGTGAAAAATCTCAAAAAGAGGGAAAATCACGGGGCCTAGCCCAGTAAAAATCTTCCACTATGTATCTGTTTCAGAGTACAAGATCTTCCTGATACTGAGATTACAGAATTGTATATGAAAAAGGAACAACAGCTATGTGACAACGATCAGGTTGTATCAGTTGCTAGTAGTAGCGGATGATGGTGAACTGTGCGGAGCAATCACCGGTGGAAATGCGGGGAATAATCACTGGTAGAAGTCATCATGATGGAGACCGATAGAGATTGACAATGGAAAGGATCAACGACGGCGGCTGATGGTGGTGACCGGCAGCGGTGGTTGACGACCGTCGAGTGGCGACACGATTGTGCTTGGAGGGTCTTTAGAGCTCTCTCCTCTCTCTTGCTTGGGCTCCCTTCATATGAGGAATGAGGGCTATTTATAGATTGGAGGAGTGGCATCTCTGTAAATACATGCAAAATCTGAACCACTCCTCTCCATCGGACGGCTCATGATGATTCCCTTGATCATATGATGTATTTTGTATATTTGAATGATTAAATAAAGTTAGAATTGTAAGATCTTTATCTTGTTGGAACCGGCTCATCGAGACGCTCGATTTGACTATAAACACTCCATATTTGAGAGCTTTTTAGGAATTTAACTAATGTCTCAAAGTTTCCAATGATATTTTAAATGCTTGATCTCAGCCAATTTGATTTTGCTTTCGATCAAGATTCGTGCTTATAGAGGAATTTTAGGGTCATATCGTTGCCCCTATTTTGGATGATATTATCTCAATCATCAAAAAATATGTACCAAGTACATCAAAATAGCAAATTCTTCAACGAAATTTGCAGGTCCATTAATCACACATTTTTAGAGAACAGATCTTCATATAAGCACAAGATTATGACTACGGAAGTAGATGCACAGCCACAAATATGTGTAGGTATATGTGAGCATGAAATTTCAAAGTTACGGACCCATCCGTTCTACTGACTCATGGCCTCGAGTCCGCGATCACGCTGGCGCGGGCGATGAACGGCGCTGGCGACGCATCTGGGCGCACATGATGCAGGGTCTGGTCGAGAAGGGTCGAGGCGGGCGCATAAAATGCGGGTCGCAGGCTCAGGCGCAGAGCCATCATGGGCATCGACAGAGCGAGGCGGGTCGTGCAACGGGTCAAGCATCGCGGTCGCTGACATGGCCACGCGATACATAAGCCAGGCGCGGCGCGGTCGGAATGAGGGCGACATAAGCTATGGGCGGCCGCCATGGCATGGGCTGCGAGGCGGTCAGGCTGGCAGGGCAAACCACATGCCAGCGGCTGGTCGAGCGCCCAAGAGGGTTTTTTTGTCCATTTTGACCCGTTTTTGACGATTTTGAGCGGGTTTTTGCAATTTTGGACAGTTTTTCTTTCATTTTTTAACTTTTTGTCCATATAGGGGGTCTATAAAAACCACCCTAGGGCCAAGGGAGAAGGCACCTTCTTCTTCTTGAGAGAAGGTCGTTCGGAGGCGATCAAGACCTGTAGTTCATACGGCAAGGCTCCAGTTTTCCCTCGAAAGAGGTGTTAACTAACCTCGTCGGACCGACCAGGATCAGAGGCAATCAAGACCCGTAGTTCATATGGCAAGGCTCCAGTTTTCCCTCGAAAGAGGTGTCAACTAATCTCGTCGGACTGACCGGGTTCAAAGGCGATCAAGAAGACGATAACCGGAGATGGGGGGTTGACGGCGATGCTCGACGATGGTGGCCGACGATAGTGGTTGGCGGCGGTGACCTGTGATGGTGGTCAACGAGGATAACCAACGACGATGGTGGTGACCGACGGAGATTGCTGCGATCGCCGCAAAGGGACGCGAAGTGGCGGACCGACGACGATACGGCGGGCGGACCAGACGGTGGTTGCACCGGCGTGGGTGGTCGCGAGGTAATCGCACGTAGTCGACGCGGTGATCGACGCTCGTAGTCGGGGATGACCGGCGACGATGGTGGTGACCGGCGGAGATTGCGGCGGTTGGCGATTTTTCTTTGACCTATCCGAGGTTGTTTGTCAGAGTGTGACTTGATGACGTTAACCTGTGTGGAAGGGGTTGCATTGAATCCGCTGAGGATTTTGACCCATCCGAGGTTGTTTGTCAGAATGTTACCCGATGACATTAACCTGTATGGAAGAGGTCGAATTGAATCCGCTGAGGATTTTTGACCTATCCGAGGTTGTTTGTCAGAGTATTACCCGATGACATTAACCTGTATGGAAGAGGTCGAATTGAATCCACTGAGGATTTTTGACCTATCCGAGATTGTTTGTCGTGGTGTTACCGATGGCGCTAACTCTGTGGAAGAGGTTGAATTGAATCCGAGATTTTGACCCATCCGAGGTTGTTTTTCGGAGTGTTACCCGATGATGTTAACCTGTATGGAAGAGGTCGAATTGAATCCGCTGAGAATTTTTGACCTATCCGAGGTTGTTTGTCAGGGTGTTACCCGATGAAGTTAACCTATATGGAAGAGATCGCGGGATGTCCACCAAGGACCTTTTGACCTATCCTAGGTATCAACCAAAGTGTTACTTGACTTCTTACCTGTATGGAAGAGGTCCGATCAAGTCCCCTTTGGATTGATCATGCCCGATTGAGATACAATGTGAGTTGTATATTTCAAGTGGGAGGATTAAATGAAGAAGAAATAAGCTTATAAGGAAAATCCATAAACTCATTACTTTGATAATGTCAGTGATACAATACTGTCATAAGATAACTTAACAAAAGAGATGAGATACATTTTTAGAGAGAGTTCAAAGGACAAGAGGTGGAGAGGAAAGGACAAACGGGATAAATTAAAGATTACAATATTTATACACCAATGATTACATATAACACTTTTCAGAGACCCTCCATGTTCCAAGTTCTAGGGATGATTTTTTCCTCTGGATTTTTAGTTATAGCTTGACGGTTGGTCATCTAATAGCAAAGTGGGGAGTAGGTCTTTTACAGGCAAAACCCTCTGAGGTACTTCTTTTTCTTGAAGATTAAAATTCTCGATGTTGAAGGTCACCGAAGGGTGTGGTTGAGCTTGTTTAAGGTAGCATGATTGTGCTATTTGTTGATTTTCACATACCACTCCAACCCCAATGGGAGTTTGAAATTTTATCTTAAGATGAGGTATCGAAGTGACAGCACCGAAGATTGATTAGAGGGGTCTTCCAAATATAGCATTGTATGCTAAATTTGACTTGACCACTATGAATTGAACTGAGTGAGTGACTTGTTGAGGAAATTCTCCGAGAATAACGGGAAGGGTGATTATCCCCTCCACCCATACAGGACGATTATCAAACACATATAATGGTCCCGCGGGTTGAAGTTTTTCCAACTGCACCCATGCTAAGAAAGGTGGAGTAAAATAAAACATCAACAAAACTATCATTATCAATCAAAATTCTCTTAACAACATAACAGGGGTCACCAATCCCCGCACTGATGACAAGAGAATCTTGATGTGGAACTTGGACTCCTTCCAAGTCTGAGTTATTAAAAGTGATGGGATGATTAATACAAGCTTTTTTAACTCTGCTATTCAAAGGCGGTAATGAAGACTTGATTAGATAGTAGTGGCCCACTTGCAATCGTTTTAATTTCTCCAACTATTTGGCGACTATTATGTTGTTTCTATGATGATTGTCCTGGTTGCCCCCCAGTTGGAGGTATGTTTGTTTGAGTTGGTTGGTTTTGCACAAATTGATGTAGATATCCATGTTGAATAAGCCTCTCAATCTCTTCTTTAATTTGTTTACACGCCTCTATAGTATGTCCACGACTTCGATGGAAGTGACAATATTGCTCCTGATTTCCTAAAGTTGATTTCAGTGGATGTGGCCACTTGATATTTTCTTCATCTCGAATAGCCATTAGGAGGTTAACACGAGATGTGTTCAGCGGCATGTATTCCTTTTTGGGTCGTGGTTCACGTCATTGATATGGGGGTCGTGGAGGGAGATCACGACTTCCTTGTTGCTTCTTTTGATAGGACTATCGGTCCGCATTCCCTGAGGTGCTTTTATGTTTTCATGTAGATTATTCAAATTATTTATGATGGGCAGTAATAGCCTCATCAGCAGAGATTTGTGCTTCAACATGATGAACCAAGTATATGAATGGACCGTGTATCGCATTAGTGACGTAAAAGGCTGACTGAGTCCTCCAAGGAAAACTCCTCTTAATAGTTCAGGGTCTACTCCAGGTATTTGGCGAGCTTCTAAGGAGAACCTCTGGAAGTATTTCTTAAGTGATTTGCCCTTTATTTGATGGAGAGATGAGGAATGATCCTCATTTCTACAAAAATCTTGTCGAGTTCATCAAAGGTATGGATGGATTCCCTTGGAAGGGAGTAGAACCAAGTGTGAGCTTATCCCTTGAGGGTAACAGAGAAGACTTGACAAAGCAGTGTGTCAGGAGCTTGGCATCCTCGGTTCAAAGATTGATTTTGAGAGTGACGGGAGTTGGAGCGGGAGGCTCCATTGTGATGAGTATTGCGCCTATTGGCCATAATGCGAGTGTTCACAGAAATTATGATTGAGGAGTTCGCTTCCCACAGATGGCGTCAAACTGTTGTGTGCTAGAAAACCAGTTGTGGTAGAGTAAAAGTTTTTGCCTTAGCTTCGTTATGAAATCCAGCGCACACAGGTATTTAGAAAGTGAACAAGAAGACTCCAGAATTTTTACATGGAAAACCTCGAAAAGAGGGAAAAACCACGGGGCCTAGCCCAGTAAAAATCTTCCACTATGTATCTATTTTAGAGTACAAGATCTTCTTGATACCGGGATTACAGAATTGTATATGAGAAAGGAACAACAGCTATGTGACAACGATCAGGTTGTATCAGTTGCTAGTAGTAGCGGATGATAGTGAACTGTGCGGAGCAATCACTGGTGGAAATGCGGGGAACAATCACTGGTAGAAGTCATCATGATGGAGACCAATAGAGATTGACAATGGCAAGGATCAACGACGGCGGCTGACGGCGGTGGCCGGCGGTGGTGGTTGACGACCGTCGAGTGGCGGCATGATTATGCTTGGAGGGTCTTTAGAGCTCTCTCCTCTCTCTTGCTTGGGCCCTTTTCATATGAGGAATGAGGGCTATTTATAGATTGGAGGAGTGGCATCTCTGCAAATACATGCAAAATCCGAACCACTCCTCTCCATCGAACGGCTCATGATGATTCCCTTGATCATATGATGTATTTTGTGTATTCGAATGCTCAAATGAAGTCAGAATTGTAAGATCTTTGGCTTGTTGGAACCGGCTCATCGAGATGCTCGATTTGACTATAAACACTCCATATTTGAGAGCTTTTTAAGAATTTATCTGATGTCTCAAAGTTTTCAATGATATTTTAAATGCTTGATCTCGACCAGTTTCAATTTCTGATTAGCTTACTTTCGGCATCAAGATTTGTGCTTCGACTAGAGGATTTTTCAAGGTCATATCAGGTATATAGTCCAGACATCCCGAAAATATGAGGCTTTAAGTAGCCTCAAGGTGGTCATTTGATTATCTCACTTCCTTGGTTAACAAATGCATGTACTCATTTAATTTCATTCCTATGTACATTTGTATTAGAATTTAGATAGTGCTTTAATTCACATGTTTAAATAACTCAATCAAACAAAATACAACCTTTTGCATGATTTTCATTCTCCTAATTATGTATGCATGTGTATGTATTTAAGATAGAAAGTATATAGCCTGGACATCTCGGGAAAATGAAGCTTTAAGTAGCCCCAAGGAGGTCATTTGATTATCTCACTTCCCTAGTTAATAATGGCATGTACGTGCTTACATCTTTCATACATATGCCTGTGTGTTTAATTAAATGACGATAATCCACTTTTCTATTAAAAATACATGCATCTATAATCATGTAAGTCACTAAAATGTATTGCATGTAAAGCTCTCTCTCTTTCATCTATTTAATATATACATCTACATATGTTTGAATGCTAATAAGTATATAGTCTAGATATCTCGAGAATATGAGTATTTTAAAAATCCCCAAGGAGGTCATTTAATTATCTCACTTTCCTGGTTAACAAAGGCACATACTTATTTAATTTCATTTATATGTATATTTGTATTAGAATCTGAATAGAGCTTTAATTTACATGCATAAATAATCCAATCAAGTAGAATATAATCACTAAATATATGCATTCATTCATCATTTAAGTATGCCAAAATATGTTGTATATATTTGTATGCTAAGTGTTAAATCATATGCAAGTTAATGGGTAATGAAAATGAATAGTTTAACATGTTCTATGTGATTGTAATTCAACTACAATAATCTTAAGATGCCTTTCATGTTAAATAAGATTCTTTAAGATTAACCCAAATTTAGGATTAATAAATTATTTAATAAGCTATTCACTAAGGAAAACTAAATCATAAGAATGTGCTTTAGAAAGTGGCTTAAGGTAGGGATGAAAGAGGTCAAGCCTCTTTCCTCTCTTTATAACACTTAGATGTTAAGTGTAAATCAAATAAAACTAAGAAAAATATAAATTAAAGTTGACAAATCATCTAAAGCAATTTGAAATAAAACCAACCTTCAAATTAAATTAAATAATTCCAAATCATGAAAATCATAACTCTAATGCTTAGTAAGGCATACAACATAAAGTCTTATCACACGCATTAGAATCAAGCCACCACTTCTAGTCCTAAGTTAGGATGGTGCATGTGTGATGTTATGTTTTATTTTGTGATACAATATTTTAGACTAGATGGTAGGGTGTATGATTCATAGACTGGATGCTAGACCGTTGCTAGCCTAATCATATTTTCTACAAGGGATTGTGCTTATGGAGCCACTATAAAAATAAATATAAATGCTACTTCTTATAGGTTGCTTGTGCCCTAAGCATGATCCAAACTAGGACAAGCGGGTTTAGTTACCCATGTCCAGGGTGCTAAGTCCAAATTACGAATATAACTGCTTGGGATTGTATGTATATTTAGCTAACCTCTATTTTGCAGGTGTAGTTAGATTTATTTTTTCCATAAAAATATAATTTTATAATAAGAATTAGAATTAATGATATGGGGGATTATGATGAGTAGTGGCCAGGAGACTGAGTCTTGGGGTGCCCTATGATGCCTTGAGCAAGTCAAAGCAAATCAAATCAAAGAAGAAAGAAGAAAGAAGTAATGAAAAAGTGAAGACCCTCATAGTATTTATTCATTTCTAAATTATAATTATTATTTTATAAACTGGGTTGTATAAGGGTAGAGCTCGGTTACCCAATTTTTTCCTTTCCGAGGGGTACAGTGGTACCCGGCTACACTATATTTTATTCTTTTGTGGTAGTCTATAAAATTATTTGATTTTATGTTTAGACTATGCAATAAAATTGCATCATTTTTATCATTTCTTTATGATTGATGTCTGAATGTGTGGCCTAGATGTGATAGGCTCTTAAAAAAAATTAATTTTTCTATCTAATTAATCACTTATAACTAAATCTTAAAATAACTCACAACTTAATCATAAATCTTAGAATATAAATACGATAATTAAAATATTTAGCAACCCCTTAGCTGTATGTTGTATGTCTCACATCATGCATGCCATATTGAATCACTCTAGCAAAAATGAAGGCCTTCATTTCAGCACTTTAAGAACCACTTGACCTATGAGAGAAACTCCTTATGAGGGAGCTTCACCCTCTTTCTCTTCTAATTTGGCCAATAACCAAATTTTATCATACATTTAGGCATAAATATCCTAAAGCCTTCACCCAAAATGTTGTGTCAAAATAAAATAAAAATGATAAAATTTTGCATTTATAGACTAAGTCATATGCTCATACCACTCATGTTCTAGTCTCTTAGGGAGTGGGTTTAGGAATCTAGTCTCTTTCCAATTAAATAACAAGCCTAACTATCTTCCAATTTCATAAGACCGGACTACATGGTTTTGAATCGTAGGAGGTGTTAGCTGGAAGCTACTCCAGGTGGTTGTAAGTTTAGAAGAGTTGGAAGGAATATTCTCTCATGTGGAGATAAATTCTTACGTCCCCTTTTCAGTTAGATTTAGGTCACGCTTTAGCTTGTGCTAAAGCTCCCTAGATTTAGGATCCAAGGTCACTAGTTTCCTTCGGGCTACAAGCATAAATTCTCACCTCTTAGGTGTTTCCACAATCTTATATTGATGGATTATAAACCCTAACTATCTAATAAAATTTCAACTTAAACAAAATAAATCCTCTTCAAATATGAAAAGCCTCACCATAGGATAGGTTGGAATGCTCACTAGGCTTTCTAGTATCATGAGTATTCCCTACATATTTTCCTTTAGATTCCAAAAATAAGTCTTCCAATTGAGCAATCTCATTTAATTTTCCAAAATAACCAATCCTTTGATAGTCTAAACCTTAAAATCTTTGGAGATAATAATAGTCTACTTTAATCGAGAGTGTTCTTAGGAAATTTTATTTCTAGGATGTAATTAACTATGGAGGCTTACTGTGGTGTTTATTTTTAGATATGGGTGGACACCACATAGATCTTAGGGGTACTTATCGAAGTGATTGTGCATGATAGTAAGGTCTGATGTACTATCTCAAAAGATAGAAACATCACCCTTCAATTGACTTAATCACCTAATATAGACTCCTAAAGCATGATGGGTCTTCAATTATATGAGAAATCTTTCCCCTACTTTACATTGAGATCCCTCATATTCAAGGAAGAAGGAATATGATATGCATGATGCGAGATATACAACATACAGCTAAGGGGTTGCTAAATATTTTTAGTTATCTTGATTACAACCTAAGCTTTATGATGTAGTTGAAAGTTATTTTAAAATTTAATTATGATTTATTAATTGGTAGAAAAATTAATTTTATCCTAAGAGCCTACCACATCTAAGTCACACATTCAAACATCAAACATTAAGAAACTATAAAAACCATGTTGTTTCTAATGCACAAACTAATTATATCATCAATCATTTTTATAAACTATCATGAAAGAATAAGAGGTCGATGCGGCTGGGTACCGCCGCACATCCCGAAAAGGAGAAAATATGGGTAGTCGAGCTCTACCCTTATACAACCTAGACTATAAAAGAATAATTTTATAATTGGAAATGAATACATGCTACGGGGTCTTCATTTCTTCATGTCTGCATGTCTTCCTTCTCTTGATGTGCTCTAAGGCATCACAGGGCACCCTAGGACTAAGTCTTCTAGCAACTACTCATCCTAATCCCCATAACACTAATCATAATTCATATTACAAAATTACATTCATAGGGAAAAGTAAATCTAACTATACCTGAAAAATAGATGTTAGCTAAACATGCATACAAGCCCAAGCAGTTATATATATAATTTGGACTTAGCACTCTGCACGTCGGTAACCAAACCCACCTGTCCTAATATGGATTATGCTTAGGGGCTTAAGTAACCTATAAGCAAAATATTTATATTTATTTTTAAGGATCTCCTTAAGCATAATCCCCAGAGGAAAATATGATTATGCTAATAACAGCCTAACATCCAGTCTACGAGTCATACACCCTAGCATTTAGTCTAAAATATTACATCATAAAATAAAACATATATCACACATACACCATCCTAACTTAGGACAAGAAGTGGTGGCTTAATTCTAATGTGTGTGCTAAGGCTTTGTGTGGTATAACTTAAACTAACCATTATAGTTATGATTTTGTAACTCTAAAATTGTTTAAATTAACCATGATGGTTGATTTCATTTTAAGTTGTTTAGATGATTTGCAAATTTTAATTTATGTTTTATTTTATTTTATTTTATTTTATTTACACTTAGCATCTATGTGTTATAAAGAGAGGAAAGAGGCTTATCCTCTTTCATACCTACCTCAAGCTACTTTCTAAAGCACATTTTTATGATTTAGTTTCCTTAGTGAATGACTTATTAAACTTTTTTTATTAATCCTAAGTTTAGGTTCATCTTAAAGAATCTTATTCAACATGAGATGCATCTTAAGATTAATATAATTGAAGTGCAATCACATGAAATATGTTAAGTCATTCATTTCCATCGGATGTAACAGGCATATGACTTAAGTACTTAGTATACCTATAGATGCAATGTATTTTGGCACACTTAAATGATTATGAATGCATATATATATATATATATATATATAATAGAAAAAAAGACTTTCATTCTCTAATCAAATACACATACACATGTATAAAAGATGTAAGAAAATACATATCATTATTAACCAGGGAAGTGAGATAATCAAATGACCTCCTTGGGGCTACTTAAAACCTCGTATTTCCAAGATGTCTAGACTATATATTTGCTATCTTAAATACATATGAATGTATAAATAATTATACGAATAGAAAATCATGCAAAGATTGTATTTTATTTAGTTGAATTGCTTATGTATATGAATTAAAGCTCTATCCAAATTTCTAAGACAAGAATACATAAGAATGAAATTAAAGAAGTATGTGTCATTGTTAACCAGGGAAGTGAGATAATCAAATGACCTCCTTGGGGCTACTTAAAGCCTCGTATTCTTGGGATGTCCAAACTATATACTTATTGTCATTCAGATCCATGTAAATCTATATGTAAACATAGGAAAGAGAGCTTCATTTCACATACTTAAACTATAAGCATATGCAAATCCTATATGTATTCATAACTATTATCACTCCAAATATTGTTATCAATTTATAAACTTTGAAAAACTAAATTTAAATTTATTAATGATAATATCCACACATATAATTAAATTAAGCCAACACATGCAAGCCTACATAAATAAATTCCATTTGATTCATTTTAATTTGAAAATATTAATTTATGAAACCACATGACATACAACAATTAAAATAATTAGAAAGGAATAGCCAAACATAAGCATATGATTAATTCAACTACACTAATTCCTAAGACAATCACATTAAATAAAATCACTTAAAGAAAACCAAAGCTTCTTATTAATTTGATTTTTGGATTTGGATTGGACTTTAAGAAAAGAGATTATTTTTTGTTTTAATCCTATTCCCATGCTGATATATTTGGTTTAAGAAAAGATGATTAGATAAATTTTATGAAATAATTAAGTTGAATCATTAATCAAATCACTTAATTACCCTTTTCTATGCTTCTTTAATTTGATTAATCATTTAACCATGAGCCAAAAATGACATAAACATGGATAAAAGTAAAGTTGAAATGCTCCTAAAGAACTTAATGCAATTGGCTCATAATTAAATATTAATTTAGTTAAATAATCTAATTAAATAGTTTTATGATTTTTCCATACTTATGGGTTAATCATAATTTCCTTAAGGGTCTTTATATTATTAAACACATAAAGAGGAACCCTTAATTTGATTGTTTGCATTTAGAGTTTCATTTAATTTGATTCATTTATTAGAAATTAGTTAATGTCTTTAGATGATAATTCATGTTTAATTTGATTATTGAACTTGTATGCTTAATGATTAATTAATTCATCTAATTCTAACAGATTTAATTGAACCCAATTTGATTATATATTGAATTGATTAAGATTTACTTTAGCTCCATTTGGCTTGATTTGATTATGGGTTATGATCTATTTGATTTAAAGTTTGATGATTAATTAGGGCTCAATTTAGTTTTGTTATTTATTGAATTTAAGTGATTTCATATGATGGAGATTCACTGCTTAATTAAGATTTAGTTAGATTGGTTCACTTCATATAGCTAACTAAGCTGATTGGATATTTTAAAGTTGGTTGTTTAAAAACTTGGCTTAAATGATTGATCAAATTAAAATTTAGTTATAATTCTTTGTCATTTTGATTAACCAAATTGAGTTTTTTACTTTGATTAATGGTTTAGTTGGATATGATTGGATGTTCATATTTGATTTGATTAGATAATAGAATCTGGACTAATGATTACTTCAACTAGATTGATTCATTGTAACTTACATTTCATTCGATTAAGTATTTGATTGTCTTAGTTTATTTAGATTAAGTTTCCTTAAATGAATTTTAATTTGATTGCGTAATTGAATCAATTATGATTTTATTTATTTTATTTTATTTCATTTGATTTGATTTGATTTTCATTATTGATTTAATTTATTCTTTTAATTAGACTTGATTGATTTATTTTATTTGATTTAGTTTAAATTAATATTTTATTTTAGCATACATTAATGTTTTTGCCATATTTGTCTTAAGTTTATTCCATTTGGTTTGATCTATATTAACATAAGGCATTTAGGTTAAAGTTTGAATTTATTTTTATATTAGGTTGATTAGAGATTAAAGTTTTATTGGTTTGTTTAATTATGAGTTTAATTTAAAATTTAATATTTAATTGAGTTTCATTAATTTAATTAGGTTTAAGTCTACGCTTAATATAATTTCATTTGAAGATTATGTGAGTTTTGCTTGATTTAAGGTTTGATTAATAATTGTTTAAGTATTATTTTATTTCTGATTTTGATTCAACATTTAAATTTATAGAAATTTAGCTTTAATTCATTCAATTAATAATTTTTATATATTAAATCTTAACCTGAAGTGTTTCTTTTAGGTTTATCAAGTTTCAAAAGATCATGTTATTTTCTTAAGGATCTTAAATTAATTGAAGTGGTTTAAGCTTGTTTAAAGATTTTTATAATTTTTTAGATTTTTTAATTAATTAATTCATGAAATTAGCCATTTGAACTTCGAAATTCAATATATGTTAATGTATTCATCATTTTGATTTGAAATTTTATGATGAGTGCATTTTAACCTTAGTTTCAGTTCCTAAAAGTTTCAGATTAATCTGATTAATATTTTTAGTTTAATTAATGAAATTTAGTTTTCACTAAAAACTAAATTACTCTCAAAATACCCAATAAAAATTGGAAATTTTGAGTTTATTAGATTCCTCTTAGAAAGATGAATCCAATGAGCCCTTATTTGAAATTTTTTGTTGAGTATTCTATTTTATTTTATTATTTTTTAAAGTTTCAAGCCTTTTTTAGCATTTATTTAATCCCAATATCCTTATTTTCTTACTTAAACATCGCCACGTGGCAGTAACTGGGTTGGACTTTCATGTGTCGAAGCCTAATTAGGCCATGCGATGCTGACATAGCCATTTGAGTGGGAAAATATTAGTTTGATCGGACCATCTGATCAAAGATCGGGCAGTCCAAATCAAATGACATGATCTAAGGGATGAAATCAGAGCTTCTAACATTCTAATCTCAGTCGTTTGTCCCTATTAATGGGTATCGGACAGATGTCGACTCATCATCCTCGTGGACAAGGTGAGTAGTCACAACGTAAAATGCCTAGCTCGGGGTTTTCCAGCAAATCTAATTGGAAAAACTCTCATTCTCGTATTAAGATCATTTAAAATATAAAATGCAAGGGATATCTAATGGATATTCCTAATATCATGCAAACATCATCACAAATAAAGATATCTATGTCCGGCTAAAGATTGATGAAATTACCTCACTTGAGCTGTTATCGAGTGGTCAAATCAATTCGAAGATGTTACGGGATGTGAGACGAAGCTTAAGAGTGAATATGGGCTCTTGCCTCCCCTTGGAACATCATATCCACCAACCTCCACCACACTTCACCGGAATCTATTCAGTTTGGGTGGTTTCACTGATGATAATGGAGGGAGAGGGCACTGTTTTTCTTAGAAAAGCTCTATGAAGCTTTTTAGTGCTTTATGCCCTTTTAGGAGGCCTTACTTGCTTGCTTTTTTAGGTTGGTCGTTTGTTCTCATTGAGGAGTCAAATTTGGATGGCCATGGTGATTGATATCCTTATCCTCTTACTCCCAAAACTCTTCTATTTTGGCTATGAGATAAGCCTAATTTAATGAAGGAGTGGGGAGGAGTTGGAGAGTAGGTTTTATGGATGTTACCCATTTTTTATTTTATTCATATTGGATTTTCTCTCATGAAATGATCACATCTTCCATGGCTACCCCACCTCACATGGCTTGCATTCATCATGATGGTTAGCTACCCAAATCAAGCCCAAATGGGCTATGGGTTGGGTTGAGTTCACTTAAGTTGAGCTAGAGTTATTCAAAGTTCAATTCATGCTATTTGAATTTAGATTTGGTTTAAATTCATTTGAGTCAGTTTAATTATATTTCTTTTAGAAAATTGATTTTAGATTTGAGCTTCAATAAAATTTTCATTCGTCCTTTATAATATTTATGATTAATTAATTTCATTTAATTTGAACTAAGTTTTATTTATTTTGGCCTAAATGAATCAAGTTAGCTTCCTTAACGCAATTAGCCATTTTATAATTGAATTTAAATTTTATTTATGTTTGATTATTCATTTATGATGTTCGCATTTGATTATATTTATTTGGTTTAAGCTTGGTTTGATTGGTTTCAACTCAAATTGATTCATTCTGACTCAAATAGGCTAAATTAGGTTCAATTAATTCAAATGTCCAAATTGGTTAAATTGAATCCAAGGAAAGGTTAGACTATGTTCATTTATGATTTTCAATTGGTTTTGAATGTTCGATTTAGATTAATTTTTAATTTGATTTGGATTTCGCTTAATGAAGTTTAGTTGAGTTTATCTGAGTTAAGTGGTCAAATCAACCCACTTAAGACCTCTTTTGATTTAGATTTGTTTAGAGTTATATTTAAACATTTTCATTTGATGATTTTGAATTCTTGGAGTGGTTTAATTTGGCTATATTTTGATTAATTAACTTTTAAGTTAGTGGGGCCCACATGAGTTTATTTGCCACTTTGTGCCCCGTCTTGATTTATTTTTTGATTTGTTTGTGTTTATTTATTAATTATGTGCTTTTAGTTTTATTTAATTTAGTTTAATTTTGATTTAATTTGATTTTATTTGGACTTAAGTGATTTTGAGCTTAAATAGATTAATTGAGTTAATTAACCTAATTACCTCAACCCATGCTTAATTGAATTTAATTTTAATCCAAATATGTTTGATTTAGATTTCTGTTGAGTTTTGTTAAATTTGGGTTTAATCTAGGCTTTTGCTCATTTGGATATTTGGGTTCAAATGGGCTAGGTTAGGTTGGTTGAATTAATGTTAGTTTGATTTGATTTGATTGTAGATTTTGGTATGGTTTGGGAATGATGATTGAAGGATTGGATTGATTTGGAGAAAATCAATTGAGTTTGATTTGATTTGGAGAAATTTGGCTAAGTCCATGGGATTAAATCATATGCTTAGGTTTAGATTATGTTGGATTTGATCATGGGTCTCAATCATTTGGTTTACAGTTTGGATATTTTGGATATGAATTGAGATTCAATTGGTATTGGGTACATTGATTTGACATTGGATTTTGGATAAGGAGGTAGGCATGAGTTTGGTTAGGCCATAGGATGGGTAAGTCACCTTGGGTCCTAAGGCTTAGCCCAATCCTATGGCAAACCCTCCTAAATTCTCTAAGTTTAGGTTAAGTGTTCACTTAGCCACTATAAGTGTCATATGACTAAGGAACTCTTAGTGTCTAGAAGACTTTTAGACCTATGATGGGAAGATTGAATCCTCGCTTCAAAAGTGAGGTCAACACTTGGCTCCGTAGAGAACTAAAGAACCTAGCTTAAAATAAACCTTACTTTATTTTTCAATGTATAGTAGGGGAAAGATCTTTGGTATATACGAAGACTCATCATGCCTTATGAGTCTTTATTAGGTGATTAGGTCCATTGTATGATGATGCTCAAATCTTTTAAGATAGTATATCATACCTTAATGTCATACCCGATCACTTCAATAAGTACCCCTCTACAATTTGCGTGGTGTCCACCCGACACATCCAAAAATAAACACCACACTACTCCAACAATAATCTATATATTATATCAACAACAATGAACATTATAAGCTAACAAATAACAAACCAATACTTACAAGAAATTTTAAAGATTTTTATTGATTCCAAAAAATAACATTCAACATTCTAACAATTTATCATAAATGGGAAATTTACATACATACCACACAATTCTTATGTATCTACATATCTAACACCTAAACTTTTATTTTTACACATACCACCCAAATCTTCAATATCACTCAAAAATACCATCATCACTCACTCTTTAAAAGTGAAATGTACCTTTTTAAGTATAGGAAAGGGTTAGAAAAGTAAATATCTAATTTTAAGTGTTTGATATGTAAATACATAAGAATTGTGTGGTATGTATGTAAATCTTTTTTCATAAATTTACATTTTAAGTGATTACATTTTGTTATCAAGTTTGCCTTGAAAATATTACACTCCTTTGAGCACAAGTAAATCATACATTTAAAAAAAAATTTAGTTGTATTTTTTATTTGATTTAAAAATATTTAATCCTTTTATTAAATAAGAAACTTCTATAAATAAAGTTGATATTGAGTTAATTAACTCCTAACATGATAAATATAAAGGAACATATCCAACATGTAAACTCAAAACATAAAGACTTAATTAATAAAAATGTTTAATACTACATTCATGACTACTACTACTTAAAAAAAGATTATATATTTTGACCACCACCCTAAACAGAAAAAACCTTAAAACAAAATCAATAATGATAATTGTTGTTAAAATTTTCATTTGCCATGATAGGGATGCCATCTTTTCATAAGCCTCTCTTCCAAGGCTTGTAACTTGTACTTCACATCATATGTGGTTTGCTCAACCTCATCGAACCATATGAAATATCTACAATCACCTTTAGTTTGATTTTGATAACACCTATAAAACCTTTGTCCAAAATTTTGTCCTTTTAAAAGAAATGAATAAAATACATCTCATGCTGCATTTACTACAAATATTGCAATCTTGTGCATGGCCCATGGTTGTTGAAGATTATATCGAACTCATTTTAAATAAGATATCGCTTGTTCGAGATTTTAAATTAGGCTGAGTACTACTTCTGCACATGCATAAGAAAGAAGAGTTAATTTGAATACAAAACAGGAGTTTTTAGTAGGATGAAGAAATATGAAGCACCAACACGGACACGACACGACACGAACACGGCAAGACAACATATTTGCAAAAAGTAGGACATGATACATCATCAACATGTCTAGTTTATTTTTATAATTCTCTTCTAAATACACAAAAAAGTAAGTATAATATGGTAAAAGAAACTTTATAATACTAAAAGATGGTTTGCAATATCAATATTACATTCCAAACATCCAAAAATATCCAAAAAATTTAATGTCTATATCATTCTCCAAAATAATAAATTAAAATATGACAACATGATCATCACTAATTATAATTAACACATTCAAAAGTAGGACCGTCATTATTACTATGTCCATTTTCTTCTTCGATGACATCTTAAGCTTCATCCATAAAAACAAAAATTGCTTCCAAGCATGCCTCATCAAGGGAAAGATTAGCAACTTCAAGCATTCCAATATCATCCATTGTAAGTATTGCATCTCCACCAATATCCCACATCTTTGTTTCCCTTGAGTATATTTTGCGTTCTTCCTAGATAAAGACGAAGATCAGTATGCAAAAAAATAAAATATTCTCCACGTTGAGAGGTGATTTTGTTCCTCTTTAGTGAATTAATGAAAGAATATGTACTCCAATTCCTTTCACAGCAAGAGGATGAGCATGATTTAGCTAATAATTTAAAAGCCAAACTTTAACCATGGAGAACTTGCTCCATAAATTATTCACCATGCCTTTTATATCACAAAAAAAAAATACTAAATAGTTGATAATAGCACGATAAAATGGTACAAGAAAGTTCAAATAAAGTGTTATTTTATATCACAAATTCAATTTATTTGATGAGTAGCTCTTAAAAAATATATATAAGAATGGTTTTATACATACCTAGATAAGCTGAGAATTCCATTTCAAAAATAGGGAGACTTCAGATTCTTAAATAATATTTGAACCCTATTATTCACGGGAGCCGAAAGGCCACTCGCCAAGTTTGTCAATGAGAATAATAGGAGGCATTGACACCTTCTTTGATGAGAGACACTAGAGATGTCGACACTCTCGGCAATGGGAGGCACTAAGTAGGTTGATGCGCTCAACTACGAGGATGCATGCAAACATTGACGCACTCAATGATGGGGATGCAAACAAAATCGATGATGGGAATGCACATAGACTCAACTAACGAGCTTCTTCAATGAGGGCTCTTTTGATTTAGTGCTATTCTAAGTTTCGACAATGCAAATGATGTGAGTAAGTAAATCTGAGCAAGTTGTGTCCCATTTTCCTCTCCTACCATGTCCCTTCTATGTCTAAGTCATGTACGAATTATGTGCACATCCTAACACGTTACATGAAGTGTCTGGCACATGTCGGGGCATGTCGAAAAGGGTGTAAATGAGCCGAGCTTGAGCGAGCTAAGACTATGTTCATGTTCGACTCATTCGTATTAGCTCGTGTTCAAAATGGCTTGTGAACTCACTATTCGTATTCAACTTGAAAATATATTTGTGTTCATTAACAGCTCGTGGTTTGCTCGAAATAGCTCATTTCTATATTTTTAAAATGATATATTTTAATAATTTTAAATTAAATATTTAAAAAAATGATAAGTAAAAAATTGTATTTCATGATCACATGCTCTAAACTAGTACAATCATAATTGATAAAAATAATAAATTTAATTCAATTTTTTAATGCTTTAATCAATTTCATCAATAAATAATACTTTTTATATAATTATAAATTAAATAATAAAATTTGAATTTTGATTATTTTGCACATTTACATAATAAAAAATAAATCAAATATTAGATAAAATAATTTATAAATATTTACACTTTATGCTTCTACAAGTCTTACAAGATATAATTTATAAACTAATTAACAATTACATTACATTTTATACATTTACATAATTAAAAATGAACATTTCATATACTTCAAGCTTCGAATTAGACATTTTGTCTTCAATCTACAGAATCAATAATTGCACTTCATCCTGTATCATATACTAGTAAACCCAATAAAAAAATTATACAATAAAAATAACCAAAGGGTTCAGAAGATTAAATCAAACAATCATTGATGCCTTGTTGGATGCTTATACTAAATACTTAAAAAACATAAAATCTGCAAAATAAATTAGCAACAGATTTTATTGGATTTAAAAAGAACAAAAAAAATTAAAAATTAACAAGATATATTGTAAAACATTTAAAAAGATGGGTTGGGAGTCTAGGACGGGTTGAATGGCTAAGAAACCATCAAACCAAGTAATAAAAAATTAAACTAACACTAAATGAGCCAACAAAAATAAACAGTCGAGATAAAGTGTAGAAGCAGCAAGCAGAATCGAATTAGGCATCCAACCAGAAGAACAAAAAACAAGAAAAGCTTATAATCCCAAGATTAAACCAACTGTTATATAAGTAATGATGTATTGCCTATTACAATAATATAAAAAAAACTAATAGCAGAGATACAGTGTAGAAGCAGCAGGCAGAACTGAATTAGACAGTCAACCAGAAGAACAAAAAGTAAGAAAAGCTCATAATCCTAAGATTAAACCAACTATTATATAAGTAATGATTTATTGCCTATGACAATAATATAGAAAAAATTAATAGTAGAGATATAGTGCAGAAGCAGCAAACAGAACTGAATTAGACAGTCAACCAGAAGAACAAAAAGCAAGAAAAACTCTTAATCTCAAAGTTAAGCCAAGTGTATTATCTATTATATAAGTGATGATCTATTGATTATTACTAGAATATAAGAAAAAATAAGTAGCTGAGATACAATACAGAAGCAGCAGAACTGAATTAGACAGACAACCAAAAGAACAAAAGGCAAGAAAAATTCTTCATCTCAAAATTAAACTAAGTGTATTATCTATTATATAAGTAGTTAAATAACAAAGCTAAGTTGCAACTCTTATAAAAAATACTATTGCCATCATAGCTCATCAATTCACAACATGTAACATAACACCAAGTGCAATATCTGTAACTTTTAAAACTATTGAAGAAAAACACAACGGCATAAATATAACAATATTAAACCATAAAATTCAACAGTATATAATAATATAAATGCAGTATTAAACCACAGCATTCAACAAGATATAAATATAGTATTAAACTAGTAAACGATAGCATGCAACAATATTAACTTATACCAATCAACAGTGCCAAACAACAACAAATTAGAATAATAACCAAAACCATACAATATGCATATGGCTATGAAGATGGGATCAAAGCATGTCACCAACTAATCCGTCATATCGAGCTTTCAAAATCTAAAAAACTCACATGTAAGTTTTCTTCTTCCATTAACTCTTGCTGAAACAAACAAATGGTTAATTAAAAAAGTATATATTATGACTAATCTGAACACTAAACTTTCAAAGTTGATAGAATATAATAACTTGAAATTATGTCTTACTAGTGGGTTCTTAATATTGTTTTAATAACCTCTAATATAACTAGATACGCAAACAAGTATATTAACTCTTTGAGGATAAAGAGCTCCTATAATCATCAATAAGTCTACCACATGTACTAAATGCACATTCAGATGCAACTATTGTTATAGAAATTGTCAAGGTGTCGTTAGCCATCTTGGATAGACATGGATATTTTAGGGCATTCATGTTCCACCAATCAAGAACATCAAATTGATCATTACTGCGCATGTATAAATCTTCCTCTAAATAGATTTGCAAGTCAGATTTTGAGGGTTGAACATAACCTAAAGCTACAACAAAATCAGCAAACCCAAGTATGCAATCAAAACTACTGGATGAGAAAAATGCTTCATTTGGTGTATATGAAGATTCTGAAGCACTTGCTGAGCTAGTAGCAACATCAACTGCATATGGATTATATATTTCTCAAATAACATCCTCAACAATCTTAATCTTAGATTCTTATTCAGTAGAAGATTATATTTTAGGAAAAGTGAAATTGATAAACTTCATCTTTAAATGACGATCTAGCATAGCTGCAACAGACATAAGTAAATTGCATATACCCTAGTACATATAAAATTTGGTTGTCATGACAATTGTCATTTGCTTTATGTATGTATCAAATGAGTTGCATTTCTCTAGTAGCAACTTCTTCACATGCATGATTATCGGAAGAAAAATATTTGTGGTGGGATAAGAACAACCAAAAATTACTTTAGTAACATTATGAAAAACAACAAAAAATTATCTTATTTGCTCAAACTTAAGCCATTCAAAATCTTGAAATAACCACCTATAATTGCTATCTCGAGCAGGTTAATGCATAAAAATATTGTGATAAAGAAAAGCAGATTCTAGCAATAAGTAAGTTGAGTTTCAACGGGTCGAAACATCAATAGATAGGCCTTTTGAAGAAAAATTCCTAATTGCTTCGCCACTTCTACAAATTTATGTAACCTTGATAGAGACTTTTTGAGATATTTTACTGACTCCCTGATTTTATGAATTATTTCTTGAACCTCCTTCAATCCATCTTGAACCATGATATTTAAGATGTAAGCACAACATTTAACATGAAAAAATGCCCTAAAAATGTAACTTGTCTATGGGCTGAAAATTAACTTTAAGAGCATTAGCAATGATGTTATTATTGCTAGCATTGTCTATGTAATAGTGGACATCTTATCCTAAATATTTTAATCCAATAAATAATCACATTTAACATCACAAATAAAAGTACCAGTATGTGGTGGCTCAAGCTCAATAAAATTAATGATTTGCTTATGCAATTTCCATGATTCATCAATGTAATGAATTGTTAAACACATGTATCCAATTGTTTTATTGGAAGTCTAATAATCAGAAGTTAATGAGACTTTAATTATGCCTTTAAGATATGTTCTCAACTTATCTTTCTCATATTCATAAACTTTCATGCAGTCATTCTTTATAGTGTTTCTAGAGACCCTCTCATAATTTGGATTCAAGACCTTCAACAAAATGTTGAACCATATATGCTTAACAATCATAAAGAGGTACTCATGCACAAAAATCATTTTTGTAATAATTTCTCTAATTTGAAGCTGATCATAATTTTTTGGGTCATAAAACATAGGAATGTCAATTTTTGTATTGGCATCAGAATGCATGAAATTTAATAATTATAGTGTTTATTTTTGGATGGGGGACACCACGCTGATCTTGAGGGATATTTATTGAAGTGATCGGGTACGACATTGAGATATGATGTACTATCTCGAAAGATAGAGACATCACCCTTCAATGGATCTAATCACCTGCTAAGGACTCCAAAGGCATGATGGGTCTTCAAATATACCCGAGATTTTTCTCCTGCTTTACATGGATGAATAAAATATGGTTTATATTAAACCGAGTTCTAAAGTTTTTTATGAAGGCAAGCCTTTATAGTTAATTACATCCTAAGGAAGGTGAATTCCTTAGGAATGCTCCCGATTAAAGTAGGCAATTAGAGTGTCCAAAGATTTCAAGGTTAGACCATCAAAGGATTGGCTATATTTGAAAAATTAATGGGGATAGTCAAGTAGAGAGACTTATTTTAAAAGTAAAAGGAGATTAGTAGGGAACACTCATGATAGTAAGAAGCCTAGTAAGTGCTCCAATCTATCCTATGGTGAGGCTTTATATATTTGAAGTTGAAGAGAATTATTTATTTGAGTTGAATTTTATTAGATTGCTAAGCCTTATAATCCACCAACACACAGTTGTGGAGATGCCTAAGAGGTAATGATATATGCTTGTAGCCCAAAAAAAATAGCAACCTCAGATCTTAAATCTAGGGAGCTTTAACATAAGCCAAAGCACGGCCTAAATCTAAGCAAAGATGGGCATAAAGTTTACCTCCACGATAGAGGATAAACCACCCGACTGTTAGGCTTACAATAGCCTAGAGTGGCTGCCAGCTAACTCCTCCTATGCTTTAAATCCATATGGTCCAATCATATGATTTGCAAGATAGCTAGGTTATTGTTTATTTAAAAAGAAACTAAAGTCTTTAAACCCACTCCTAAGGGACTAGAGCATGAGTGGTATGAGCAATGACTTAGTCTAATGTAAAATCTTTTCAATTTTTTATGTTAATTTTGACTCTTCATTTGGAAAAAAGCTTTAGGACATCGATGCCTACATGCATTGTGAAAATGGATTATAGGCTAAATCAGAGAGAAATGGGTGTTTTACAACATAGAGGAGGCCATCAAAGGTTAAGCCTTTCCCTATCATGCAAGGATGAAAATCCTCTATTTTCAAGACCAAAATAATATGATATGCATGCTATGAAACATTCAACCATTCAACTAAGGGGTTGATAAATTTTTTAATTATCTTATTTAAAGCCTAAGCTTTATGGTGAGGTTATAAATTATTTGAAACTTTAGTTATGAGTTATAGTTGGGTAGAAAAAAAAATTTTATCCTACAAGCCTAATCGCATCCAGGCCATACATTAAAGCATCATTCATAAGAAACTATGAAAATATGTTATTTCTAATGCGCAATTTAAACATAACATCAATCACTTTTATAAAACTAGCGCAAAAAATTAAGAGGCCGGTGCGATCAGGTATAGTCGTACAACCCAAAAAGAAAAGATGGATAACCTAGCTCTACTCTTATACAAATTACAAAATAATAATTATAATTTATTATTAATGAATGCTAGGGGGTCTTCAAACCTTCAAGTATTCATGTCTTTTCCATCTCTATGTCTTCATTTTATTTGATTTGCTCCACTTCATAGGCATTACATGGCACCCCAGGACAAAGCCTTCTAGCCAATGCTCATCCTAAACCCCATAGCACTAATCCTAATTCTTAATTATAAAATTATATTAAAAATAGAAAAAGTAAATCTAACTACACCTATAAAATAGATATTAGTTAAACAACATACAATCCCCAGCAGTTATATCATAATTTAGACTTAGCACCCTAAACATGAGTAACTAAGCCCACCTGTTCTAGCTTGGGTTATGCTTAGGGGCTTAAGCATCCTTAAAAGAGGGCATTTATATTTATTTTAAGTGGCCCCTTAAGCATAATCTCTTGCAAAAAATATGATTAGTCTAATCACGGCCTACCATCCAGTCTACGAAGCATACACCCTAGTATCTAGTCTATAATAATATATCACAAAAGAAAATATACATCATACCAAGCACCACCCTAACATAAAGCTAGAAATCATGACTTAATTCTAATGTGTGTGTTAAGGCTTGTGTGGTATGTCTTCCTAGGCATTAATGTTATGTTTTCTAAATATGAAAGGGTTTAATTTAACATAAAGGGTTGATTTCTCTTTAAATGGTATAATTGATTTGAGAATTTTAATTTGTGTTTTCTTTTGTTTCATATGACTACACTTAGCAACTAAGTGTTATAAAGAGAAAAAAATGGATTGCTCTCTTTCATCCCCACCTTAAACTACTTTCTAAAGCATGCTAATTTGATTTAGTTCTCTTTAATGAATGGACTTATTAAATAATTTAATTAACTCTTAATTTAGGTTCACTCTAAATAATTCCATTCAACATGAAAGGTATCTTGAGATTAATCTAATTAAACTACTATGACATGACATATGTTCAATCATTCCTTTCCATTACATGTAACATGCATATGATATTAATCCTAAGTATTCTTATACATGCAACCTATTTGGGCACACTTTATATGATGGATGTAGATACATATACATTTGAAGCTTACATTTTCCTTTTTTTTTTGAATTATTTAATCATATCAATTTAAAGCTCCATCCAAATTTTAATAAAAATACATATGAAAGAGAGCTCCAAATCACATGTTAATTTAATAACTTAGTCACTCATAAATGCATGGATTTTTGATAAAAGAAAGAGGGGTTCTAATTTCATAATTAAATACACACACACATGTATAAGAGACATAAGCTAGGACATTGCTAATTAGGGAAGTGGGGTAATCAAATGACCTCCTTGGGGCTAAATAAAGCCTCGTATTCCTAGGATGTCCAGACTAAACACTTACTTTTGTCAACTACACATGGATGTATACATAAATAAAGGAATAAGAACCATGTAAAGATTGTATTTTTATTTAATTGAAACATTTATGCATATGGATTGAAGTCATATCCAAATTTTAATATAGAAATACATGTAGATGAAATAAAATAAGTACGTGTCTCTATTAACTAGGGAAGTTAGGTAATCAAATGACCTTCTTGGGGCTAACTAAAGCCTTGTGTTCTCGGGATGTTCAAACTATATTCTTATTAACATTCAAATACATGTAAAATCACATATGAATTAAGAAAAAGAAAGCTTCACTCCATACAATTAAGGTATAATCACATACATCTCTTATGTATTTATAATTATCATCACTACACATGTTATCATTCATTTATAAACTTTTAGAAAATATATTTGGATTTAATAGTGATAATAGCCACACATATAATAAATTAAATCAACACATGCAAGCTTTACATAAAGAAAATTTCATTTTTATTCGATTACTTTTGAAAGATGTGGATGCATGAAACTAAATGACATATAACATTTAACATGATTGGAGAGGAATAATCAAATACAAACATGTGTTTCATTCAATCAAATTAATTCTTAAGGACAATCAAACCAAATAAAATTATTTAAAATAAACCAATGCTTTCTTAATGTTATTTTTTAATTTTATATTCAATTTGACTTAACAAATGTAAGAAGGAGTTTGCTAATCTTAAAACATCCCTATGTTTGTAAGTTAATTGGGTTTAATGAAACATGATTAAGTTAATTTTATGGGTTAATTAAGTTGTAATATGCATTATAGTGAAAATATTCTCGTCTTCATCTATCCCTTTGGAAGGATAAATGAAAACAAAAATATTTGCCTTTGTCGGGACACCTCGCAGATCCACAGATGTTCTTATTAGGGTAATCGGGTACGATATTGAGAAAAGGTGTACTATCTCAAAAGATAGAATTCACCACTCGACAATGAACCTAATCACCTCAATAAAGACTCCTAAGGACTATGGGTCTTCGTATATACTAGAGATTCTTCCCCTACTTTATATGAAAAAGTAAAGCAGAGTTTATTTTAAACTAGGTTCGTTAAGTTCCCTATGGAAGCAAGCCCCCATAGTTAATTACATCCTAAGGAATGAGATTTCTTAGGAATACTCTCAATTAAGGTAAATGATCGTTATCTCTAAAGATTTCAAAGATAGAACTATCAATCGATTTGGTTTATTTTTGAAAGATCAAATGGGATTGATCAAGAGGAGGGAGTTCTTATCGAAAATAAGGGAAGATAAGTAAGGGATGCTTATGATACTAGGAATCCTAGTAAGCATCCCAAACTATCATATGGTTGGGATTTGTATTTTTGAAATTTAATTGATTTATTTATTTTAGTTGGATTTTTATTAGAAATATAAGGCTTACAATTCCATGATATAAGGACATGGAAATGCCTAAGAGGTGAGGATTTATGCTTGTAGCCCACAAAGGGAAGTAGCAACCTCTGAACCTAAATCTAGGGAGCTTTGGCGAGGGTCAAAGCACGACCTAAATCTAAGATGAAAATGGGTATTTGGTTTACCTCCACAACAGAGGATAAACCACCCAACTGTTTGGACTTACAACCGCCTGGGGGTGGCCACCAACTAACTCCTCATATGATTTTAAATGCATGTAGGAAAGTCATATTCTTTTGCAAGATAGCTAAGTTATTATTTATTTAGAAAGAGACTAAGTCCTTAAACACACTCCCTAAGAGACTAGATCATGCAAGGCATGATTAATGACTTAAATCTAATACAAATTTTATTATATTTTATTTTTATTTTTAGACAATTCATTTGACACAGGCTTATAGGATTCATATGTCTAATGAATGAGAAATTAGATTGTATGCCAAAATAAGCAAGAAAGGAGGTGTATTTCTACCATGGCTCTCAAAGGTCTAGCCAAGTTCTTTGGCAAAGGGGGAAGCCCTCCATAACAAGAGTGAAACAAGATCCTTTTTATGCATGATATGAAAGCATACAACATTTAGCTAAAATGTTGCTAAATCTTTTATCTTATTTTATGACCTAAGCTTTAGGTGAGATTATGAGTTATTTAGTTTTGAGTGATTAGTTGGATAGAAATTTTATTTTTTTCTCTAAGAGCCTACTCGCATCTAGTCCATTCATCAAAGCAAGAAAGAAATTAGGAAAACATGTCATCTTAATGCACAAGCTAAACAAATATCAATCAATTTATAAAGCTAGCGCAAAAGAATAAGAGATATTTTGTGGTCGGGCTCCATCGCACAAACCCGAAAATAAATTGGGTAGTCGTGTTCTATTCTTATACAACCCGGATTACAAATAAATTAATTATAATCAAAAAGGAATTCAAGCTATGGGGTCTTCATATCCTCATTTCTTCATTCTTGTTTCTTCTTTCTTCTTTCCTTCATTTCTTCTTTTCTTTCTTCTTTCTTCTTTTGGTTGGTTGGAATGTGGATGCTACAAAGGTTTCACATTGAGCATAAGACATAGCCTTATAACTAATATTCATCCTAATCCCCTATAACAATCATTCCAAATCCTAATTATAAAATTACATGAAAATGAGAAAAGTAAATCTAATTAAAACTTGCAAAATAGAGATTAGCTAAACAAACCATATGATCCCAAGCATGTATATGAATAAATTAGACTTAGCACCCCACACATGAGTAACCAAGTCCACCTGGCCTATTTTGGATTATGCTTAGGGGTATAAGCAACTTGCACAGTGAAAACAGTTATATTTTTATTACAACATCCCTTAAGCACAATCCCCTACAGAAGACAATGACTAGACTAAGATCATCCTATCATTCAGTTTACGCACATACACCCTAACATCCAGACTAAAATATTATATCACAAAATAAAAGAAAACATCAAATCATGCACCGCCCTAACACAGGACTAAAAATGGTGACTTAGCCTAATGTATGTGTCATTTAAGGTTTGTATGGTATGTCTAAGCTAGGCTTTAGAGTTGAAGTTTTCTAAGTATGAAGGGTTCTCAATTTAGAAGGGTGGTTTCAATTTAAGTTGTTTAGTTGATTTGTTCATTTTATTTGATGATTTGATTTGATTTGAATGAACCTACACTTAATTACTAAGTGGTGTAAAGAGAGAAAGGAGAAGAGAACTTCTCTTTCCTCCCTACCTTAAGTAATTTCTAAGGTAGATTCATTATTGATTTTTATTTAGTGAATATTTTATTATATTTTTTAATTAATCCTAAGTTTAGATTTACCCTAAACAAACCTATCAAATAAGAAAGGCATTTTAAGATTAAGTAAAGTGAATTAGTATCACAAAACACACAACACTTTATTTCTTTCCAACATGTATAACATGCATATGGATGAAGCCTAAGCATATCTATACATGCAATGCAAGTATTTAGCACACCTTAATGATGAATGCTAAGAGATGTTGCTTGAGAAAATTTGGATGCTTTATGATGCATGATTTTGTTAGGTAGAAAAGAGAGGGATTCTTTTATCCATTATTCAAATGCATATTTACAAGTATAAAAGACATAAGTGAGTATAGCGCCATTGTTTTCTACACCAAGGGTATAAGGCACAAGTCCTTCTTAGGGCTACTTAAAGCCTCGTAAGCCCGGAATATCCAAACTAATATACCACATTCTTAAATACATGTGCATGTACACAAAAGAAATGAATGGAAAGAGAATTATGCAAAAAGTTTATGTTTGTTTGTTTGATTTGATTATTTAGTTTACATGTGTGATGTGGAGTTCCTTCTTAAATCATGACATAGGAGTATATAGGAATGGATTTAAGCAAGTGTTATATTCTTTTCAAATGGACTATACACTTTGCAAATCCTATACAAACCTATGTTAAGAAAAGAGAAGGGAAATCACATAACACATTGTTATGTTATTCACATGCAAGCTTATAAATATTTATAAGTAGCATACCTTTCATTTGTTATATTTGATTTCTAAGTTTTGAAAATAATTTTGGATTTAGTAGTGATAATAGCCATTCATATTCTTACCTTAGCCAAAACATGCAATTTGACATAAAGGAAATATTTCATTTTAATTTGATTTTTTAAAAGACGTGAATGCATAATTTCATATGACATACACATTTAGCATGCTAGAAAAGAAACAAAGTGATGTAAGCATGTAACTTCACTCGCCCTAATTAATTCCTAAAGACAATCCTATGGAATAAGATCATTTAAAGTGAATCAAATTGTTTAAGGAAATTTTTAGTTTTATTTTAAGTTTGATTTGATTCGGGAAAATGTGAAAAGGTTTGCTGGTCCTAACCCATTACCCCCATGTGTGAGTTGATTTATTTTATTTTTTTAAGAACCATTAGATTGATTTTATATTTTGTTTAGGTTAAGGTGTACATTAAGTCCATTAATTACCCCTTGCCTACACCACTTTAACATATTTAACCAAATAATTATGAGCCATTGTATGACATAAAACTACAAGGAATTTAAATCTATAATGCATCTAAGAAAGAAAGGGGCCTAATGCATTTGGCTCACAGTTAATGATTGATTAAGCTAAAAGGTTTAATTTAAGTACTTTGATAACCCTTCTCACACATATGGGTTAGATTTGATTTCCTTAAGTTTACTTAGATTATTGAACACCTAAGTATCTACCCAAGGAAGGGTTGATTAACAGATTAAGTTTTTGGATTAATTTTATTTTAAAATTTTGATTAATTAAGTCATTTATTAAAGTGATTAAACTATTTAATTAATTTGCACCTTGATTAGATTTTTATCAAAATGAAATAAACTTAGAGGAAAAGATTTGAGAAAGAACTCCTAATCTCATTCCATAAGTCCATTCACTATTTTAAGATAATTAGCAAACTTAATTAATGAATTTATCACTATTTAATAGGTTAATTAATCATTTAATTAATTAAGAGAGTAATTAGGAGTGAATCAAGAAATTTCCTTAATTAGACCATTAATAAATCCCAAAAAAATTAGAGGAGGCAGAAGTCATCCCACTAAATATACCTAAGAAGTTTGGAATTAATCAATGGCATAATTAGGGAGTAATTAATATAATTACATTCCTAATAAAAACCCAAATCACATGAAATTTATTATTTAAAATCAATTAAACTTACTTTTATATTATTTCCCTTTGAAATATCTTCAAAATGCATTTGAGTTTGTATTTTTTTTATTTTTCTACATTTAATTATGTAATTTTGAAGTTTTTGTTATTAGAGAGTAATTAACTAGCCTAATTTTATAACTAATCCGATCGGCGCCACGTGGATAGCTGATGCGGCACATGCTTTCCACATTGCGTGATAGGATTGGTTATTTAAGTTGTCACATTGGCTACACAGTCAACCGAAGGCGCTACGTGCTTTCCCTTCAACCGTCCAATCAAAGATCAGATGGTCAAGATCAAGCCCGTGGTATTAAAGGGATTAAATAGTGGATCTAATGTGTTTTAATCAGGACTGTCCATCCAAAACATCCAGGATGGATAGTCCATGATTCATCCCTCTTGGCGGCACGTCGCTCTCTTAGGCTTGATCCGAGCATTGAGTAGGGATTGATCACACACCATCAAGAAGGGATAAGCAAGGCATCCAATGGTCAAATTCACTTGAGGTCACACTTGTCTTCACAAAGGACCAAAGAAAATCTAGCCTAAGCTCAGTTTTGAGGCATACCTCGCCGAAGGCTATCACTAGCGCTCCCAACCGTCGAGGTAGCTTCGTCTAGTGGAGATGAAGCCCTGTTGAAAGTTTGAAGGCTTGAGGTTGAGTGGATCTTCCTATTGGCCAAACTCCTCTTCAAATGCTTGTGGCTTTGATCTAGACCCCTCTTCCCGTGGCTTGAACACTTGGGACACCTTGGGTAAGCTAGATTGAGTCCTCTGAAGGTGCTTGAAGGAGGAATTGAGCTATGGTGCTGAATTGAGCAAAGTGGAAATTCCAATGAGCTCCCCTATTTTGGCTTTGAAGAAATCCAAAAATGGAGAAATCAAAAGAGCTTTTAAAATCTTGGGAGAGCTTAGCAATGCTTCCTTTGAGTTCCTAGAGCTTAATCAAATGTGAGTGATCTAAATTCAAGTGAAATTAGGGGGAGTATATCTTCCCCCACAAGGATCGGACAATCAAGTTTGCACATGCCATTTTGATCAAATTTACTTGATTAATTGGGTTGGTTAGGCCGTTTGAGGTGGCATGTGATTCATTTTTGGCAGAGGGGAGTAGTGGTGGAGTTTTCATGTGCTCATTTGAGTGGGGGAGTGATCCCATGTGAAGAATTTGGGTGGTCAATTTTAGCCTTGGGTTGGGTTTGGCTGACCCAAATTCATTGGGTCATGTGCACCACACTCATTAGTGTCCACTTGGTGTCAAGTGACCATGAAAAGTATATGACCAAATTCTAAGTGGAATTGGCCATAGGTTACCCCTTGACCTTGGGATAAAATGGTCATTTGACTTTGATTTTACTTTGGACAGATTTAGAATAGTTTGAAATTTCGTTGGTCCAAATTTCAAAAAATTTGGAGTTGATTTGATGTCATTTGGCTCATGTTGACCCATTTAGGCCAAAATGGGTCAACTTGGGTCAAGTTGACCAATTGGTCAAATTGGGTCAAACCAAGGGTTGGGTCAAGTTCATATGACTATTTAAAATGTGTTGGCATCATTGGTTTGGTTTAATTTGATTTATATTTAGTTTTAGTTCATTTGATTTCATTTAGGTCAAATGGGTCATGTTGACCAATTTGACCTATTTGACCCAATTGGGCTAGGTCATCAGTTGGTTTAGGTTTGGTTGGACATTTAAAATGTTTTGCAATCTTTGGTTCCAATCAAGTTTGATTTGATTTGATTTTGGCTCAATTTCACCTTTCAGGTCAAGTTGGGTTCATGGTCAATTGGGCTAGGTTGGGTCTAGTTGGCCAATTGAGGCTTTGGTCAAGTTCAATAAGTGGCTTAGAATGAATTTGATCCATTGGTTGCAATCAATTTGGCTTAGATCAAGATTTGACACATTTTGACTTTTAGGTCAAGTTAGGTCAACTTGAGTCAAGTAGCCAATTGGGCTAGGTTAAGCTTAAATGATGACTTGGTCAAGTTCAAACATTGATCATGAATTAGTTTTGATCAATGGTTTCAATAAATTTGGCCTATGGTAGATTTTAGCTAGTTTAGATTTCATTTTGGCTAAGTGTTGACTTGGTCAACCCTTAAGTTTGGCTTGATTTGACCCAATTTGAGTGATTGATCATCTTATGATGATTGTTACTCACAATGTGAGGCTTATGTGGGCTTAGTTCAATCCAATTTGGGTAGGATTAGAATTTAGATCAAAAGAGTACTTTAGGTTACTTTGGGTCAAGTGATCCTAAGCGGGTCAATTGACTTGATTAAGGCTTGATTCAAGTTTGGTTCAACTCACATATGGACTTATGATTGAAATATAAATTCATTTGCGAGTGATTTGGAGTCAAATGGGTTTCAATTCATTTGACAATTTAAAGTTCAAAGGATGAACATGATTTTGATTTGGGTTTGAGTTTTGAATTTAGTTTTGATTTGATGATTAAATTTTGTATTCATATTTGGATTCATGATTGAAGGATTAATTGAATCATGAAGAAAATCCAAGGGTTTGAATTTATTTGAGTAGGATTTGGCTTAGTTCAAAAATTTGACTTGAAAGGGTGTAGGTTGGATTTAGGTTGAGTTTGGATTTGAGTTTTCAATTTAGTTTGATTATTTGAATTTATATTGCATTTATATTTATGAATATAAATGAGAATATAAATAGATTATGAGAAAATCTTTTGAATTTGATTTGATTTGGATTTGATTTGAGCTAAGTCTAGAAGATGACATCAAGATGGCTTAGAAAAGATTTTAGATTTGGACTTGAGTTTTGGATTTAGTTTTGGTTATTTGAATTTATATTCATTTATATTTGTGAATATAAATGAAAATATAAATGGGTTATGAGAAAATACTTTGAATTTGAAGTGGTTTGAATTTGATTTGAGCTAAGTCCATAAGATGACATCTAAATAGCTTAGGAAAGATTTTGGACTTGAAATTAATTATGGATTTCAATCATTTGGAATTGATTCATGATTTGAGGAAAGCTATTAGAATTGATTTAAGGTTTGGAAAATTCAATTAAGTTGGAATTGATTTGAAATTTGATTTGGAATTGGTTTGAATTTGGAGTCGGCTTGGATTTGGAGTTTGATTATGATTTGAAATTGATTTGAGAAAATCAATTAAGTTAAAATTGATTTGAGAAAATCAATTAAGTTAAAATTGATTTGAAATTGAAGTTAGTTTGGATTTGTGGTTTTGACTTGAAAGAAGGGAGTAGGGATTTGGTTCAAGCTATAGGGCAAGCAAGTTTTCCTAACACCCCTAAGGCATGACCTATTCCTATGGCTAACTCTTCTAAGTCTCTAAGGTTAGGTTAAGTGTTTACCTAATCACTAGAAGTATCTTAAAACTAAGAATACTCTGAGTGTTTAAGATGAACCCTATGTCTAAGATAGAGAGGTTGAGAGCTCATTCTAAAAATGGGGTCAACATGCATTAAGTTCATTAATTACCCCTTTTCTATGTTACCTTAACATTGTTATCCAAATAATTGTGAACTGATATGATATACAAATGAATTGAATTGCAATGATCAAAAAAATGAAAGGGCCTAATGCAATTTGGCTCATAATTAATGATTAATTAAATTAAGGAATTAATTAAGTGCTTTTATGGTTTACCCACCCATATGGGTTAATCATTATTTGCTTAAATGACTTTAGGCTATCAAACACCTAAAGATCTACCCATGGATTAATTAGGATTGAATACATTCTAGATTTTAGTTAGACTAATTAAGTAATTAATTAGTCAATTAGTCCTTAATTAATTTTTCTTGAAAAGTGAAGTGAACTTAAGAAAAAGATTATAAAAGAGGTCCCATTTTTTATTTCAGCTCTCTGATGTCAATTAAAGTATTTTAAAACAATTTTGATAAATTTTCATAATTTTTATAAATTTATTAATTTATTTTACTAACATAGACACTTTGAACTTCAAAATTTAATATTTCCCGATCAAGAAGTCATTTTGATATGAAATTTTTAGGGTAGCTAGATTTTAACCTCAATTTTAATTCTTAAAGTTTTCAAATCAATCTGATTTGTATTTTTAGATTAATTAATAAAATTTAATTTTCACTAAAACTTAAATTAACTTCAGAATACTCACTAAAAATTAGGGATTTTGGATTTGTTGGATTCCTCTCGAAAACAAGAATACAACAAGCCCTTATTTAAAAATTTTTATTAAGTATTTTATTTTCTATGAATTTTTAAAATTTTAGGTAATTTTAATAATTTTTAAATTAAAAAAATCTCCAATTTTCGTATTTAACCCAGTCAACACCATGCGATGCTGACTGAGCCACGTGTTTCCATGTGTTGTCATGCGATTGCGTCATTATGGTTTTACACACTTATGTGGCGAACTTCATAGACTATGCCGTGTGGCCTTTGAGTGGGAAAATGACATGTTTCGATCAGACGGTCCAGATCAAATCCCAAGATCTGAGGGATGAAATTAGGCACATATCTGCTCTAATCTCAGCTGTCCATCCCTATTGAAGGGGGATCGGATGACTAGCGAATCACCTTCTTCCCATGTGATGAAACCAATGGGTTAAGAGCTGGAAATCATGAAAGCAGGGTCCATTTGAGTTTTACAAGATTCTTAAAAAAACTATTTTTGTATTAGGATTGTTCAAAATGAAAGATAAAGGAAATTCTAAGGGAAAATCACATCACCACAAACAAAGAAACCTATGGCTGGCTAAAGGATTTGAAAGTTATCTCACCGGGGATAGTTTTTGGTAGCTGCGTTGATCCGAGCATACTCCTGGATGAGAGATGAAGCCTTGGGATGAATCTAGACCCTTGCCTCCCCATGGAATGTTGTATACACCAATGGTTGCCACCTCTTTGCCAAAATCTGCTCAATTTTGGTGTTTTTCTAGCCTAAAGGAAGTGGGGAAAGGGGTCTTGATGCTTGGAGGAGCTCCTGGAGTGTGTGCAATGGCAGAAGAAGTTCTTTGGAGGCCTCTCTTTTTCTCTTCATAATGGTGGCCAAAAATCCCCACTAATGGTGATTTTTTGCTCCTAGTGGGTGTCCTATGGCTGGTGGCTGGGAATGGCAAGGAATCATCCTAGATGGCTTGGTTTGGTTGGTCAAGGCTTGGGAGGTGGCTACCAAGAGGGATTAGTGGGTGTCATATGGGTTTCAAATGCTCCAATGGGGGAGGTGAGGTGAATTCATCTCCCCATGATTCATGGCCAACCTAACCACCTCTTAGGTCAGGTTGGGCAATGTCCTAAATACATAGGTGGACCATTGGGAGGGTACCAAGTGGCCAAGAAATAGAAATAACCACTTACATAGGTGATTTATCTCATGTGATACCCTTGACCAAATGGTAAAATTATTATTTGGCATTGGACTTGATTTGGACAGATTTAAAATGAGTCAAAAGTGAGTTGAGCCAAATTTCAAGTCATTTGGAGTTCATTATGTTCAACTTGACTCAATTTGATCCATTTAGGTCAAATTGGGTCAAATCAGGTTAAGTTGACCAATTGGTCAAATTGGGTCAAACCAAGGGTTGGGTCAAGTTTATATGATCATTTGGGATGTGTTGGTGTCATTAGTTTGGTTTAATTTGGCTTAGATTTGATTTTGGTTCATTTGAATTCATTTGGGTCAAATGGGTCAGGTTGACCAATTTGATCAAATTGGCCAAATTGGCTTGGGTCATGGCTTGGCTTGGGTTTGGTTGATCATTGGGAATGTGTTGTAGCCTTTGGTTGAGTTCAATTTGGATTTTATTGGGTTTTAAGTTGGTTTGACCCTTTAGGTCAAGTTTGGTTTGATAGGTCATTTGGGTTTAGTGGATCAATTGGGCTCAATTGAGGCTTTGGTCAAGTTCAATAGTCAATTTGTAATAAACTTAAGCCATTGGTTATAATCAATTTAATTTAGATTTTGATTTGACCCATCTTGGCCATTTAGGTCAATTTGGGTCAACTTGGGTCAAGAGGGTCAAGTGGGTTAGGTTTGGCTCAATTGAAGGTAAAGTCATGTTCAAGTGTTGGTTTTGGGTTAGTATGAATCATGGGTTTCAATAGATTTGGCTTAGGTTGCAATTTGGTTAGTTCATGTTTATATGGATTAAAGGGTTGACTTGGTCAAAGGGCTAGGTTGACTTGGTTTGATCTAATTTATGATAATTGATCAACCTATGATGATCAACAATCATGTCATAAAGTTTGTATTAGTTTAACTCACTTTGATTTGGATTGAATTGGAGTTTGGTTCATGTAGGTCAAATTGGCCACTTTGGGTCAAGTGAACCAGTTGGATTTAGTTGGCTTGATTTTGGGTTGAGTTTGATTTAGTTGAGTTTATATATGGATTTGAGATTGATATTTAAATTCAATTGCAATTGGCTTGAGTTCAAATGTGTTTTAGTTCATTTGAAAATTTCAAGTCAAATGAGCTAAGTTGGGTTTGACTTTGTTTGATTTTGATTTAGCTTGATGATTGTAAGTTTCATTTATATTTGAAATGGTGATTGAAGGTATAATTAATTTATGAGAAAATCAAATAAATTTGGGTCTTGGAACGAAGGAACTTTGCTAAGTTCATGGAGTTGGTACATATAACTCAGGTTTGGATTTTTTTATTTAGTTTGATTTAGTTTTGATTGTTTGATTATAGATTTGATTTATATTTGGGAAGATAATTGAAGGAATAATTGATTCATGAGAAAATCAATTGAATTGGAAATGATTTGTGTTAGGATTTTGCTAAGCTCATGAAGGTTAGTTCATAGGGCTTATAAAGGGTTTTGATTTAATTTGATTTATTTTGATTTAGTTTTGATCATTTGAATGTATATTTGATTTATATTTAAGAATATGATTTAAGATATAAATTGATTATAAGAAAATCAATTAATTTTGGATTGGTTTGGATGGGACTTTGGCTAAGTTCATCAAGGTTGATTCATGTGACTTAGGAAGGGTTTTGATTTGATAGTAGATTTTGACAAATTGGATTTGAAATTGGGTTTGGTTGTAAGTTTGGTTGATATTTTGAAGGGCTGAATTGATCTTTGAGAAACTCAATTGAGTTTGGATTGATTTGGCTTTGGCTAAGGTTAGGTCCATAAGATAAAATTATAGGGATTAGATTGATTTGATTTGATTGGGAATTGGTTATGGATTTGAATTTGGTATTTTGAATTGAATTTGAGATTTGGTTTTGAGAGGGTGAACAAGGATTGGGTTTAGGCTACATGGTAAGTGAATTTTTTATAATTCCTAAGGCATAGCTTAATCCTGTGATTAATCTTTCTAAATCTATAGGCTTAGGTTAAGTGTTCACCTAAGTGCTAGAAGTGTCTTATGACCAAGAAAGTCTTAGTGTCTAGAAGATTCTTAGGTCTAAAAGAAAGATTGAGAACTCACTCCAAAAGTGAGGTCAATAATAATTTATGTCTTTTATTAGGAAAAATCAATAACTTGTTTATTCTTTATTTTAAAATTTTCACATCTTTGACATGCCTCAGTAGTTGTGAAGTAGTGTATGTTTTATATTTATGAAATTTTGTACGACGACAAATACATTGTAAAGAAGGTGTAGAAATTCCTTTGAATATTGATGTAGTTTCAATGAAATATTCTCAAACTATAGACGCTCTTTTCCTACCTTTCTTTTGTGGGAGTTCTGTGTTTGTAGTCAAAATTAACTGTGCCTCTAATCTAATTAGTTCTACAGAAATATTCAGATTTTCATTAGTATTTTCAACTTCTATAGATATATCATTAACAGATGATGCACTTCGAGAAAGGTTCAAGGTTTACATGATAACAAACTAAATAAAAAGATAAAAATATGAATTAAAACTAACTAAAAATAATTTCACTAGTCCATAAAATATTACATTTCTTATAGACGGAATGCATAAAGAAGTCATTTATGCCATTTATGATAAAACAATACTAAAGAGGTGTTCAACACAAGCTTCACGATATCATTAGTGCATTGGATATTTCAAGATAAAAAAGCTAAGTAAAAAAGCAAATAATAAATTATCAATGTTTATAGGAATACTTTGGAATGCCATTTTTTTCACATCTTACTATAATTGTAGTATCCAATAACAAATTAAATTTGTTGAGAATAGACTTTATAATCATTAAACATATATTTATAGGAATACATTATAAGAATAATCAATCAAAAAATAATAAAACTCAATCTCAATTTTTTTTTCCATCAAGAACTGTCAAATTAAGCACTGAATAGAAAATTCAAAGGCATGTGATGATCAAAATGCACAAAAAGAGCCTCCAAACAATTAACAAACCATGCTACCTTCTTTAAATTAATATCAGTAAGCATTCCATAATAGATTTGTAGTATAACACACTCACCAAGTCACCATGATACCATCATAACATAGATAATGCAAGGTCATCATGGAATTGAATAAAAATAAATAAATTGAACATTAATTAAGAATTTACATCACTATATGTTGTCATAAATCAGAGCTTGCTTTCACACCAATTTTAAAAAGCCTACATAAAATAAAGCATCTAGATAGCATAAGATGGAGGTAGATACTAAAGACATCAATCCCTTTTTTTACATCTTCATCTATATATTAAACACCAAAATCCACAAGCTCTAGAAGTAAAAAAATTTCAAAATCCTTCTTTGGAGATTCACAAGCATTTACATAAAATAAAGCTTTTGAGAAGCCTACAGAAAATAAGCACATCAAGCATTTCAATACCATAAGATGAAAATATATAATAAAGGCATAAAGTTATGTTTCTCACATTTTAAATCTACAAATCAAATAGCAAAACCCACAAGCTGTAGAAGTAATGAAATTTTGAAAAGCTTCCTTAAAGATTCAGAAGCTTACAATCAGTTACATAAAATAATTAAACAGAGATTTTGAAAATCCCAGACACAATAAGCAAATCAAAATCTGGATGCACACTCCTAATTACAAATCAAACACCAAAGCCACAAACCCCATAAGCTTTAAGAGCATTTTTGCTTTTATCAAGAAGCTAAAGTAATCACCACATATTAATTACTTCATAGATCAAAAAGAAAAACTACACATTAAACAAAAATCTATAGATTATGAGGGAGAAGGTTAAAGAGAATGATGTTACATGCAAAGTTGATCAAGTCCCAAGAGGAAGTCTTATAAAAAGAAGAAAGTAATGGTCGATACCAAACCCTAGAAACCAGAAATCATGGTCTGAGGTTCGGCTCTTGCTATAGATAGCAACGTTGCAACTCGTAAGACTCACAACACCCAGTCCCAATACATCAAAAGAGTAGAAAGTGATGGACTTACGGGATTAACGCAAATGAAACCAAATTGATAGAGTAAGCGACGACGTATTAGGGCTCATGAGTCGCGATGATTATATATAGGTAAGTTTTAGAATAGTTTAAATCTTAGCCATAGATCAAAAATTTGATGCCTATGATATTATCATAACCAAAGGATCAGTTATAATTCATTAAAATATATCTTAACTTATTTGATTTAAAATTTTATTAACTAATTTAATTATTTAAATAAATCAAAATTTAAAAAATATTTAATGATATAAATTATATTTTATATAAAATTTATATAATTAATTATAATTATTTATTTATTTTGCGTTAAATCGAGCTGAATACGATCAAACAAAGGATTGTTTATGTTTGTCTCGTTTATACATTGAGCTTAAAATTTTTGTTCGTGTTCAACTTGGTTGCTTAACGAACGATTCAAACATGAGCTACTTAACAAACCGAACACAAGTTGTTCATGAAAAATGAGCTTTTTTTTGTGTTTCGCGGTAGGACAATGATTTGGAAGTTCATTGCTTAATAAATGAAGAGTTAACTCCAAGATTCCTTTTCATTTGGGTCTTAAAAATAGTGGAATGAGTGTTTCATGGAACAATGTTAAAAGAACTAACACTGGATTAGATATAACACCAAAACATGAAAAGTACTAAGCACCTATTAGAGATTGCATTTACAAAATAAATGATTAAACATGAAAAGTACTAAGCACCTATTAGAGATTGAATTTACAAAATAAATGATTATTAAACCTATTAGAACTTAAAAACCTAAAATCAAATAAACTGCATAACATACTTCCATTTTCAATCTTCAGCAGCATGCATGTGTTGACCTCACTTTGGAGTTAGGTTGATTATCCCCTCCTTATACATAGGATCTATCTAGGAACTAAGTTCTTCCTAGGACTAGGACACTTCGAATGGTTAAAGGAACACTAATCATAAACCTAAAGACTTATAGGGTTCAACCCTAGGGTTAGATTCTATCTTAAGATAGGTAGGGCCCACCTACCTTAAACCCAATTAAGCCATATACCAAACCAATTTTCCAAATCCAAACCAATTGATTATAAACTCAACCTCAACCAACACAAATTGATTCCAAACCCAATTTGATCCATTAAAGTCTAATTTGACCTAATGGCTAGGTTCACCCAACATGGCCTATATGGGCTTAAAAGGGCTAAATCCTAAATTAATCTAATAAAATTGAAATTGAGCTCACCCAAACTCATTTGAACTTCAATTGAACTTGTTTGAACCCTGATTAGAATTCAATTGAACACAATTAAACCAAATTAGCCCTTGACCCAAGTTGACACAATTAAACCCTTAGAGCCAAAATTCAACTCAACTTAATTTAAGCCAAATTGAATAAATCAAAGCCTCAAGACCATTCCAAACACTCAATTTAACATTCAAATTCATCCAAATCAATCCAATTTCATCAATTAATTCAATTAACCTAACTTGGCCCATTTTACTTAAAAGGTTCAAATGAACTAAAATCTAATCTAACTCAAATTGAAACCAAAGTCATCAACCAATTCTAAATTCATCATTGATCTCTTTCAACACTCAATTGATCCTAATTGGAGCCAATCAAGCCAAATGACTCACTTGACCCAATTTAGCTTAAAAGTTCAAATTGAGTAAATATTAATTCAATTCAAATTAAATCAAATCAACTCATCCAACCACTTTTAAAATGATTGTTGATCATGACCAATCAATTGATTGCAATCAATTGAATCCAATTGAGTCAATTTGACCACTTGACCCATGTTGACCAAATTTTACAAAATGATTAAATTAGGCCAAAATTTATTCCAATCCAAATTGATTACAACTAATTCTCTAATCAATCATAAATTGACTATTGAACACTCTTCAATCACCAATTTAAGCTATTTTGGTCAAACCAACCTGATTAGCTCATTTAGCTCTATTTGGCCTAAAAGATCAAATTGGATTGAAACTTATTCTAAATCAAATCAATTTAAATTAAAACCTCCAATTAATTTCAAATGATCAATTGAATCCCTTATTCAACCTAATTTGGCCAAGTTGATCAAATTAATCAATTTAGCCCATTTAACCACCCATATGAGTCAAATTCAAACCTGCTTCAAATTAAAATAAATTGATCGCACTAATACAATCCAAATGATCATTTGAACATAACCCTATAGCTCTCTTGACCCAATTTGGTCAATTGATCAATCTAACCCAATTAGACATAAATTTACCTATATGGGCCAAATTGAGCTAAACATAACCAAACTAAGTCCAAACCCTAACCAAACTTGCATGACTTACCCTTAAGTCCTCTTTGACTTAGCCAAGTGGACCCAACTCATGGTGAATTTGATTTGACCCAAATCAAGTGAACCAAGGGTTCTCTTTGGGCATAGGACCATGTCCCAACCTAACCCAAAGTTGTTTAGCTCAGCTTTTGACCAGGGGGATGACCTCCTCCCCTTGGCCGGCCATTGGTTCAGCCCATGGGAGGTGTACTCCCTATGATAGGCCATCAAACTCCCTCGGCCACTAAGGCACCTCTACCTCATCAGTCCCCTGCCATCTTCATTGACTTATGCTAACTGAATAATTGCCAAATGCTGAACCAATCCCATGGCTTAGTTTGCTTGGGGAGGAGAGTACATTCCTTCTTTGGCATTCAAACTTCACACACATAATCATCAAAGCTTTATTCCTGAGAGCCTCTAAGCACCCCATCACCAGTGAAACCAACACCATCTCAAATTTGAGCCTATCCTCCTTCTAACCTCACCCAAACTCTATCATATCTAAATTAATCTTCCCCGCACCATCCTTACACTTCAATGAACCAAAATGAATTAATTCTCACTAATTAAATCAACAAAGCACCAAGTTTGATCAAACGCCAATGAGCAATGACAAAGTTTGGTCTCGGGAATGTTTGACGATGAGGCGAGGAGGCGAGGGAGGATCACCTCAATAGGGCTTTGCCACTTCAAGGCAAAGCTACCTTGGTTGAAGGACCACCGACCTTTAGCTCTTGTGAGGTAATCCCTTCAAATTGTAAATCTAGTCACCTATGTAAGGTGATTTAGTTTGTCAAAACTTTGAAAAATCATAGCTAATTGCAAAAAAATCTAAAAAATACAAATGAACTCATTTTGAAAGGCTTAGAGAGAGGAGAATTTAGAAAAAATAAAAGCCATGATTTTTATTAAGTGAATAATACTTAATTAGAGCTTTAAGTTTTACTTAATTAGTTTAATTAGTCTTAATTACTTGGCTAATTAACTTGAAATTTGGAATATTGTTCCTTGGGATGACATCTATCTCTCATAATTTTTCTAGATTAATTTGCTAAGGGGTTTATGAAATCTTGATTTTCAAACCATAATTAATCATTTATATATTTAATAATTATTTAAACTTAAAAAAATTTATGAAATCAATTATGAGAGCTAACTTAATTATTGAAACAACAAAGATGACTAGGGAAGTTAATTAGGACATCTGGTTCTAATTATTTCTCAAAATCATCCTAATAGGATTTTTATTTAACTAATTAAATATTTAATTAACCTAACACTTAGAAAAATCATAATAATTAGTGTAGACCATTAAGAATTTTGACCAAGCTCTGTTTATGCTCAACAAATAAAGATGTTTCCATTGATATTAAAATCCTTAATTAATTTTGGGTATTTTAAGTGTAATTAATGATTTTGAATTTTCCCATTTATTTAATTAACATTTAGTTGTAAGCCTAATTTTATTAGAAATTTTAGGGCATGTCTACTTTATGTTTATGTATATTCAATAATTTTCTCATTATTTTTGGACTTATATTTAACTCTTCATTAAATTCATGTGTCTCTTTGGGCTTAATTTGATTAAACATTTAATTAACCCTAAATTAGATGATAAAAATCACTTAAATCACTTTTAAACCACTTAATGAATATAGATGGACAAATGGATAATTTTAATTATTTTCTCTCCTCTTTAAGATAAAACAATTTAAATTCCAAAATTAATCCTTAATAAATTTGATTAGGCTTAAGGGTGTTTATTTAATGTGAATGTCCTTAAGAATTAGTGAAGCCAAATGAGTTAATGTTTAATTATTTTGCTTCAATTACTCATAAATTTATATTCCATTTGTTTCATACATTCATGTTTTGAAGATAAAAGTGAAAGGTTGTATTTAATTGTATGGCTTTGGATTAAATAGTGTGGTTATTATAACTAATAAATTCTAAATTATTTTCTTAAGTAATAAAAATATAGTTATTAATCTAAATATAAATTGCAATAAAAAATATAAAGTTTAAATTCAATTCACATTATTATGAGATTTGTAATGAAATGTACATTAAGGATAAATTGTTACTTTCATAATTAGATAACTTAAAAATTTCATAATCTCATCTTTATGCTTATACATACACACATGTATGTGAATTAACAAGTATATGGTCTAAACATCCTAGGATTAGACTTTAAGTAGTCCTAAGGGGGTCTTAGATTACCTCGCTTTACTAGTTCAATGACACATACTTATATAAATTTAATATATATATATATATATATATATATATATATATATATATATATATATATATATATATATGTTTAAGTATGGTTAAATTAAATTCTTTTATAAGAATTCATGCATCATTTTACATAACAAATTAAAGTAAAATAAAGATGACTACGAAAGTTAATTAGGACCTCAGGTTTTAATTATTTCTAAAATTCATGTTAATAGAGTTTTTATTTAACTAATTAAATATTTAATTAACCTAAAACTTAGAAAAATCATAATAATTAGTGTAGATCATTAAGAATTCTGACCAAGCTCTCTTTATGCTCAGCAAATAAAGATGTTTCCAAGTGATATTAAAATCCTCAATTAATTTTGGGTATTTTAAGTATAATCGATGATTTTGAGTTTTTCCATTTATTTAATTAAGATTTAATTGTAAGCCTAATTATATTAAAAAATTTAGGGCATGTCTACTTTATGTTTATGTATATTTAATAATTTTCTCATTATTTTTGGGCTTATATTTAAGGCTTAATTAAATTCATGGGCCTCTTTGGACTTAATTTGATTAAAAACTTAATTAACCCTAATTTAGATGATAAAAATCACTTAAATCACTTTTAATCCACTTAATGAACAGAAATGGACAAATACATAATTTTAATTATTTTTTCTCCACTTTAGGATCAAATAATTCAAATTCCAAAACTAATCCTTAATAAATTTGATTAAGCTTAAGGGTATTTATTTAATGTGAATGTCTTAAGTAATTAATGAAGCCAAATGCGTCAATGTTTAATTGTTTTGCTTTAATTACTCATAAATTTTTATTCCATTTGTTTCATACATTCATGTTTTGAAGCTAAAAGTGAAAGGTTGCATTTAATTATATGACTTTAGATTAAATAGTGTGGCTATTATAACTAATAAATTCTAAATTATTTTTTTAATAATAAAAATATATAATTATTGATCTAAATTTAAATTGCAATAAAAATATAAAGTTTAAATTCAATTCACATGATTATGAGATTTTTAATGAAATGTACATTAAGGATAAATTGTTAGTTTCAAAATTAGAATAACTTAAAATTTTCATAATCTCATCTTTATGCTTATACATACACACATATATATGAATTAACAAGTATATAGTCTAAACATCCTAGGACAAGACTTTAAGTAGTCCCAAGCGAGTCTCAGATTACCTCACTTTCCTAATTCAATGACACATACTTATATAAATTTAATATATATATATATATATATATATATATATATATATATATATATGTGTGTGTGTGTGTGTGTGTGTGTGTATGTATGTATGTATGTTTAATGTATGGTTAAATTAAATTCTTTTATGAGAATTCACGCACCATATTACATAAATAAATTAATGTAAACTATAAGCATAAATCCATTCATGCATCAAGTGTGGGGTAATTAAAATGTGATATATTTATTAAATCTAATTATTTAATTAAGAATACTTATTTAAAAAAATGACTGTTAAAGAATAATGAAGCAAAAATCAAAAGAGCATTATTGAATCAATCATAATTTAACTTCATTAATCCTAAGATGCCTCGTCATACTTGAATAAAATCTCTTAAGTCAAACCCAAACATAAGACTTAATAAACGTTATAGCATTTCATTAAGAAGATTAAAAATTGTAAGAATTTATTTCTTAGAATTAATCTAAGGATAGAGATTAAAGAGGATTTATTTCTTCTTCTTCTCTTTATAACCCCAAATTAAAAATGAAACTCAAAATGAAAATAAAGCTTAACTCTAAAAGTTATTTCAAAGTATTAATCACATAAAAGTGTAATAATCCTTAATAAGAAATTTAAATGTTCATCATTAGACCATTCAGATATTACAGCTTAATTATGGCATGCCGCACCCAACCTAGCACTCACATTAAAAATGCTAAGTCACTGATCCTAATTCTAAGTTAGGTCGGTGAATGTTTTGATGATTTGATATTTTACTTAATTATACATTATTTTAGTCTGGATATTATGATTGTTTGTGCATAGTTTATATGTTAGGGCGATGTTAAATTAATGATACTTTTTGTAGAAAATTATGCTTAAGGGTCCACTGTAATAATAAAAATTATAAGTGCTTATTACTTGCAGGTGTTGCTTAGGTCCTTAAGCATAATCCATTGGGACAGATAAGCTTGGTGACCCAAAGCATGATGTTAAGCCCAAATGTATGAAATATAACTACTTGAAGTGAATATGTGTTAAGCTAACTTCTATTTTGTAGATGTAGTTAAATTTATATTTTTATGAAAATATAATTTTTTTTTTAATAGGATTAGGATTAGAGCTACAAGGTTTAGGATGAGCAGTGGCTAGAAGGCATAGACCTAGGTGGTCCTATGATACATGTAGCATCAATCCATGAAGTAAAGATGTAGATGCAGAATCAAAAGTCCTCATAGATTTATTTTCATTATAATCTAATTGTAATATGGGCTATATAACGGTAGAGCCCAACTACTCTCTTTTTTCTTTTTTGGGGTTTACAGCGATACCCAGTCATACTAGCATTTTATTATTTTAATTGATTGATATTTGATTGTTATATTCACCATGATTATGCAATAAAAATAGTATGCTTTTCATAGATTTTTTAAAGTTTGATTGTTTATTATTTGACCTAGATGAGGTAAGCTCTTTAAATTAAAATTTCTACTACAATTAATTAACTTCAATTAAATTCTAGCAACTCATAACATTACTTTAAAGCCTAGAAATTTAATCTAAGAAATAAAATATTTAGCAAACCTTACCTCTATGATTGTATGTTTTAATATCATGCATGCATATTATCTCACTCTTAAAAATATGATATATTCACTCTTGCACGATAAAGAACAAGGCTTGGCATATGAGAGTAGTCCCTTGTAGTGGAGAACACCTCTCATCACTGATTTAAACCACAACCTATTTTTATCATACATTTAGGCATAAAACTTCTCAAACCCGAGTCCAAAATGCTGAGTCAAAAGACGAAAAAAATCTATAAAATTATGTTGCATTAGTCTAAGTCATTATTTGAATACTAATCATAATTTAGTATCTTAGAGAATGAGTTTAAAACTTTTGATTATTTTCTAATAAATAACAGTTTAGCTATCTTGCATTTACATAAGATCGGCCCACATGATTTTAAGCCAGAAGAGGTGTTAGATGGCAGCCACTTTAGGCTGTTAAAAGTTCAGAAGAGTCGAGATCGATTCACTCTCTCTAGTGGAAAGTGAACCAACATATTTCACTTTCTCTGAGTAGAATTAGGTCGAGCTCTTAGCTTATGCTAAAGCATTCTAGATGAAGGTTTAGAGACTACTTGTTTCTTCTTTGCCACGAGTATAAATTCTCATCTCTTAAGCTTTTCTACAAACTTGTGTTGTTGAAATGTAAGTCTTAACATTCTAATAAAATTCCAACTAAAATAAATGAAAATTTTCTCCTTCAAAAATATAAAGCCTCATCATATAATAGACTGAAGTGCTCATTAGGCTTCTTAGTATCATGTGTGCTTCCTACTTATCCTCATTTGGAATTCGTAAAGAAGTCTTCCCATTTTGAGCCTTCTCTTTTGATCTTCAACAATCGACAATTCTTTGATCACCAAGCTTTGAAATTTTAGAGACGTTAATTGACTACTTTAATTGAGAGTATTCTTATAAAATCTTTATTTTTTAAGATGTAATTAACTATGGAGGCTTGCCTCTATATAGAACTAAAGAGGCCAACTTAAAATAAATCATACTTTATTTTATCCATGTAAAGTAGACACATCTATCTTAGGAGTCCTTATTAGATGATTGATTCCATTATAAGGTGATGTTTCTATTTTTCGGAATAGTACATCATTACTTGATGTCATATTTGATCATTTCAATAAATACTCCAAAAGATTTGTGTGGTATCCATATGATCATCCAAATAAAAAAACAACACAAAAGGCCATAACAGAAGGTCTCAAACTCAAACATACCAATGAAGATAACAACAACAACAACAACAACAAGCCTTAATCCCACTAGGTGGGGTCGGCTACATGAATCCTTCATCTCCATTGTGTCCTATTATGTGTCAAATTCTCATTTAATTCAAGTATACTAAGATCATTTTCTATACATCTTAACCAAGTCTTTTTTAGGTCTACCTCTACCTTTCTTAACATAAGAAAAATCTAATACATCTACTCTCCTAATCATTATAGCTTTATGTGGCCAAACCATCTAAATCTATCTTATCTACCACCGGAGCTACTCCAACTTTTTCCAACATACTCATTTTGTATTCTATCTCTAAGAGTAAAGCCACTCATCCACCAGAGTATCCTCATAATCTTAGCTTCTCTTTTTATGCTCTATTGGCCAACCACCATAACTCATTGCGGTCTTACCATCTTATAAAATTTTTCCTTAAGTTTAAGTGGAACTTTTCTATCACATAATAGGCCAGATGCATTCCTCCACTTCAACCATCCAACTTGAATTCTACTAATAACATCTCCATCTATTTCACCATCATTTTGAACAATAGAGCCTAAATATCTAAATCTTATTAAATGCACAAGTCACAATACTATCACTAAAACTTCTACAACTAAAATTACACTCCATATATTCAGCTTTTAGATCTACTTAAATGAAAACCTTTATACTCTAAAGTTGACCTCCATAATTCAAGTTGGACTCCTAGTCTTATCAACAAGAAGAATGTCATCAAGAAAAAGCATACACCAAGGTACATATTCTTGTAAATGCTCTGTAAGAACATCCATAACTAAAGTAAAAGATAAGGGCTTAATATTGATCCTTGATGTAATCCAACCGAAATAGGAAAATATTTTGTCAATCCTCCTTATGTTTGGACACAAGTAGTATACATATCCTTAATGACTTGAATATAACCAATATTAACTCCTTTCTCGAACTCTCCAAAGAACATCTCTTGAGACTTTATCATAAAATTTCTCTAAATCAATAAATATCATATGTAGATCCTTCTTACTTTCTCTATGCTTCTCCATCAAACCTCTTAGCAAATGTATATCATCCATAGTAGATCTACCTGACATGAAACCAAACTGATTGTGAGAAACTTCTGTATCACATTGTAACATATGCTCAATTATTCTCTCCCATAATTTTAATGTATGGCACATTAACTTAATTCCTCTATAATTTGCACACTCTTGTGCATCACCTTTATTCTTAAATATAGGAACCAACAAACTCTTTCTCCACTCATCGGCATCTTTTAGTCTTTAAAATAACATTAAAAGATTTGTAAGCCAAGAAATTCCTTGATCTCCTAAACATTTTCACACATCTATTGGAATATTATCCGGTCATACTACTTTTCCACATTTCATTTTATTTAAATCTTCACTAACTTCAGATTTACTAATACGGCGATAAAAATGAAATTCTCTATTTTTGTTTAGGGTATTAAGGTTGCTAAAATCAATCGTACTTTCAGATCCTTCATTGAAAAGTTTATCAAAATACCAATGAAGATAAGGAAAAAAAAAATTGAGAGACACAAACCTTATTCATCTCTGCATATAGGTTAATAGGGCAACAAATTTATGAATTTGATGTAAATGAAGTGCACACCAAGAGGAGAAGTTCTCATCTATGACAACACGAGGGACGATGCAAATGATTACTCTCGTAAGTCGTTGCATAACAATGGCAAGAAGGGTCGATAGCGAGCAAGGTACAACAACCAAAAAGATTTACTATGACATAAAGAATGAAGATTTAATATGGCAAAATAAATTTTGAATGTGATATGAAAAGAATAGCACACCAAGAGGGGAAGTTCTCACTAAGAGAGCGAGCAAGTAGGGCAGCTAGTTTGTCTCAACCGGGACTCTAAGGGCGTCACACAACAATGGGAAGGAAGAATGTTGTGGATATGACTGAAATCTCGAGGTAATCAATTGAATAATGGAGGAATTAGATGGGAGCTAATGGAGTGTCATTTTTGTGGCTTTAAAGAGATTTTAAATGCAATTTTTATAAATATAATATGGGATAAGTACATATGTAACACTAAAAATTCATATATTTATAGAATTAACACTCATTTCATTTTTTTTTTTACTAACAATCTTATGTATTTATGCATGCTATGATCAAAATATTTAGAATTTGATAAAAAATGAAAAATATGATTGAGGTTTTAATGTGAAGTTTAATATTTGAGTGATAATTTGAAAAATAAAATAAAATAATGCTAGTATTATAAATATTTATGTTTTGAATGTATATATATATATATATATATATATATATATATATATATATATATATATATATATATATATATATATATTATCTCAAATAAAAATCCCCAAAAAAAAAAAATCCTCCCGTAAAAAAAAAAAAGAACGAAAATCCGCCTTTTTATAGGGGTTCCTTGCTCGGGTTCTGCAGTCTCGCAGTGATGGACGAGATTTCAGAATACGACATCCTCATCGAGAACCAGCGCCGTGAACTCATGGCAGCGAGCGCCGCCGAGTCCGACCTTGAACTCGCCTTCCGTCTACAAATGGAGGAAGCCCTCGCCGCTTCCGCCACCGCTCCCCTCCTCTCCCCCTCTTCATCATCCTTTCCAGACATTGCCGGTCCCTCATCTTCCACCGCTGCTTCCATCAAAGCCGACCTTTCACACGCCCTCGACCTCCAGTCCGTTGAGCTCGACCATTACCAACTGGAACGGCGCGACGCCGAGCTTTGCCGCACCGAAATGCGTCGCGTGGCTGAGAACCTCCGCTACCGCGCACACGACGAGCAGTTCGCTCGCGAGATCCAAGACATGCCAGACGAGGATTGGGATGAATATGGCGACAACTTCGAGCGCCCGATTGAGCTTGTCAGCGCCCGCGCCCAAGAGGAACTGCCCTTCCGGCTTTACTTCAAGGGTATGGCGAGGGTGGAGATCGTGCACGGTGCGTCGGCGCGTCTCGCAGGAATTGGTGTGGCGATCTGCGATCCGAAGGGTGATTTATTGCTCAAGATCCAGAAACCCGTGCCTGCCGAGGGGAACAATCGTGAGGTGCTTGATGCGAAGGCTTTAATAGAAGGGCTCAGTGCAATTGTTGAGTTGGGGATTAAGAATGTGAACATCTATTTTGAATTCAGGCCCCTTCTCAATCATGTGAGTTCTTTTAACTGTCCATGTTACTATTTCTGTTGTTTAGAAGATGAAGAAATATGGTTTTAGTGAGAAGTCCTTAATTCTATATAATAGAATAAGGGTACAGTAATAATTTCAGCTGGTGAAGTGAGAAGTTTGTTCTAAGATATAAAGAGAAAGAGAAGTTCGTCCTAGGATTATATAATATTATCTTGGAGGCTATGTGCTAGGAAGATTTTTAATGATTTAATGAGTTCTAGGCTAACAAGATCTTCAAAAGATTTTGAGTGATGCATAAACTCCATAAAATATTAAGTTTATATGTGGAATTCTAGATGGCAAAGGATATAGAGTTAGTTAATCAGTTTTGAAGATTGAAACACTCTGATTTTATCAGGTATGAAATTTTGATGGGAGTTCGTGAATAAAATGTACAAGCTCTTCAAAAATTAATTGGGATAATTACATATATAGTTGTCACACCTTGGGTCCAGAAAGTGGTGTGCCTTGACAACATGGGACGTGATGAAGCTATATGAAAGCTTGTTTTGTACTCACAAGAGAAAACTCACATACAACAAAAGTAATGATAAATTGATAATAATAAGAAAAATAAGTCATAGCTCACTTCATCAATAAAAATCAACAGTTGTCCAATTGAGAAGTAGAAAAATAATCAATAACAAAATAACTAACATCTAAACAATAAATTGAAATAATCATAAAGAGAAATAATTTTACCCAAGCTCAAAAAGACATAAAAAGATAAACTATTACATAAACTCAAATACTGAAGATCCTAATTATGATAAAAAGCTGGCTCTTGTGGTGAAGTTCCTCCAATCACTTTAGCAGAACCTACTATGAGAAGATTTCACAACAATGAGTTTGACTAATCAAACTCAACAAACAACCATTATTTATTAAAATATAAACGACAAAAGAATGGGGCATACAACATGAACAAAGGAAAGGTTAAATGCTCACAACTAATAGAAATTAATATCCTCAAGTTATTATTTTTAAAATATAAGTGAATCAATAAACAAAATATATGTGTTTATGCAATTTATGCAACTTGTATACTTATGTTCATATGTATATAAAAAGAAAAATCTACAACTAAGCATTCATATGTCAGGTTAAATGTTATCACAACGGATATGCTCAAACTATGTCTATCTAATGACTCATACATTATTTATCACTATTTGATAATATGCGATTATAAGTGAGCATATGCAAGAATAGTTATTTATGCATATGTATATATATATATATATATATATATATATATATATATAGTTGGTTTTTTACAACACTATGAATAAAGAAAGGTAGGCATCAATCCCATGAAAATCCAATGATTTCTCTAAGAACCTGTCGGTCCGGCTAGCCATTTACAAAAGGTTTAATACTGACATATATTTTATATTAATTATATTTTTATTTCACAAATCACTAATAAGTGACTATTAACAATATTTAAATAGTACGACTAACACTAATTGTATACAAATATGTGTTGTAAGGATTGAATCTAAACTGAATGGAATATGCATAGACAACAAATTTTGTAAGTATAAGAATCACTTGAATGTGTAAGAAGTTATGCAACTATAATTCAAGACGAACCTTTAATAAAATTCATTATGAGCATGAAAAATAAATGTCTCCTAACATCTGTAATAATGAGTAATATAATCTCAATTGTAGAACTGACAAACTTACACAATAATTAAGAAATATAGTACAAATAATAAGGTTAACGCCCCTAACAATGAAGGGTACGCTTATTCATTAATAAATAAAGGTTGTTTAGCTTAAGTTGTAGTGCTCAAATCTCTACTTAAAATCAACGTGATCACTCCAAAAGTGCATTAACTTGAAATCCCTAGGTGATACAAATTTTTGATTAATCATAGGCACTCAACATAGGATAATAAAAGTTAACGACTATTAAGATAGATACAACCTATTTTCTTTATATTACAATATAAGTAAATAACTATTCTCCAAAGAGAGGATTAACACTACAGAGCTAAAACCTAGATTATTATGTTAACATTGTAATATAACATAATATATATATATATATATATATATATATATATATATATATATATATATATATATATATATATATATATATAACTCAAAGGAATAAAGCACATATACACATATGGAGGGAGGGAGGGAGAGATAAAAGAGCTTACTATTGCTAATAGCCTTTTGGTAGGCCAAAAGAAGAGGAAGATAAAGAGGAATCTCGGCTAGGGTTTCAAGAGAAGAAGAAGAAAAGAGAAATTCACTGTCAACAGCTGAGAAGGAGAGGAGCTTGGAGGCGATGAGACGTGCGAAGTTTAACGGCTGCGAGAGGGAGGCACGTGCAGGATGAGATGGAAGATGCCTTAGAGGCGTTATCCTCTAAATCGAACCTAAAGGCAAGGGATTGAATGGGAAAATAGCAAAATTTTTGCGATTAGCGATCGTTATGGCAACTTTCATGAAGGAAGGAGCTCAGGGGATCGATCGACATTCGTAATAGTCCGATCTTCTTAGACTGGATTGGTTCGGTTCAGTCATAACAATAGCAGCAACAAAAACTTATATATTTATAGAACTAGCACCCATGTCTTTTTTTTTTTAACTACAAAATCCATATGTTTACGTGTGCCATGATCAAGCCATTGTAAATTTGATAAAAGCGAAAAGTATAGGTTGAAGTTTTATTATAATTTTTTATATTTGATTGATAATTTGAAAGTAGACGCAAAAGTGTGCTAGTTTTGTAAATATTATTATTTGAGTGCTATGTATGTAATAGCTCTGAATTAATTAGTAATTCATTCCTTTCCTTCGTTTCCCAAGCCTAGACTAGCCTTTATTTTTTTTACTGATAAAGTACATGATAACTTCACATCTTTGGGAATTTTCATAATAAACAAGTAAATATAAAAGGCTATGTCCAATAGTTGAGGCTCTCACCATTTCTAAGCATTGGGATGGATTCTTTTACATATCATTGCAATCACACAATGTAGAATTATTTTCTTGCTTGAGCCTACGATGTTATAGGTTATAGCAAGTCAATCGAGCCATTGCTCTATATGAGAGCTCTAAAAATACAAAGAAATGAAAGGCATTTGCTTCCAAAGAATTTATCAAAATTTATCTGGCATACAACTCTATGTTTGAGTTTCATGCTAGTTTGCATGGGAACTATGAGATCAGTTATCTTGCCACCCATTCCCCCTACTTTTAACATTCTATTGTTATCTTGTTCTTTAGAGGAATTATTCTCATGTATTGTTCATATGAATACACCTTTTCTATTTAATATTTTGTATGGTTATGCATTCTTCTTTCATTTGTTTGTGCAATTTTTAGAATGTTAATGTGGTCATATTTATAATTTTATGGTTTTCATCGTATAGTCATATATTTCTTTGAACTCTATAAAATATGTGGTATGTTGGGTATGATCTCAAAGATTGCAAAAGAATGATGTGATGAATTAATCTTGTGTGAAGTTGTTGGCACAACAATCTAAAGCAAATTATGGGTCATAAAATTGAAATCATATGTTAAAAAGCTTTAATCAAGGATGCTTTAAAGTATTCCACTTAACTTTGGTTGTTTAGAGGATAACGACACCTTTAATAGTTTTTTAATGGCATAAATGTTCAGAGTATGCTTATTGCTAGTGAATTTAGGATCTTAAGATTGCACTTATATGTTGCTATATCTTGTAGATGGAGATGATAAAAGATTTTAGCAATATTATCATGTTTTCTGATCAATGAGTGCAAATTGTCATTGTTTGGCCATAATATGGATGAAAAATGCTAAAAGTTGATATTAGGATCAACAATCAATTATAAAACTTATGCCAAAGCTAATAAAATGAATGAATACAAAGAGTGTTCTTTAGAACTGAGGTGTCATGACCTACCCAATTTTGGTGAGAAATAGTTAGGAGTTTGATGCAGTCCTTAGCAAAGCACATGTTTCAATTATTTGATTTACACGTTATGCTATTGAAAACTTATATAGAAATCAAAATTATAAAATGATCTATGACATTTAAGGTTAAATATCAACAAAAAGATATTTACCAACTAGTATGAAATTTAAAAATTAAACTCAAGGGATGTTTTATGCATTCCATTTTTTTAGAACCATATTTGTCATTCAAAAATAATCTAACAATGTTTTATGCATTTTCTTAAAAAAAACTCATTGTGAACAATAATAAGCCTTTATCCTACTATGTGGGGTTAGCTACATAAATCCTCTTTCTCCAATGTACCCTATTAAGGTCATATTCTTATTTAATCCTAGTAAATTAAGGTCATTTTTTTCTGCTGCCTAACCAAGTCCTTTTAGGTCTACCTCTACCTTGCTCAACATAGGCCGAATCTAGTACATCTACTTTATAATTAGGTCATCGAATGATCGACATTTAATGCAACCAAACCATCTAAGGTGTCTCTCTCTAATCTTATTTGTCATTGGACCTACTCCAATCTGATCACGTATATATTCATTTCTCTTTTTGTCTCTAAGTGTAAAGCCACTCATCGACTTAAGCATCCTCATCTCTACAACACTTAATTTTATGCTTCTCTTTTACTGGCTAACATTCTGCGCCATAAAGTATTGCAAGGTTCACCACCATCTTATAAAATTTTCTCTTGAGTCTAAGTGATACTTTCGTATCACACAATAGGCCCAATGCATTCTTTCAGTTCACCATCCAACTTGAATTCACCTAATAATATCCCTATCTATATCACCATCACTTTGAACAATAGACCCAAGATATCTAAACTATTCATTCTTTTTAATGACCTCATCACCCATTGTCACCATTCTGCTACTAGATCTTCTACAACTAAACTTACATTCAATGTATTTAGTTTAAATCTACTCAAACGAAAGCCTTTAGACTCTAAGGTTGACCTATATAGTTCAAGTTTTTCTTGAACTCTCTCTCTAGTCTTATTAATAAGAAGAATATCATTGGCAAAAAGCATACTCCAATGTATATCCTTTTATAAATGTCTAGTAAGAACATATATAACTAAAGCATGATATTTGATGTAATCCAACTAAAATAGGAAAATACTCGGTCAATCTTCTTTGTGTTTTCACACAAGCGACAGCTCCAGTATACATATCCTTAATGACTTGAATATAAGCAATATTAACTCCCTTCTTTTTTAGAACTCTCCAATGCACTTCTCTTGAAACTTTATGATACGCTTTCTCTGAATCAACAAATATTAAATGAATACTTTTTTTACTCTATTTATACTTCTCCATCAAACCTCTCAACACATGTATAACATATATAGTAGACTTACTAGACATAAATCCAATTTGATTTTGAGAAACTTTTGTATTACGTCTTAATCTATGTCTATTACTCTCTCCCATAATTTTAATGTATGACACATTAACTTAATTTCTCTATATTTGTACATTCTTATTCATCACCTTTATTTTTAAAAATATGAACTAATAAACTCTTTCTTTGCTCATCTGACATCTTTTGTATTTAAAATAATATTAAAAAAATTTGTAAGCCAAGAAATTTCTTTACCTCCTATACATTTTCACACTTTTATTGGAATATCATCAGGTCATATTGTTTTTTCATACTTCATTTTATTTAAATCCTCTTCAACCTTAATTTTACTAATACAACCATAAAAATAAAACCTTTATTTTTATTAAGGGTACTAAGATCGTTAAAGTCAATCATATTCTCACAACCTTTATTGAAAAATCTATCAAAATATCTCATTCACCTATGTTAAATATCTTCTAATAAGAAAAACATTTTATGATTTTCATTCTTAATGAATTTCACTTGAACTAAATCTTTACTCTCCTATCTGTTTATTTGCCTATCTTATACATACATCTTTTGTCCTCTTAAGTATCTAATTTATTATATAAATCACTAAATATTGAATTCTTTGCATCTCATTATTTTTTAGAATCCTTATGGATCATTCTATATCTTTTCCAATTCTTAGAGCTTTTATATTTAAATCAATTTTTATAACAAAATTTTTTTATTTTTGATTTTTTTTCACATTTTAACTTCACTACTAACTATTTTTATTAATAAGAGTTTTTCTTTTTAATTCTCCAAGCACATTTTTTGCAACTTGCTTAATTTTACTTGTTATTTTTTTCCACATAACATAAACTTTTTCTTGAACATTCTAAATCCTAAGATCTTGAAGCATACTCTTAAAAATATTTTTATTAGTGTTCTTTAAATACCCTCATCTGATTCTAGGGCAATGTTTCAATTTATTTTTATCTTCCAATCTTTCATCATAAAATTCAAAACTAGTAGTAAAAAATGTGCTAAGAAAATTTGTTGTGAATAATTGAATAAAAAAAACTACAAAATATAAAAAAAATAAACATAACAAAAAGTTATTAATAAATTAAAATATATCAAATAATTATGCTACATAAGCAAACCATGTCGGAGGAACAAACTAATGATCTAAATAAAATAAGTCTTATTTCAAAATATAGATAAGATTGTTGAAATTGTTATGAAGCAGTAATGCACGGAGCTCCATGACATGCACACTTTGATGCGCTTTGTTTCGATGGTGCAACTTGCAATCAAGAGTGGCGATGTGATTGTGAGTCACAACACTTCACTCCAAAAGTGTACTTCATTGTGCCCATCTAGTGACATTACCGTAGAAAATTTGAATGACAACATAGGAAAACTAGTGGATATGATGATAGAAGAATGGATAGTACTTGTTTACAAGAAATTAAATAAAAATTGGAAAAAAATCCAATGACATTGGGGAGGGTTAAAACTTATAAGTTATTGTATTTTTGAAATACCAATACTAAGAATGAGGTTGAGATGCAATGAATAGAGAGTTAAAAGATAAAATTATTTAGTGAATTATATGATTAGTGATAGGGTGATTGCTATTTAATTAAATATTTGACTAGTTATTATAAATTTGTTTAGTGCTTATGCTCCTCAAATTAGATTTGATGATAGTTTATAAAATTAAATTTAAAAGAAGATGGGTGAATTACTACATCATATATATGGGAAAGAAATGACATTTATTAGAGATATTATATATCTATGAGTATAGATGGGCTCTAGCTTCATTTAGCTACAACCTTTTGGCTTGTTGACAATGTTCTTTGAACGGAATTTATTTGATCAAGGAATCTCACCTTAATTAGCATTAACTTTTAAGGTTGCTTGTTACTTTCTCTAGTGATGCAATCTTTGCAAGTATCTCCTTGAGCCTGTTAATTGGGATCATCATCTTTGACTCTCTCTTAAGTCACTTTATTGTGGTAGCAATTGCCTCACTTCCCCTATCCTTTTAATGGGAGCTAGAACTTCCTCCTTGTCAGGAGAGGGGAGACTTTGATAGTATCCCCTACCCGCCACCATTTATTGTGGTCTCACTAGTGGCACACGAAAGGACAAACAAGTGTGGGGGGTTGTTTGATGCTAAACCTCAAGAAGTGTTCAATGTTATCTTTCTAGTAGCGGATTATATGGCAGGAGAATATATAATATATGAATGAAATCTTTTAATTACCATCTAATTTGTAGTAGGATTATCATTTAAAATAGTTATCTTTGTTAAATTTGTAATATTTGAAAATCACCTAAACTTTCTTTATTTTACTTTCATACTTAATTTTAAAATAGTTTACGATTTATATTTTGGATCATGATTAAAACAAAGCACTTTGGAACTTGAAATACACAGGCCAATGCATCATAACTATGTATGCTTACACAATAATAATGAAATATTATTTAGGGCATTTTTTGAGGTTTGGACTTGCAAAAATCATAGTTAAGGGCAATTGCGTCTAATCTAATTTTATTTTGGGTATTCTACAACATCATCATAGAGTTGCATTGAGCAAGAATTTATCCGATTTGTAGGATATATCTCTTCTTAAATCTAATGCGATAATAGGGATAAATAAGTTTGTTCTTTTGCCACTTGCCTAGAAAATACTTACGAAGGGACATATACATCTTCAAGTTAAGTGGTCAAGATGCATGACTACTTCTAGTATAGAAATGGAAAGCCAACTAATTCTTCTAATCACATTGAAAACTATGTTGTTTAGGTCTTAGAATGCATGTGTGTGCACGTTTGCATGTGCGTTGAGTAAAATGAGCTAGGATCTAATAGTTAGAAATATAATGAGAGGAGTTATATTTGATTTTATAATGATTTGTGATAATGTAATAGAAAAACATTTCAATAAATGAAATAATCATTAATCACTTACGAAAGTAGAGCTATTATGTCCCAACTCAAAATTTTTTAATGAAAAAGATATAAATCTTCTTAGCAAAGATTGCAAGGTGATTTCAGGTTTAGAACAACAAAGAAAAAAGTTTTTGGGGATAAGTTGGTGAAATTTGAAGGTGAGAAATTATTAATCTTCTTTGAAAGCATGCATTTGCATTAATAAACAACAAAAGGTTTACAATTTATCACCAAGGGTGTACAATATGAGCCAAATTTTGTTTAATGATTTGAACAGAAGTAAGCACATGGTCACTATAAAAATATGTCACCCTCAAAACAAATAAAAAAAGAAGCATTGATGACCACCAATAATAATAGTTGTTTTTAAAAAAATAATTAAAGTACCAAAATGTTTTTTGAGTGTTTTTGAAAACAAAATGATTTATTTTTAAATATAAAAACTAAAAATAGTTAAAAAAAAACACACTGAATAAACATGTTTAAATAAAAAAATAAAAGTGATGCCAAATAAATCTTAAACTTTTAAGAGTAATTGAATAAAGTCCTGCAAGTGATCAAATGTTCTTTTGCTTTAGAAGTTATCTTATATGCAGAGATTTTGTCCACCATTAATGATGTAAATCACTTGTTTTTTTTGCCATGGGATAACATGCTTATTTATGGTGATTCATGGATTTACTTGTCGGAGCTGAATAATTTTCTTAGATTTGAATGAAAATATCAAACACTTAATTTATTTGTATTGATGATATTGATGTAATTTTTTTTTTAGCTTTTTCTCTATTTATTTAATGTATAACATGCCTATGATGATTGTTTCTATGAAATGGAATGTGTTCTCTATTATTTTGATTATTTTTTAAGACAACATCATTGTTGCATGATTTTGATTCAATTATTGAATTCTAAGTTCAAGTTGTTTTTAGTTTCGATTCAAATAAAAAATTTTGAGCTTGAGAAGAATTAAGTGGAACTTTTGTTTCTTGTTTTTTCAATGCTTTCTTTATTTTAACAATAATTTGTTCACTTTTGTTATTTTGTTGTTTCATTGCCTTTTGCTTCTTGTCTTTCATTCTTGATTTCTACTATCTCTATTGTTTCACTTTTATGCTTCCTGTAATTATTTCTTGCCATTGATTATTGTTTCACGTTATTTTTTATTGTCGACTTTTGTTTTCCTCTAACCTTCACTTCAAGCCTCCATTTCATGGGATTGTATTGTATGGGAAGCAAATCTTTCCTTAAATGATTTTTTTATTTGGTTCCTATGGTTCATCATGGTAACATATGTAATTTTGCCAAGTTCTGAGAAAAATAAGTGTTATTTACTCAGGAAAAATTCGAAGCTTTCTAGAATTCATATAGGTAGTATTGAAACCTGTTGTATTTGATTAGATCGAAGTTATTGTACTAGGGTATTTTTGAGTTATAAATTGTATTCCAAGGCATGTAATATTCACTCAATCATTTAATAAAACTCCATATTTCCTCTCAATAATTGTGCATGTTATTGATCTAATCGCTCAGGAAAAATGCTGGAAATCTCTACCATCTTAAGATGTTAGGGAGTCCTTTCTCGTGAGACAGATTAATTTATATTAAATCAAATTTATTCTAAACTTATGTTAGAATTTATTTTTATTTGTGTTCGACTTCATATGGACGCAAGCTTCCATAGTTAATTACCCCTCTTACTACAACAGGAGATCATTCGATTAAGCTTAGAAATAAGCATTAATCTTTGGTTAAAATCAATGCTTAGTGGTGTGGTGTGTATGACTGTTTGGGATAAAGGAGAGTAGTCTCGATCAAGATCATATAGTTCTATCATCTCGGCAACATTAGAGGGTTATTAGCCATAATGTCTAGAGAATTTGATTAACAGCCATGGATTGCCTTTTCCTAGAAATCACAAGTAGATTAGAGTTATTGTTCAAGTGTTTATTAAATTATTTAATCCAACTTAATTTATAAGTTTGCTTGATTATTTTGTCTTTTGATATAGACATTTGGACAAAATGATTTGAGAATTTTATCCATTAGGTATGATTATTATTAAATGAAGTCAACATTATAGACATGAATTGGATTTATATCCATTGAAATGCCTTGCATTTATGTGAGGGATGTTTTCTTTGCAAACACAGGTTGGACTTACATATAAAGCCAATATTAATATTGGATTTCACCTTGTGAACAATGATTTGGCTTACATCCTTTGGAATGCCAGATTTGTGTAATTGAAGTCTATATTGTAGACTTACATATGACTTACTTTCATTGAAATGCTGCTTATTAAGTGTAGAGTTTGCCTTGCAGACAATGACCGACTTACTTCCTTTAGAATGCCAAGTTTTGAAGTCCGCCAATTTTAAAGTGTGGATTTTATTTTTTACAATATAAGTTAGTCTTACATTCACTGGAATATCTAGACTAATTGTGAGGGCCCGACTTGCGGACAAATGACTGGCCAGATTTGTGTAATTGATGTGTGGATTTTATTTTTTACAAACATAAGTTAGTCTTACATTCCTTTGGAATGCCAGATTTGTGTAATTGAAGTCTGCATTACAGACATATATATGACTTACTTTCATTGAAATGCTGCTTATTAAGTGTAGAGTCTGTCTGCAAGGCAATGACTGACTTACATCCTTTAGAATGCCAAGTTTTGAAGTCCGCCAATTTTAAAGTGTGGATTTTATTTTTTACAAACATAAGTTAGTCTTACCACTGGAATGTCTAGACTAATTGTGTGGCCCGACTTGCTGACAAATGACTGGCCTTACATCCATTATAATGCTTAGATTGAATGAATGGGCCTACATTCCTTGGAAAGTCATTCATGTGAATGGTGTTTGCCTTGTAAACACATATTGGACGTACATTTATTAGAAAGCTTTGTATTACATGTGAAGCTCACTTAGCGAGTTAGTTTGATCAGGGTTAATGTGAAATCCGCCTTGCGAATATAGATTGGACTTACATCTGTTAGAAGGCTTGTTATTTAAGTGTAGTGGATTCTATGCACTTATGTTGATCTTACATCCGTTGGAAGGTCATATTTCAAATTATTTAACCTTATTTTATGTTAGATAAATCTTTGATGTTAATCATTTTTTTTACGTTCTAGATGAATCTTTAATTTAATCTCTTTTTTTATGTGCAAGATGAGTCTTTTATTCAATATTTTTTATGTTTTGAGATGAATTTTTGATTTAACCTCATTTATATTTTGAGATGAAATTTTGATTTAATCTCATTTATATTTTGAGATGAATCTTTGATTCAATGTTTGAGACGAATCTTTGATTTAATATTTAATTTGAATCTTTGATTCAATGTTTGATGTGAATCTTTGATTTAATTTCATTTTATGATTTAAGATAAATATTTGATTTAAGTCTCATTTGAGATGAATTTTTAATTTTAATGAGATCGATTGAAATACACTTAAACTGTTAATATGTTGTGTCTAGTTAAATAAGCAATCAATAATTGTTCACAAGTACTTTTATCTTGAAAAATTAAATTCTACACATTTTTTATAGATTTTATAAAATATGTGTGAGTGAGATAGTTTTTAACCCATCCAAATGTTTTAAATTTCCTAAGATGTTGAGATTTAGATTTAAATCCTCTTTTTATAATTTTATTTAAATTGAATTATTTTAATGTGAGAGAGGGGTTCAAATGATTTGCAAGTACTTTAGCTCAAGCTATTAGAGGTAGTAGGTTGGATTTATTTAACAATTCAAAATTTTGACTTTTCATTTTGATTTTGATTTTGATTTTATATGATTAATTTTTTTGTCACATCATAATTTCATTTCTCTCAAATTTTGAGAAAATTAAGTTTAATAATTTCGATGAGATTTTGGCAGCATAGAACTTAGAAGTGCTGCATTTTTTGAAATTTAAAGTGATCGATGTTCTTTTTTCTTGCCTGGATCCAAAATAAATGGAGTGAGGTGATCGTCTCTTGTCGGACCCAAGATCGATTGTAGTTGTTTGAAATTATATTCCTGTCGGACCCAAGATCAACGGATGTAGGCCTTCAAAATTTTAAGCTTGCAAATAAATGAAACTTAAATAAAAATAAAGTGCTTTTGTTTTATACCTAAAAATGAGGCTTTTGGAGGTTAAATCTTGTCTTTCTTTTTTGGACTAAAATACCCCTCAAATAACTCACCCTCACAACAAACCCTAAGGGTTAAAGAAGGAATTTCAGTTCCCCTATCTCTCAATCTCTTTTTTCTCGAAAGCTGCCCGATACCCCTTGTCGTGCAAACTAGGGGTCCGACCAACCAAACCTAGTCTTGACTCCTCTCTCTCACATGAAGTCGTTGCCCCTTTCTCTTAACTCTCACACACTAAGGTTCTCGGTCTCCCTCTCGCTCTCGACTTCCCTCTCTCCTTTGATCTTCCTCGTGTGTGTGTGTAAGGTAAGGTCCTCGTCCGAGGTTGTTGTTCTATTTTAGATGATCAAGTTTCCAACCATTCTCGCTTCTTCTTTTCATTACGGTTTTGCCGACGTGGAACCCGTGGTTGTTAGGTGCAATTAGGATTAGGGTTTTCTTCCTCTTCTTTTCAAATTTCAACTGCCAACATGAATGTGGATTCTTCAAACACTTTGTAAGTTTTGACAACAATTTTTAAGGGATGATTCTTCTTTTACCATTGTGAGACATAGGTGTTTAATTGAGTGATTCTATTCTTATCATTACTTGTAATTTAAATATTTTTCTAGTGTTAATTTTAATCCTTGGTGAAATTTTATATTTGGTCCCTAGTTTTTCTTTTGAGATTTCAGAATTTTGGTAAATATCATATTATTATTTGGACTGAAATAAAGATATCTTCTATTTTTGCAACAACTATGATTAAACTTTGCTATAATTTTGAGTTAGTAACCTGCATATTGTAGTTTCTAGTATTTCATTGTGCTTCTCATCCTAGACCATTAAGCACTTGCATTAGAATGCCTAATGATGTGAAGAAAAATATTTTAGTACCATATTTAAGAACAAAATAGATGATCAAGATTGTGTAAATAATAGAGGTATCAAATTTATTACTCACACAATGAAACTATGAAGAGTAATGAAGCATAGACTTAGTATATGATATTTAATTTTAATTGGTGTTATATTAATAATTACCATTTAATATCATTTGAAGGTAAAAATGATACCTCAGTGTGACATGTATGTATCTTTGATATATTATACAAAAGAATGAGGATATAATTTCTATAGTTAACACTAAGTAGTTAAAATGGAGAAGTTTCTCAAAAATATCTAGGTAGTTAAAATGGAGAAGTTTCTCAAGAATATTGTAGGATAATATGATATCATAAAGATTTAAACTTAAAATTTATAATACTATAATTAGTCCAATTATATTACATGAATTCGAATGTTGAGCAGTAGAAAAAAAGTTGTTGATGTTAAGTTTAGGGTGACATAAATGAGAATGTAAGATGGATGTGCGATAAAATTATAAATAATAAATTAAAAAATAATTCCATCAAATGAATGGTTTGAGTGATATTTGTTGAAGAGAAGATAATTTAAATATTATCAATATGGATGAAATTGATCTGATCTATGAATGTATCATTAGGAGATAGCATTAATCCAAAAATAAAATTGGTAATTTCATATACACCAAGGCATAAAAGACACACCTGATGTATGTATCAATGCAAGATCTATGATGATTTGATGTATGTAGTCTTGCCCTTGCATTTTTTGGGCTCAAACTATTGAATTCTAATTCAAGTTGATGGCAATTTAACCAATTCTCTGAACTCTCTGCTAATGCATAAACATCATAATACTAATTGGAACCTTGAAGCTAAAGTTTGATTAAGAGATATATGATGTTAGAAAATAATTTACAAAAAATTGTTAATAAGATTTTCATTACATTGACTTCATTTCTCTTGTTTGACATTACTTGCATTGTTCCTAGAATTTTTTATAAATTGAGCTTGGATGGAAAATAATTGAAGAGGCTCTCTATGAATTACCTTAAGTTTAAATTAGCTAGGGGACTTTGTTTGAGATTTTTGCTGGTTCTTTTTTTTTAGATGTTTTTTATCTTCCATGCTTTTCTCTTTTTCCTTTTTTCTTCTATCTTTGAGGTAAGGAATTTGACTTATTGTTTACAATTCATCTAATTTTGAAAACTCTACCTTCATTTGGTTCCACACTTTATAAAATGTGAATTTAAGGGATAGATATTACTTGTGCCTCTCCTCTCATACCATCTCTGCTTCTCATGCACATCATTAGTAATCGCTGCCACCATCTTTACTTGTGATATTCTTACTTTGATATTGGATAATTGTAGTGGGAGAAAAAAAATTATTATATTAAATTTATCTTGAATTGTCTTGTCATTAGTACTTACTTTGATGTCTTATGTTATTTTGATGTTTGTGTAGCACTTCATACTTCATGATTTGATCTCAAGATATCAATATATTATTTGATAAGTTGTACCGTGTATTACTTTCTACTTAGTTAGGATATTAATGTATTACATTTTAATATGTTAATAAGTTAGGATATTAATATATTATTTCTTGCTTTGTACTTTGATTTATGTATAATACTTATTACTTTGTACAATTTATTAATTCTGAGGCTTACGCATCAAAATGCGTTGAGGCTTACACCTCGCCTCATGGACAAAAATTGCTTTGATACCCGATTGCGCCATTTTAAACTTCAATTTTATCTTGTCGAGCTAAGAAAGAGATTGCGCTCCTTATTTGAGCGGGCTCTTTTGACCTTTCTTAATCGATTATGTATCAATCAGTTTATGCATTTCATGCCCATTCAACTTAGTTAACTCAATCACATGAGATTCCATCACGCGTATTGTTTAAATCATTCCTTAAGTAGGGAAGGTTTAGCCACTCTCAATACTCATTGATGCTAACATATTGCTGCTTATCAACAACATATGTGACATTACTTGTTGGTGATATATGCTATGTTACTTGCTGATAATAGTGTATTTTTCTTGTTGATGATGCATGTTGCCCGTTGATGATGATATGTTTTTCTTATTGCCATTTGGATATGTCATCAAGGACTTGTCATCTATGCTCACATATCATGCTGGTGTTGATGTCCATGGTCAGTTCATAAGTTAGGTGCTAATCGTACATCTAAAGATGTTTGTGCACATATTGCTTAAAGTTTTCATTCATACCTATATGTTTCATCCAATGATGATGCTTTATCACCAATCCAATATTGTTCATGCTGTTGTTGCTTGAAGGAGTTGTATATTTGCTATAGCCTCATTTGGTGTCAACACTTGCCCATGATTTATCTCTTGTGGTTGGTGATTGATGCATCTAGAGACATTATTGATCATGCGCTCACTTGTTTCCCACATCTAGTATTGTCACTTGTTGTTGGCAATTATCGATCGCCATATTCAAAGATGTTGCTCAAGTTGAAACCATCTCATTTTTCATGCTGGCATCTACCCGAAGAGGATATTGATTATGTTGTCACCTACCTATATTGCATATGGAGTAGGCTTACATGGCCACCATCACTATTGCTCCTTTATGTCATCATCATCATCATCATCATGACAACCTTGGTGGCAATATGGTGCTACCATCTCTTGGAGTGCTTGGAGAGACACAAACCTTTGTACTAATTTACATGGTCGACTTTATCATTTGTACTGGGCCCATGTGATATATATATATATATATATATATATATATATATATTTTTTTTTTTTTGTTGAGCTTTTTCATGTAAAAATTTCCACTCCATTGTTTGTTTGCTCAAAATTCTTAAGCACCGTATCTTTGATAGTTACTACTTAAAAGAATCTATCTAATATATTTGTTTCTTTCTCTTTACTTGTTTCTATAATGAACTAATGATAGTTGCTGAAGTTCGGTTTTATATAATTTATCGTTTAATTTTTTATTACATTTGTTTGGCATTATTGAGGTGCATTTTTTATTTGACTTTGAACTTTAACCATGGGATATCTTCTATGCTATCCATATTCATTTGTGTAACAGATCCAACAGCTCAAATCTATCATATCTTTGTATCGCTTGATCTCTCAATAACATTCATTGATAATTTTCAGTTTCACATATATTATAACTGAGTATCATGTGCTTTTTTATCTATCTAATGCCTTAAATTCCTTATTTCAATGACTTTTTCGTAGGTATCTTTTAATCTCTTATGATTGATAGTTAATAATTTCACATCCACTAAAATTGTGTCACTATCACATGATCTGTTTTTAGTATGATACTCTTGAATCTCTCCACTTATTTTTTTATCTATTTTCTTCTTATTACACAAGGACTCTTACCATTTAGAATGATATCATCTGTAAATAGCATACTTAAAGTTGAATGCTTTTTTAATAAGTATATCTTTAGCCTCTCATTGCTCAATTTGGGTTTGGATTTTAAAAAAAAGGTACAAAAGAAATTGATGATGTCAATGTATATTCATAAATATTAGTATGTATGATCATTTTTTCTGTCATTTTGATATTACTTTTTTTAAAAAAAAGGATTTTAGTAGTTCAGATACCCTGTATAAGATATCATTTAATGATATTTAAATTGTGAAACATTACTTTTGCCGGTCCCAAGTTCGGATGTGAAAAGTGGAGGGTTGCGATAGACAGTCAACAGCCAGCGTAAAACTTGTCAAATAATCATGACATGAATCCTTTAAAACATTGTGTTAATGTTAGGCGGAAGTAATGCAACGTATGGCGAATACTGAAAAGTGTCGCTGTGTGGTCCCAGGTGCGGTGTTAAATAAGCAAAGGTTCCCACATTATGGACGGATGCGGACAAAGAAGTTAGTCCATGAAACTAGAATTAGGTTAGGACTAGGAATATAGGTTCTCTTACAGATAAATTAATGGATTTAATAGATATTATGATTCATAGGAAGATAAATATTTTATATGTCCAAAAAATTAAATAGGTTGTGGAGAAGGCCAAGGAGATTGATAGTTTAGGTTTGAAACTTTGGTATTCAGGTAGAAGTCGAATTAGAAATGACAGGTGTGATTATAGATAAAAGTTTGAAGGATAATGTTATAAATATTAATAGATGTGGAGATAGAATTATAGCTTTAAAGATTATTGTTGATACTAAAATTATCAATATTATTAGTGTTTATGCTCCTCAAGTAGGTTTGGATGTAGGTTTAAAAGAAAATTTTTGGAATGAATTAGAGGGATTAATACAAAAGATACTGCTTGAAGAAAAAATATTTATTGGAGGAGATTTAAATGGACATGTTGGTAGAGTGATTAAAGATTTTAAAAGTATTTATGGTGGCTATGGATTTGGAGTGATTAATGAAGAAGGTAGGATTATATTAGATTTTGATTTAGCATATGATTTTATAGTTGCTAATGTTTTATTTAAGAAAAGATATGGGCATATTATTACTTATCAAAATGGATCTAGTAAAATACATATTGATTATTTTCTGATAAGAAAAATAGATCGTTTAGATTAGATTGAGTTATTAGGTAAAGTTTAAGTCACAACATTGACATTAGTTTTAGATTTTAAGATAAAATATTGGAAGATGAAAAATAAATTAAATTATTATCCTAGGATTAAATGAGGGTACTTAAATAACACTAATAAAAATATTTTTAAGAGCAAGTTACAAGTGCTTAGAATTAGGGATGTTTATAAAGAAGCTAAATGTTATGTGGGAAAAAATAGTAAGTGAAATAAAGCAAGTTGCAAAAAATATGCTTAGAGAATCAAAAGGAAAAGCTTCTTTTAATAAAAACAGTTGGTAAGGAAGTCAAAATGTGTAAGAAAATATAAGAAATAAAAAGTATTGTTATAAAATTTAGTTTAGATGTAAAAACTCGGACAATTGGAAAAGATATAAAGTGACCCGTAGAGATTCTAAGAAAGCAATATATGATGCAAAAAATTTAGTTTTAGTGATTTATATAATAGATTGGATACCAAAGAATGTGAAATATGTATGTATAAGTTAGCCAACCAAAGAGATAGGAGAAGTAAAGATCTAGTTCAAGTGAGGTGTATTAAGGATGAAAATCATAAAGTGCTTTTCTTAGAACATAATATCAAAATAGGTGGATGAGGTATTTTGATAAACTTTTTAATGAAAGATCTGAAAATACGATTGATTTTAACAACCTTAATACCCTAAACAAAAATAGAGAATTTTGTTTTTATCGTTGTATTAGCTTTAAAGAAAATGAAATGTGGAAAACGAGGACTGATATTCCAGAAATGTGAAAATGTTTAGAAGATCAATGAATTTCTTGGCTTACAAATCTTTTTAATGTTATTTTAAAGACTAAAAAGATGTCAGATGAGTGGAGAAAGAGTTTGTTGGTTCCTATATTTAAGAATAAAGGTGATGCACAAGAGTGCAAATTATAGAGGAATTAAGTTAATGTGTCATACATTAAAATTATGGGAGAGGGTGATTGAGCATAGGTTACGATGTGATATAAAAGTTTCTCACAATCAATTTAGTTTCATGCCAGATAGATCTACTATGGATGTTATACATTTGTTAAGAGATTTGATGGAGAAGTATAAAGAAAGTAAGGAGGATCTATATATGATATTTATTGATTTAGATAAAGCTTATGATAAAGTTTCAAGAGATGTTCTTTGGAGAGTTCTAGAAAAGAAATGAGTTAATATTGGTCATATTCAAGTCATTAAGGATATGTATACTAGAGCTGTTACTTGTGTTCAAACACAAAGAGGATTGACAAAATATTTTCCTATTTCAGTTGGATTACATCAAGGATCAGCTTTAAGCCCTTATCTTTTTGCTTTAGTTATGGATGTTCTTACTAGACATTTACAGGAAGATGTACCTTGGTGTATGCTTTTTGCTAATTTCATTCTTCTTGTTGATAAGACTAGAGAGGGAGTCCAAGAGAAACTTGAATTATGGAGGTCAACTTTAGAGTCTAAAGGTTTTCGTTTAAGTAGATCAAAAATTGAATATATGGAGTGTAATTTTTGTTGTAGAAGTTTTAGTGGTAGTGTTGTGACATTAGGTGAACAAGTCATTAAAAAGAGTGAGCGATTCAGATATCTAGGCTCTATTGTTCAAAATGATGGTGAAATAGATGGAGATGTTATTAGTAGAATTCAAGTTGGATGGTTGAAGTGGAGGAATGCATTTGGCCTGTTGTGTGATATTAAAGTCTCGCTTAAATTTAAGAAAAAATTTTATAAGATGGTGGTAAGACCTGCAATGATTTATGGTGCAGAATGTTGGCCAATAAAAGAGAAACATAAGACTAAGTTAAGTGTTGCAGAGATGAGGATGTTCGTGGATGAGCGGCTTTACTCTTAGAGATAAAATGCGAAATGTATGTTCGGAAAAGTTGGAGTAGCTCATGCGGATAAGATTAGATATAATTATCTTAGATGGTTTGGCCACATAAAGCGTCGGCGTCCATGGAGTTAGGAGAGTAGATGCATTAAATTTGCCTTATGTTAAGAAAGGTAGAGGTAGACCTAAAAAGACTTAGTTAAGATGTATAAAAAATGACTTTAGTATACTTAAATTAAATGAGAATTTGACACATAATAGGATACAATGGAAGACGAAGGATTCATGTAGACGATCCCACTTAGTGGGATAAAGACTTGTTGTTATTGTTGTTGTTGTTGTTGATATTTAAATTGTGAATTTGATGTTGACCTTGATGTAATTCTATTATAATAGTAAAATCTAGTTTCAATATTTTTTTGTCTTCTCATGCATATTAGTAATAACATGAACATTATGTTTTATGCACATCTATTTTTTTCGTGTCCATCTTTTGAATTCTCTTGGTGTTCATGTTTTTCAAAATCAATAGAAGTCATATGACAATTTTTTTTCAGTGCTACTAAGGCTTTTTATAATTGCTTTTGCATAAAAATCACCTCCATGATGAAATCTTGGCATAAAATTAAGTTCATTGGTGATTCCATAGTAAGTTTACCTATTCTTTGTTTCGTGGAACTTTCTGATTGCTTCAGTAATTGACCATGCTTTTGGTGAGTTATTCTATATGAAGTTTTTAATTTTTTTTGTGAACTGCATGAAAATCAATTTTCTATTTTCTTAGATGCATTTTGCTTTTTGATTTTGGTAATATTATGCTTGTCATTCAAAAATGGTATGGCCCCAAGGCACACAACGATCCCTTTGTTGTTAAAAGTGACGTTGCAAGTTAATTGTGAAGTTTCTTCGAAATGAACATATCTTATGCTTTTAGCTCTAAAATTTTGTTGCGGGATGCTTTGGCATGGTACATTTTTTGTGAGATGACTAAACATTTCAATGTCCTTCCCAGGTTGTAGGGAAATGGAGAGCAAAGCAACAGAAAATTGTGAATTTAATTAGTCAGGTGCAACTACTGCGAAGAAAGCTTGATAGATGTCAAATGTTCCTGCTGCCAAGGGGGCATGTCAGATTTGTTTTTAAATTGGTCAGGGATGTGATAGATTCTCAGATAAAAAAAGGGGACGATTTGATTCAGGTGAAAACAAACAATAATCTGACGGAAACCTGCAACATCTGCCTGGAAACTACAGACTGTTCTCAAATTTTTAGCATTTCTGGCTGCGGACACAGATTCTGTTTTTCCTGTATGCAGCAGCATGTGGAAGTTAAGTTACTTCATGGAATGCTTCCTAATTGCCCCCATTTGGGCTGCAATATTAGGCTAGAAGTGGAAAATTCCATGAAATTCTTACCTCCGCGGCTACTTACGATCATGAGCCAGCGAATTAAGGAAGCATCAATTCCTCCAAATGAAAAAGTTTATTGTCCTTACCCAAGGTGCTCAGCTCTTATGTCAACAAGTGAAGCAGTCTCCCCACTCTATGACTCTGCGAAACAGAATATAGCTGATGATGCTGGACTTAGAAAATGCATTAAGTGCAGTGGACATTTTTGTATCAATTGTAGAGTCCCGTGGCATGAGAGAATGTCATGTTCTGACTATAAGATATTAAATCCACACCCGCGTACTGAGGATGTCAGGCTACATTCACTTGCAAGACAAAACTTGTGGCGCCAATGTGTGAAGTGTAAACACATGATTGAACTGTCTGAAGGATGTTTTCATATGACTTGCAGGTATCGATATTGTCTTGGACTATCTGAATATTTCTTGTCATCATCATAATTAGTCTTATCCCAACCACTTGACTCTTTTAAAGCATTTTTCTTCTGATGTGAAGAGCTTTGAAGTTTGATGTAGCTGGGCACTCTGTTTTTTATATTACTTGACATTCTTGTGGTGGCTGACCACACTAAACTTTGTAGTACTTCCATCTTGTTGAGTTTGGTGCATGCATCCTCTTGATTGAAAAACATTAAAAAAAAAATTCTGGAATTGATAAACATGATTTATCCAAAAAAATTTTGATTCCTCAGACCTATATTTCATTATGCTTTATTCATATTTTATATTTTGTATTCTCGTTCCACTTAATTTTTTGTGTGTTTTCCACGTCAATATTGTTAGTGCTTGTTTTTAGCAGCCTATTGCTCTTTAGTCTTGCTTAAAATGATGTCATATGCTCGTCTGACGGTAGGCTAACTTTTAGTTTAAAAGGACTCAAAATGAAGGATTAATACTTGATGTCTGTATCATGCAGAAGAAGATTTGAAGTTTATAACTCTAAAATACTTTGTTTCCTTGTCAGGATCAGACTGATAGCCGTTGTCAAGTCTACAGTAGCCAGTAGGAGTATCTTGATCCTTCTCAATGTTGTAATGTTATAATACTGAAGGATTAGCATGTAATAATTTTATTTAGTAATTTCTTGTTTAATGATCTTACAGTCTACATTTGGTTGTATATTAGGAAATTTGAATCATTAATCATGAATTCTATGTGATCTTGGATTGTTCGTCAGTGACACTAAGATCTTATTTATGAGATTAGCTTGGTGTGGCTGGGAAAAGTAGAGGCTAGGAAGGGGTGCGAAGTACTTGGGCGAGTAGACTAGAGAAAGAGAGGGAGTTTGAAGAGTATTGTATTATTTCTTAAAGAAAAGTTCAAAATCTGAGCTCAAAGAGCGTAGAAGTCCATCGCCTATTAAAAAAGATCTAAAAAGTGTCTCCTGACCCTTGTTTATAAGGTTAGAGAGCTACATGATTTATTACATTATAAATAATAAATAGTAAAAAAAGAAAGGTACATATATGTTGGACAAATCTGATATAGAATCTAAAACAGACATGTACATGATAGTCTAGCATGGCAATGGAAACAATTTTCCGTTGACGTAACCTTCAATATGAAGTGACTTGCTAGGTCTTGGGTAGGAGGCGAGTGTGTTTGATGAGTCCATGCCAAATTGCATTCTGGGTGAGTGGTTGACAAGGTTCTTTCGTTGAGTACCTCTAGTAGGCATATCAGGTGAGTTCATCTGGTGATTTATGGTGAGCTCTTCTGGCAAGGCCCTTGTCAAAAGGTGCACCTAGTTTGGCTTGATACCTTAGTTTTTGGGTGTGTTGTGACTCGGTCCGGATTGAGCTCCCTGACGGAGTGAGTAATCTAACTGTTTCTTGGGTTTATAAATTTATAGAACTTTTATACATAGAAGATGATAACCTTCTTCATAAGTTTCATTTGCACAAAATGTGGTTCTAAGTTTGCAAAAGCTATGCAGCACAATGATGATGCAATATACAATGCCATGTGGGCAAGAATAATAAAGGTTCACTTGGTGCATGAGATCTACTATTTTGTGGTTTTGGGAAGAGGTTGATGTAGGAAGCCTTACTCATACTTAGCCAATTTATCATTTTCTTATTCAAACTTGGGTATTACAAATTTATATTGGATATGAAGAAGGTAAATTTTTTTGTTTTTAGGTTGAGAATTTGAAAAGGGAAAACTATGAGGCTCACCTAAAGATCAAAATTTTACTATTAATTTCACCCCACTATGTGGAGACAGTAGACGTTAGCGCATGATTTAATAAAAGAACTTATCTCGGAAGTTGCTGCTAGGCACTAGTGCTTTAGAGTGGCAAATAGTGATGGCAATAAGAAATCAAGCTAGGTAGATTGGCCTGTAAGGAATATCAATGATCCATAGTTGCAAACGTAGGCCAACCTGAAATGAATATTACCTTTTGTCAATAAAGGCAATTGACAGAATTTAACAGCAATGTTTGGTTGATTGTAAGTGAAGGCTGTCTTCAAGGTGATTGTATGGTGTTATCATGTAATGTGTAGGTTAAATCTATGTAGGTCAATAAAATAGGTTACCATTCGAGTATAATTTGTATGTCTAGTTCGTTAGATTATGTATTGAATGGGAAGTCTAGTTAACAGAGTTTGGCAAAGTTTGAATCTTCAAGTTTTCTAGAGCGATTTCTCAACGTTTAAAAAAAATCCTTTAAATGAGTCAACATAGAAGTTAGTTATAAGCTTGACTATTGTCGGTATAAGAATATCTTGATTATAAGTTGATGTTTATGTGGAGTGGATAGAGGTGGTTATTGTCACCTTATGATGCATGCAATTTTGGGTTTTACCTTTGAAAAGTTGTCCAATTAGACTTATGAGGCTTCTAAAAAATGGCTGAGATAGTATATAGGCCTTGGGAAGTGTTTTGAAGAAGTGATTTTAAGTATTGAGCCAAAAGAGGTGGGTCAGAGATGGGGAACATGCCCAAACTTAGGAATACTAATTTATGGTTTAGGGTTTTAGTATGGAAAATTTATGAGGGTTTAGGCTTTGAAAACTCTTGGAATGGGTAGAGGAATGTGTCTAGTTAAGATTTCGAGAGTTTCATAATTTTCAAGGCTTTTAAGTTGTCCAAATGAAGGCAAGGCCAAGCCTAAGTCTTGTTTGTTCAATTCATAGCTAATGGCTTCTAAGGGGCATAGGATTAGGGTTTTGTGTGAATGTTGTAAGGGAAATGATATGAAATGATAGTGGGAGGATAAGGTAGATTTATATAGCAATAGATATTTGCGATTAGTTGAAAATAAGTAAGTTTATCACTCACCAAAGTAATAAAGGTTTAAGAGATCATCAAATCTCTCCAAGGCAAGAGACAACCATAATGAATCCTCTTATTTGGATAAACTCCAAAATTCATGTCAAAACACATCAATCCTCCTAACTTTTTGCAAACTATTTATAAATTTTTACATAAGTTTAAAATTCAAAAACAAAAGAAAGGGAGAGATATTGGGTTGCCCCACACAAGCTTCAATGATGGTTGGGGAAGCTACAAAGTGGTCTCAACTTTCCCTCTCTTTCATGACTAGATAGCTGGCCATTTATGGAGGGAGAGGAGGTTATTTATTGTTTCAACTTCTAATAACCACCTCTCTTTTAAATCTAAAAGTCATTCGCTCCATAGATTTTTCTACAAGCTTTGAAACTTAAAATTTCTAATTAAAAATTTTAATTTTAAAAATTAAAAATTTGAAATTTGAAATTCATATTTTCAAAATTTTCTAATGATTTAGAATAAAAAATAAATTCACATAGTTCTTATTCAATAACATAAGACAAAAAAAATACAAATATTAAATTGCCATCCTCATGGCTTCTTAGTCTATGCTCTTGTCTACTCTTGTGGTTTGTCTAGTCTTTTCTATAGTTACTCCTTGTGCTAAATCATTTTTTTTTTAAATCTTAATAACTCTTATTTGAACAATTTTCTTTTATTGCATGCAATAGGTCGTGGAGTGTCGATAGGTATAAGAAAATCATCAGGCGGTGCTACTAAGAGAAGAGATCTTTTTTTTTTTTCCTGCAAACAGATTAGCTTGAAAGTATTTACTAACAAACACTCTTTAAAGTAATCATATAAATATGTAGACCATATGGAGTTATTTTAAGACAATTAATGGTAGGTGGAGGGCTATTAAAAGTAAATAGTGTAGGGGGTTAAGGTGATGGCAATTGTATCAACTTTAACAAGGGTTGGTTTATTTCTCATTGTTAAAAATTTATATTATTTTCAATTGGTTTACAAGGATTGTTACTTAGTATTTGGGCACTCAAAATATATGATAAATTTCTAATTTTCTTCGTGCATTTACTAAATTCATTTTTTTTATATTATAATTGAATTATGATATCATATAATGTAACATATCATCAAATTGAAACAAATGCAAATATTCAAATCTAATAGTAATAAATTTAGAAATAAACCTTTAAAAATGTGATATCTTGTTGCCAACTTTTAAATATCCAATATTTGCTTTGATACCATATTGATGTAGGCTTGAATTTTACCTTCGAGAAGTGGTCCAATTGGGGATTGTGAGATTTCTAATAGATGCTTAAGATAGTATGTAGTCGTTAGGAGGGGATTTAAAGAAGTGATTTTAAGTATTAAGACAAAAGATGTAGGCTAAATATGGGGAACAAGCACTAACCCAAGAACACTAATTCCCTTTTGAGGCTTTTAATGTGGAAAATTTATGAGTTTTCAAGCCTTGAAAACTCTTGGAATGGGTAGAGGAATACATTCAATTAATATCTGACAAGTTTATAAATTTTCAATGCTTTCTAGTTATTCAGATGAAGGCTAGACCAAACTAGGTCTTGTTTGTTCAACTCACGGCCTGACCGCTTCCAAGGGACATAGGCTTAGGATTTTGTATGGAAAATGGTATGGAATGTTACTGGGAGGATAGGGAAAAAGTTCTACAACAATAAATATTTAGGGTTAGTGCAAAATAAGTTATAGCTTATCACTCACCAAAGGATTTGATGTAGTCTTGAATTGAATTTCTCTCGGGGTGGGGTGGTTAGTCAAGCAAGAGAAGGCCATTTTGCTGAGAGCTTACAAGTAGGGTTATGAAATTTTATGGTGTTTAATGGAATGATGTTGTGGCTATGCAATCATTGTGAGATATTAGGGAGTAATTTAAAGAAGTGATTTGGAGCTTATGATAAAATTTTAATGGGTTTTGGAAGGAGAATTGTGAGCAAATTCAAAACTAGGTCTAGTGGAGACTCGAATGGGTTGAGTGCCTTTGTGAGGGAAAATGGAGTTATAGGAGCTAAAAAAATCGTAAGGGGTAAAGGGATATGTCTAATAAAGATTTAGAACATATGATAAATTTTCGAGGGTTTTATATGTTTCTAATTGAAGATTGGTGTTGCAATAATACTTGGTCTAGGTCTAGACTGGAGCTGCAATTTGTAAAATTATTTTTAAATATGACAAGCCTTAAAAATGATATGATAGTGTGGAGGAGATATAAGAGAAGGATTCTTGGATGACAAAAGAGTAGGTTTTAAGTAGTTTTTGTAACTCACCAAAGATGCAAGCAAGGTAGATGCCACCAAGAAAATTTCAGGTGAAGGAATTTGGCCACCCATCTTCATTTCAAGAGTTTTAACACCTCCAATTTTTGTAAAATTTCATCAATCAATTCTATTCATCAGCATAAAATATTTATAGTATTTTACATCAAAAGAATTCAAAAAATAAGTAGGAGGGGATATAAAGAGTTGCAAAGCTAAGTTAAAACACCTTTTGAAAGTGTAATTGTCTCTTTTCAAAGAGGCCATCCATGACTACTTTGAAATTGAATTTTCTTTTATTTCCACCAATTCCATTTAAGTTCCATTGAACAGTCCTTCCATGTAATTCCTTTATAATTCAAATTTTAAAATTTGAAACTTAGAAATTTTGAATTTCAAAATTTTAAATCTTAAAAAATTACAACACATTTGGCTTTTATGATAATCCTACCACATATAACAATTTAAATTTTAATTAAAATTCACTAATTAACTTTTTTTCCATGGGTCTTTGTTTGGCAATGGCTTCCTTTTTTTCTTTGACTCTTGTGGTTGGTACATGTCTTTCTTTTTGAGCTCATTGTACGACATCTCCTTATCATTGGAATTTGGGCAAAATCAAGTTAGATCGATATACTCGGTGTATTCACCTAAATCTAGACTTCATCGAGCAATCATTGATGAACATAATTTTAGGTGCTTATTATAATCACATTCAATTAATGATCAAATAGTGTTGGTATTATTATTGATCTTAATGATGCTAATGGTTTGGTGTCTCATGCGGTGGGTCTAGGAAAAAAGTTTGAGGATGTTTGCTGCCACCTCATTCATATATAGTGAAAGCAAGTGTCTTGTGAAGAATGTCAAGGAATAGTTTCTCATCTTGAGGAATGGTTTAAGATAAATGTCTTGCGGATGATGGAGTATAACGACTATAGCAACTCAGAGAAGATTTATACTTTCATAATTTATTATGATTAAATAAGGCCATGTTGATGGTGTTGGCATTGATGGCCATTGATAGTGGTGACATTATAATTGTTGTTACCCATCTTCTTTGCATGGATGAGACGCTTGCATGTGGAAGACAAGCAAGGCATGCCAGTTTGATCATGAAAAGCCATGGGTTCTTTTATTTTGGACCCATTCAGTCCCTAGTTTGTTTAATTCAAGTTTGAGCATATTTTTGTTTTACGTGGCCAGAGAATTTTTCAAATATTTTCAAAATTTTAATGAAATTTTTTCAATATTTTGTGCTATTTATTTATTTTTGGTTTCTTATTTTTCTGTTTTTTATTAAAAAAATATGTCAACATATTAAAAGTATTATTCAACTTATCAATTTGCTCGAGCATGCATGCATGTAGTGCAACAAAAATTTTGAGCTAGTGACTGGGAGCGAGATTTGCAGTCCTTGCACACTTTTTAAATTAACTTTATTTAAGTTTGACTTCACTTTGGGCACAAACATTACGAGTTTGATCACCATGATACAACATAGCAATGACAAAATGATTAGAAATCACAGAGGGAAATAGAAGCTTAATGGTCCAAATAACTTGTATGGGTAGTTTCGATGTTAGGGATAATAGACTTGCCATTAGTTGAGATCGTACAGACTTAAGCGGTGGATAAAATCTAAAGAAAAAATTGGCGATAAAAAATTTTTCATTTTGTTTTTGGCAAATTATCGTATTCATCATAAAAAGTCTTTATTGGAGTAACCTTCTCACTTAACTTATATTGTGCTGTGACATTTTGGATATGTTTTGACCATTTTGTTTAGAGAAATTAGGTTAGAGTAAAAAAAAAATATTTACCTTCTTACTTACTCTTATTTGGATATGTTGTGAGAATCGACAAACGAAAAGCCCTCATCCATAGGTGATGATCGGTACCATTAAATTTGATCGTGAGATCAATGGTGAAAAATGTTTTGGGCCAGTGAGAGTAAATGAAGAGTCCTTGACACAATTTGAGAGTTGGAGATTGGAGAACCTGCACACTAGCTTAGATCATGGTGAATGCAAGAATGGGTTAATCAAGAAGTGATTGTACCCTAAGATATTGGGCTAGCAAGATCGGATGAGTAGGATCGAGAATGACGTGGCAGTGGTCTGACAACGAGTCCAAATGAACAAGTAGATTTGGAAGTGAGCAAGCAAGCACAGTCCAACAAGCTTGTGAGCGACAAGCTCAAGTGCGCAACAAGCATGCATGCACAGATCAGCTAGCAAGTTCGACTATTGGATCGTAAGATTTTAAGTGATGGTTTTGTACAAAATTGGAGAGGGAGAGGGAGATGTGTCGCTAGGCTTTCATGCCCCCCTTTGATGTCATGTTGAGGGAAAATAGGTTCTCACTGTAGCTGCCCCTTCTCGATCGTTTGTCACAATATATATATATATATATATAATACTGTATTTTTCAGAAGCAATTCACATCCAAGGGATGGAGGATTAATACGTTGTAGTTTTCCAAATTAAAAAAGGTAACTATGTCATTGTTTTTATTATAATTAACACAACCCCTTTTATTTGAGGCTGTTTATAAGCTCCTTGCCCTTTGTTCCTTTAGCGGACTAAAATAGTCTTCAAATAGCAATTCCTGCTAGCTCTTTATGAGATTCTGCCAGTTAAAATTTAGTTTTCTTATTTCTGGTACTAACATTTCTAAGCCATGTTGATCTATTATTAAGCCTTTGGTCATTTGTTTTCACATATAGCTGATTAATCAACAGGTTTAACTGAACGTAATATATATTCTGATTAATTAATCATATATTACATTCATATCAAAATTAAATTACAGATCAATTAGTTCATCTAACATTGAATTCAACAAGATTAAATAACTTTGAATTAACCCTAACTGGTTTCTATTGAAATAAGCTTAATTATTCCCAGTGGCGACCCACATGTTGGGTGGGCAATTGCCCACCCTGAATTTTATTCCTGTCTTGCTCACAGCCCTAACACAGTGAGATGTTGCAACTTTAATCGCAAGCTTTCTTCATCTCGCTCTCTCTCATTCTCCACATGCCGAGTCAAGCTCCTCCCTCACCCTCTCTCCCATTCTCCACACATCGAGCCAGCCTTGCAAGCAAGGGATGAAATAATAGTGGAGAACCTGGAGGCTGCTGCACTAACGTGCAAAGTAATGAAAGATTTATTTCTCCTTCGCTTTGCGTTAAATTCTACTAAATTTTTTTTAATGATTTTGGATATCTCCTTCATGAAAGTTGTTGGAGTGCCGCACTTAGTCATTGTAGTTCTTACTTCTTATTATGCTTTATTGAGAGTTGACACAATTTGAAGAGTCCTCATCCATAGGTGATGATCGGTACCATTAAATTTGATCGTGAGATCAATGGTGAAAAATGTTTTGGGCCAGTGAGAGTAAATGAAGAGTCCTTGACACAATTTGAGAGTTGGAGATTGGAGAACCTGCACACTAGCTTAGATCATGGTGAATGCAAGAATGGGTTAATCAAGAAGTGATTGTACCCTAAGATATTGGGCTAGCAAGATCGGATGAGTAGGATCGAGAATGACGCGTGGCAGTGGTCTGACAACGAGTCCAAATGAACAAGTAGATTTGGAAGTGAGCAAGCAAGTCCAACAAGCTTGTGAGCTTGACAAGGCAACAAGCATGCATGCACAGATCAGCTAGCAAGTTCGACTATTGGATCGTAAGATTTTAAGTGATGGTTTTGTACAAAGGGAGAGGGAGATGTGTCGCTAGGCTTTCATGCCCCCCTTTGATGTCATGTTGAGGGAAAATAGGTTCTCACTGTGGCTGCCCCTTCTCGATCGTTTGTCACAACAATATATATATATATATATATAATACTGTATTTTTCAGAAGCAATTCACATCCAAGGGATGGAGGATTAATACGTTGTAGTTTTCCAAATTAAAAAGGTAACTATGTCAACTATGTCATTGTTTTTATTATAATTAACACAACCCCTTTTATTTGAGGCTGTTTATAAGCTCCTTGCCCTTTGTTCCTTTAGCGGACTAAAATAGTCTTCAAATAGCAATTCCTGCTAGCTCTTATGAGATTCTGCCAGTTAAAATTTAGTTTTCTTATTTCTGGTACTAACATTTCTAAGCCATGTTGATCTATTATTAAGCCTTTGGTCATTTGTTTTCACATATAGCTGATTAATCAACAGGTTTAACTTAGAGATGAACGTAATATATATTCTGATTAATTAATCATATATTACATTCATATCAAAATTAAATTACAGATCAATTAGTTCATCTAACATTGAATTCAACAAGATTAAATAACTTTGAATTAACCCTAACTGGTTTCTATTGAAATAAGCTTAATTATTCCCAGTGGCGGACCCACATATGTTTCAGGGTGGGCAATTGCCCACCCTGAATTTTTATTCCTGTCTTGCTCACAGCCCTAACACAGTGAGATGTTGCAACTTTAATCGCAAGCTTTCTTCATCTCGTTCTCTCAATCTCTCTCATTCTCCACATGCCGAGTCAATCGGCTTTGCAACTCACAAGATCTCCTCATTTTTTCTCAGTCTCTCCCATTCTCCACACATCGAGCCAGCCAGCCTTGCAACTCGCAAGCCCGGGATGAAATAATAGTGGAGAACCTGGAGGCTGCTGCACTAACGTGCAAAGTAATGAAAGATTTATTTCTCCTTCGCTTTGCGTTAAATTCTACTAAATTTTTTTTAATGATTTTGGATATCTCCTTCATGAAAGTTGTTGGAGTGCCGCACTTAGTCATTGTAGTTCTTACTTCTTATTATGCTTTATTGTATGAATCTGCAGTAAAAAAACTTATTTATAATTTTTTTAATAATAATATTTCTATACTCAATGCTTCTCCGATGAAGTACTTGTGATCAAACAATCTATTTCTCCAAGTTTTTGTACTATTTTTTCTTATAATAAGTGTTTTTTATTATTTTTACTTTTATTTGATGGAAAATTGTTGTGGATGCTTGAAAATGTTGGGATAATTAGATGAGTTTTCAAAACTTAAAAAACTTGCTTTGAAATATTCAGCATAAAATTAAATTTTATTTATGTATTGCATAGTTGAGATTATTTTTTTTCTAAATAGTATAACATAATTAAATATTTTTTCAGAGAATATCAACTGAATATTTATTGCAGAAAATATTAAAATATTATTTTTTGATCACTCTCAAAATAGAAGGTGGTTCCGCTCCTGATTATTCCCTCATCTTTTTCTAATTTGAAACTTCTTGCATCATCTTGCAGGTGTGGGTATGAGTTCTGCTATACTTGTGGTGCTGAATGGAAAGACAAGAAGGCAACCTGTTCTTGTCCGCTGTGGGACGAGCAATACATTTGGTACGACGATACTGAGGAGGAATCGGAAGACGATTACTTTGACGAAGATGATGATTTTTATGATGACGACGATGATGATGAATATGATGATGCCCATTAAGATCAAGGTTTACATCATCATGATTTCTTAACTTCAACGTTGATATTTATACGTGAGGTAGTTCAAATTGCATGCTTTACTGTACTAATTTCTTTGAACTTCTGGTCTTGGAAGCTTGCTTTTGTTTGCAAACTTTCTGTAAATATAATCTGGATAATTAGGTCTTGAACCTGTCACAATATCAAACCTTACTATGGGCGAGGCTGATCTTTCTTATTTTTATTGTGCAGAGCACTACGTTTCTGAAAGCTTCAGCATCATCATGCTTACCAAATTGTTGATTGTGTCTTAACATTGTTGTTCAATTGTTAGGTGGATCTGGTGACAGGGTGTGGATTTAGGTACAATATCAGCAAGAGATCTAATGATAGTTTGCAAAGTGAAATATTTAAGAACTGATTATATATATAGATTCATTTTAAAATCAATAAGATTGTTAATATAATTGAGACGCCACTGAATAAATAGAAGAATGGTATTGGCAATTTTATTGACTAAAATCTGTAATTGGAGAAGGGAATGGATGCATCAAAATAATTATTCAAATATCAACGGAACTATATTGTTATAAACCAAGAATATAAAGTCTAAAAATAAAAATAATTCAATGTATTATAAAACATTAGTTCAACTGTACATCATCAAATTGAGTCCATCCCAATTTAATTCGTATCAGGAATAATGAACATATTGTCAGCTGGATCACGCATTCCATTCCAATTAATGCTATCCTAAGCAAAAAAATAAGGTGGGGGTTCAGATATTCTAATATAAATTAAATTAAGTGAAAAACCATTAAAGTTGTTTTAAATAAATATAATATTTATACAAGAAATTAAATTTATATTAAGCTTATTTTAACAAATCAAACAACTTTCAGATCATTTTCCCCTCAATTATGAAAATGATCAGAGTGAAGAGACTGATTTCAACATTTAGAGCATCCAGAAATCACATTATCTTGACTCAATTTGTATACTTTTCAATTTCAATTGCTACTCTTGATATTGAGACATCATAAATGACTCCAAAATATTTACAAGATATACACACATATAAATTAAGTTACAAAACACAGTTTTTATATATTTATATATATAATATTTTTTTATACATAAAAACTATACTTCACTTTTAAAAATGATGATAATATTATTTCAAATGTAAAATTAAAAACTTAGGAGCTGTTAGGGATCACTTTTATTTTTTATTTTTTATTTTACTTAAAAATAACTTATTTAATTATACTTATTATTTTTAAAAATAATCAAAACATGATGTTTTAAATATTTTGAATATTTTTTAAAATAATATTATTTATTTTTGAAAATAAAAAAAATAGAATCACATAAAAAATATTTTAAATAAATATATTTTTAAAAATAACATAAAAATAAAAACAAAAAATAGAAAATAAAATTGATCCCAAACATCCTCAAGTGTTAGATATAAAAACATAAGCTTTGTATGAAATGTGCATGAAATTAAAATTGTGTCCGCATCATAAACTACTTTCAAAATGGCTTTAAAGATGAACAACAACAACAACAAGCCTTAATCTCACTAAGTGGGATCTGCTACATGAATCCTTCTCACCTATTGTGTCCTCATTTAAATCAAATACCAAGATTTTTTATACATCTTAACCAAGTCTTTTTAGGTCTACTCTACCTTTCTTATAAAGAAATCTAATGATCTACTCTAATCGCCATCGACGCCAACATTTTATGTGAACAAATCATCTAAGACAACTCTTCCTAATCTTATCTACAACTGGAGCTACTCCAACAATTTCTTGAATATACTCACTTTGCATTCTATCTCTAAGAGGAAAGCACTCATCCACCTAAACATCCTCATATCTGTAGCACTTAACTTAGTCTTATATTTCTCTTTTATTGACCAATATTCTACACCATAAATCATTGTAGGTCTTATTACCATCTTATAAAATTTTTCTTTAAGTTTAAATGAAACTTTTCTATCATTGAACCAAAAAAAAGAGCTCCTGCACTACACAAGAGCTCCTGAACTTTTCTATCATTGCAGGCTTTAAAGATGAACAAAAAAAAAAAAAAAAGAGCTCCTGCACTACACAAGAAACTATTCATTTACAAAATCATTGAATAGATAAAAAAAATAAACATAACCATCAGCAAATCTCTCTCTTTAACAGAGGATACAAAAATTACCCTCTTTCTAAAAGACCAGCAGACCAAAACTCAATACTAAAATCCTAAAATAGAAACAGCAGCAAATCCGCGTATAGCTGATTGTGTCAAAAATTTCTCAGATCCCCACTGCATCAAAACTAAAAATAAGTTAAAAAATTCACATGCATACCACCAAAATTTTTATACTTTCTTTATCTAACACTAAAATTTTTATATTTAAACAACATCCTAACATCTAAATCACATAAAAATATATGCATTAAAAACATATATTCAATAAAAATAAGTTAATCGTAATGATATTTTTATGTGATTTAAATATTAAGATATTCTATAAATAAATATAAAAATCTAGATATTATATATATAAATATTCAAGTATTTAGTGGCATGAATGTGTAATAGAGACTTGCTTGTGGTGGTATTATTCTAACCACTCTTTTTCTCTTGGAGCTGGTCAGTTTCAGCCTTGATCATGGCCTTCTTTGCTAGCTCATAGCCAGCAAAGTTCATTGCACCAAGAGGTGCAATCCAGAAGAACCTTGGTAGAGCTCCCTTGAAAAACCCTAATGGTCCCTCCTGCCGGAGAACGGAGAAGGCCACGATCTGCATGGAGACCGGCTGCCCCTGAGGTGCGGTCATCATCCTCGTCTTCATCACATCAAAGGGATTTGTAATCACAGCTGAGAGCCCAGAGAGAGCTCCGACTGCAATAGTCTCCCATGGCTCCAGATCACGGTTGAGAAGACTCTGTGCGGCCTGTTAAAATATTCACAGAATTTTCGTTAAGTTTTTTCATGTAAAATATATCAAATGTTTAGATATGAAGGTACAACAAAAAGGAATTTTAAGTTTTCGAGTTGAAACTAGAAGGTAAGAAGTCCCATCCCTGACGGGATAAATTTTAATATTCATATAAATAACACATAAATCTTTAATAGCACATCAAAAATATCACTATCATTAGCTTTTTAAAAGTGAACTGCACATTTTTATGCATAGGAAAAGTGTTATATATATAACTATTAAAGTTTAGGTGTTAGATATCTAAATGCATAAGAATTGTGTAAGAGAAAAACCACTTGCTGATAAAGTTTATGATATTATTCCAGGATACCTCTTGAGTATGAAAAAGTTCACAGAGAAGTCTTAAAATAATTAACGTATATAGAAGGAACATTTAAAAACGGAATCATTAATGGCTTTTCATCCAAATAATTCATGGTAAGAGCAATCCATATTAAGAGGTGCTTGGTCATGATACATTGCTCCCTTTCTCAAGAATATATTACGTTGATGATGTTCCTGGCATCCTTGCTCTTGATAAAAATAAATAAATTGGAATGTGTTTATTCAAAGATTAAAATAAAAAACTAAAATTTTAAAAAAAACCATAAATAAGAATAAGAACTGCATGAATTGATCCTCTGGCAGCTTAAGGTCACTGCTTTGACAATTAAGAATAACAACACTTAACACAAACAGGCTCTGCAAACAATATATCAACCACCCAGACATTTCAGTTTTATATGCCAGCTACAAACTAAATATAAGTCGTGCATAATACCTCAACTAAATTTTGAGTTGGCGAATATAATCATTGTAACATGTAGCAAATGACTGCAGCATAGCAATTTTAGGCATGTCTTGGTTCTCTTTTAACTTTCTCAAAAACACTTGCTGGCATAATAAAATAAAAAAAGACTATACATTCAAAATTTTAGAAAATTAAAAAGCTCGATATCAAAAAAGTAAAAAAAAATTAGGATCTCTCTCTAATGAGTAAGACAAAGTTACCTTTTTTGCTTCAGCATATAGGCCCATCCCAGCAACATAGAAGGGTACCTCCCGGCAAAGTGTGGCGCCAGTTCCCCTAAAGAATCCTTTTAAACCATCCTGCTGTAAAGTACCCACAATTGCCTCTCCAACATTGTCAAAAGGCCTGCCTGCAAACGTTGCTTCAGTACCTCACATGGAATTCTGACTGCTGTTCCAAGGACTGTACTGCAGAAGGATGCCATAGATTGCACCTAAGGATAAGAAGGTTTTTTAGGCAGGAGCAGGAACAACATTCTCGTTTCTACTAAAATATTATAATAACATCAATTTGTAAAATGACTGAATATTGATTTGTTATTTAGGAATATAAACACCAATAGAGGGAAAACAACAAACAAGTCTTTATTACGTGTAGTCAGATACATGAATTGTTTTTCTCCAATATATCCTATTAAGTGTCATATTCTCATTTAATCCTAATAAATTAAGGTCATTTTTTATACTCCTAGCCAAATCTACATCTAACATAGGCCGGATCTAATACATCTACTCTCCTAACTAGGTCATCAGATGGCCAGCAATTTATGTGACTATATCAACTAAGGCGATCCTCTCTAATCTTATCAGCACTGGAACTACTCCAACCTAATCGTGTATATATTCATTTCTCAGTTTCTCTCTAAGTATAAAACCGCTCACCCACCTAAGCATCCTCATCTCTCTGCACCCTTAACTTAATTTTATACTTCTCGTTTACTGGCCAACATTCTATGCCATAGAGCATTGCAGGTCTCACCACCAATCGATGGAAGAATGACAAAAATTCCATTTTTATGATAAGAGTGGTGGCATCACAGAACTATAAGATTACAAATTCAGAAAACTACGAAGTTGCTAAACAGAAGCAGCTACAATTACCTGAATATCAGGAAGTGTTGGTGCAACATTAATCAGGATGAGCTTGGTTGCTTCAAAGATGCCAGTTCGTAACCCATGGCTGTCAAGTAAGAGAAGAATGATGGAAATTGACGGCGTAGCCAAAAGGTAAGCAGTGAAAGATTGCCAACCTTGAAAACTGCCCAAGAACTGCAGGAATAGAACCTCTGTACAATCCTTGAATCCCGATTTCAGGAAGCTTAGACACAAGTTCAGGGAATGAAAGGGTGGATGCTTGTACACGTGTCTGATAAAAAAGGTAGAAGAATTATGCAAGATACCATAAAATAAAAAAAACATATCGGTTACAAGAGCAGTCGCATCACGGTAATAGAACTATTGAATAATAAAGTTAGTAACTGAACTTATTCTTAAGAGAAAAGACTAGAGTTTTCTTATTCCACTAATTTTTGCATCGCAAGAATTAAGAAAAATAAACCAAATAAAATGTAACAGTACAAGATAAGTTTATTTGATATGCAAGTTCGTGAAACAATGTAGCTTTCCATGATAATTGATGGAAACAATTCAACTTTAATTATGAGATAATAAGCTTTGCAAAGAAAGTGCCATTCAACTTTCAAGCTAGACGAAAAATTATTAAAAGTACAGTAACAGTACCTAACTTTCCATTTTAGCATCCTTCATATCAAGTTGATAACATTGCATGACCAAATTCTTCTTTAAATTTAATTATTTCTTTATAATTGGCATAGAATCATATCCTGCAGCTGGCTTAAGAACTTACAACTAACCTGAAGACTACAGCAGAAAGTTGCATTCAAATGCACTTACAGAATCTTAAAATTTAGTCTACTTTTCTCTCTAGCATTTACAGTAAAACAAAGGTTCAATATATTTATAAAAGAAGGCCGGGTAGTGCATGTGCACAGGTCTTCATTTGTATGCTATATGCACATGAAATTGTTTGTTTTTCTTCTTTACAATGTAAATATGGAGGAAATAGGTTTTGTGCTTTGCCTTCATTGTGTCAATAGGATACATCACAGAAGTGGAAAGCGCAGATGCAAGACCTCCCGCCAAAGCGGATTTCAAAACACTTTCAGTAGGTATTTCCACTGGTGGGGGAACAGCAACTAGGGTGGCAGCCTCAAACCAGATGCTCCTACAAATTATGTTCAAAATTTGAATTATAACCAGCAAACCATGATAGTAAAAAATCAATCCTTACTGATAGCAATGACCGAATTGTCCAACAAGAGAACAATCATGGTCATACGGAAACCAAATCTAACAGAAAAAAAACTGATCTCAGATATACGGTGGCTATTGTAAACTTTACACAACAAGCAAAATAACTAATCAAAACTATATTTTGTGGAGAACAAAAGAGAAAAATTCAGCTGAATAGTATCACAATTCCTAATAAACTTAACAAATTTTTTATTTTCAAATAGACTCAACATAAAGTAAAAGATGAACATTAAAAAAAAAGAATGAAAGCATTTACATCAAAATCATGCTAATTGTATTGCTTAATAACAGCTTCAGCCAAATAACCACTCAATTTAACACAAAGTTACTGAAAGAAATATATTAACCATAGAAGCTCAACTTATGAAGTAGAGATTCCATTTATTAACTAATTTAAGCTAACTATGCCCATGATCTCTTTAAACTTTTCTAAGTAATGACATGAATTCAGAAAAATGAAGACCATTTTACAAGAGCTTTCATCAAAGTATCAAAAATTGATCGAGTCATCTGGAATCTTGTAAGATGGCAGTAATGATGACTCTATAGGAAGGGTCAATGACTTGTAATGCATAATTATAACTTTACGCGTAATGCATAATTTGCAGCCTTCTAAGCATCTGTGAGATATTTCCAGTCATAAACCATGAAAAAATGAGATATTTAATTATAACTTTACCCTTAAGCATACAGTGGTATGTAATCCGAAGATATAGAATATCTAAATGATATCTAAAAGCTTCTCACTCTTTTGCCGCAGGCCTTGAGGAATCAGCCACTCATCTTCCATTGGTAATGAACTCGTCTCTAAATATTAACACGTACTCATGACCTTACAAAGAAAAAGCGAATAGTCTAAATTTGCAACCAAAGGCCCAAACAAAATACTGAATAAAGAAGTTAGGGATGGCAAGATGGTTAAAGAAACCTAACATTTAAAGGATTCAACTTGTTGATATTTCTAATTCACTTTCCTAGATTTTATTAATAGCACTGTTTTGTAATACAAGTCAGCCTCTCTCCAAGTTGGCTGTTGTAAACTTTACACAACAAGCAAAATAACTAATCAAAACTATATTTTGTGGAGAACAAAAGAGAAAAATTCAGCTGAATAGCATCACAATTCCTAATAAACTTAACAAATTTTTTATTTTCAAATAGACTCAACATAAAGTAAAAGATGAACATTAAAAAAAAAAATGAAAGCATTTACATCAAAATCATGCTAATTTCATTACTTAATAACAGCTTCAGCCAAATAACCGCGCAATTTAACACAGTTACTGAAAGATATATATTAACCATAGAAGCTCAACTTATGAAGTAGAGATTCCATTTATTAACTAATTTAAGCTAACTATGCTCATGATCTCTTTAAACTTTTCTAAGTAATGACATGAATTCAGAAAATGAAGACCATTTTACAAGAGCTTTCATCAAAGTATCAAAAATTGATCGAGTCATCTGGAATCTTGTAAGATGGCAGTAATGATGACTCTATAGGAAGGGTCAATGACTTGTCATGCATAATTTAACTTTACGTGTAATGCATAATTTGCAGCCTTCTAAGCATCTGTAAGATATTTCCAGTCATAAACCATGAAAAAATGAGATATTTAATTATAACTTTACCCTTAAGCATACAGTGGTATGTAATCCGAAGATATAGAATATCTGAATGATATCTAAAAGCTTCTCACTCTTTTGCCGCAGGCCTTGAGAGGAATCAGCCACTCATCTTCCATTGGTAATGAACTCGTCTCTAAATTTTAACACGTACTCATGACCTTACAAAGAAAAAGCGAATAGTCTAAATTTGCAACCAAAGGCCCAAACAAAATACTGAATAAAGTGGTTAGGGATGGCAAGATGGTTAAAGAAACCAAACATTTAAAGGATTCAACTTGTTGATATTTCTAATTCACTTTCCTAGATTTTATTTATAGCACTGTTTTGTAAAACAAGTCAGCCTCTCTCCAAGTTGGCTGTGGTCACAACTCAGGGGGGGAATTTACATACATACTACAAAATTCTTATGTATTTACATATATATGACACCACAATATTCATATTCAATATCACATCAAAAATATCAATATCACTTACTTTTTAAAATAGAGATGTACCCTTCTAAGCATAGAAAAGTGTTAGATATGTAAATACAAAAGAATTGTGCGGCATGTATGTAGATTTTCCAAAAAAAGGCCAAATTAGGCAGACATCTCAAGTGCTTAAACACAATGAGTTTACTTTTTTAGGTTAAGCAACAAAATTATCATGATCTAATGGTGTGGGATAATCTCAGTCATCGGTTTTTAGATGTCTCCAAGTAGTTTCTAAAAATGTAGTAACCCAAAATCCATGTAAGGATTGAACTGGACTTGGCATTAAGGAAGTGACCCACTTAGTGGGCTAGACCAATATCTAGCTAGGAGATCATAAAGCATTATGTCAACTACCGTATGACTTTATACATGCATTTCAACCCTAATATTCCTAAACATCCAATAATTGCAATACATATCAGGGTAAGCTATCTGAGAAAAAATTCAGGGTAAGCCCATTCTTACATAAACTGTGGAATAATCTTAATAGATACCATAAAAATGATACTGACAAGAAATCAATTCTGAAACCATAAAGATAAGAATGATGGGAAATCAATTCCTTCAAATGTTGTCGATCTTCAACAAATAAAAAAATTCACCATGACAAAGCAAAGTACTCTTCATGGGTGACAAAACATTAAGTTGTCTCATCAAAAGAAATGTCACATTCCTAATAACAAATGAGAAGCAGCAGCCAAGCTCTTATGGTAGTACCGTACACCTGTTTCTATGGATTCTTCCTCATGGGACTATAGGGGATGCATATTTCTGCAGTTGCCTCCTCAGGGCACTATAGGAAACTCATGTTCATTTCAGTAATTGCTAAATCTGTAGTTGGCCTTTCAGACTGTAATAGAGGCAGTTTCAACCACTTTATTATGACTCAAGCTTCTACAGCAGAATGTTTTGTTAGCAGTTACTTCAGTGAATCATGAAGCATTCTTGTCTTTTAGGAATTCATAGTTGAAGGATTTGAGAAATGTAAAGTGCACATTAGTACTGAAGGAAAAAAACTGCTTTAAATATACAAATCTTTCTTCTGCCAGATTCAATTCTTCAGTCATGTAATGGTTGACATTTTGGGAGAGGTTATCTACTTGTACAAATAATGAGACTTTTTCTTTTGGCAAAGTCTTAGCATTTCTTTCTTTCTTCCCTGCCTTTTTTATAAGTTCGAAGTGACAATGTTTAATCATATTTGCTACAATCTGAATTTCTTCCAAATGAGTGAAATTTTAATTGTGTTAACTTCTGTGATTCTTAATTTTCTAATCACAATTTCTAGTACAAGACCATAGGACTTTCATCAATATTGGATTCCATCAACTTTTTGATTTTCATCAAAAGTAGAACATAGTGGTTTTAAATTAATAGCTTATGTAGTACGAATTTGTGCATTCATCACATTTTTTTTTTGAAAGGTATAGTTGGCAAAACAGCCAATGAGGGACCACTTTCAAAGAGTTAAGAACATAATTATCAAACAAATCATAGAGCTCACTAACATTCTTCGTAAGATGAAGACAAATACTTCTACGTCATTGGTTGAGCCAACCCACATCAAGAATGAATTAAGAATTCATTTAACAATCCAGGAGTGTTTAAAAAGATCACAGAACATGATAAACAAAGAGGTATTCATCAACCATTCGTCATTCCAAAAGTTAATAGAGCTGCATCTTTCCAAAAGCTAATAGAATTGACGTTATTCAACTTCAAAGAGACATTGGCAAAGACAGGTAGAAACCACTTCCGAACTTTCTTCATGGAAAAACAGTAAGCAGTAATATTACTCCAAACATCCAATAAACTCAACATATTAAGATACTTCCTTTGGATAATTTTACTAGCAATAGAAATGTTATCAAGTTGACTAGATATTCAAATCCATTTGCCTAAGAGAGAAATATTGAAAGACATATGTTGACTTCTATATGTGTCCCATAAGATGGATTGGGCAAATTAGACGGAGTTAATTATTAATGAATGTGCCATCGCGCAATTCCAAATTAAAACTCCCTAATCGTGATCGGATTAAATAAAAAATCGTCTCAATTTAAAAATTTTGCTTCATAAATACATTTAAAATATCAAAATTAATTAAATAGAAAATATCGGGTCAATTAATAATCGATCAATTAGTTAAAACCAATTTTATTAAAATTATGCGCATATGGAGGTCAGAAAGCCTCGATGACATCCGAACGACCTCTGTTTGCGAAATTGATTGCATGGTGTCGTCGAAACGTCGAAATCTATCAAACTACACCTTCTGCGATTAATTCAACAAAGTCTATGCAACATCGAGTGATTTGAATATGACGTCGCGCAATTTAAGCTTAATTTCGCTCCGATTATTGTCGAAGTCGTCCAAATGACCCCCGATCGCGAAATCGACTACGCCATTACGTCCGTCACAACGAAAATATCTAAAATTGGTGCCCATATTGCTAGGGTTTATTACCGGGATGATTCGCCAAAATTTCTACGATTAGCGTTAATTATATTATTATTAAGCTAATGATCAGTCAACCTCAATTAATCTTTGCCCTAATTCGCTTGCCCAAACTCATCCAATAAAACTTGACGCCGACACCTACCATGCACATCTTTGTGGTGGTAGCACCCGCCTCCCACTACGGAGATGGCCCGGAGTCGAAATTTAAAGAATTGATTGGATGGCTTAAGATTGATTATTTCAATGCTCAATTACATAATAAAATGAGATCAAATACATATAAAGTTATGAAAATTGAATACTAATGAATGACTTAATTACATGCATTCCATATCAAATAAATTGAAGATGCATGAAGCTTAAATGCCAAAATAAATAGTAGGGAGTTGATGGCTTAACTATGAGCAAGAAAATGAGTATATGGTTTGCCAACAAATATAAGCAAAAATTTTAATAATCATTTGAATTATGCTATCTATCCCATCAAATGAGCTGACAAGTCAAGATAGATTTGAATCAAATTTAGAATTTAGAATGATCATAAAAATGTGCCAATAAATATAAGTGAGGATTTTCTTAATGCACATTCAACATTATTATACTATGCATTGAAAATATAAAGGGAATTGAATTCATGCAACTAAAATTTTCACCAAAAGCTTTGAACTTGCAAGAAGTCGTACGAGAGAATTCAAGGGAAGGAAAAAATGAATTTGAAGGAGAGGGACTTTTCCACTATTCATGGAATGGAAACCAATCCTTGTATGGCTCAAACATATTCAATTACAAATCATAGAATGAGGAAAATTCATTAATATGAAGCTATGAGATAAGAGATTTTGATAAGTAATAAAGTTTTAAAAAATGAGGAATTTCTATTAGCTATCAAATTTTGGAAACATTGAAATCCATATTAAGAAAGAGCATCAATGCATGTCTTTGAAATGAGAACAACATCTAAATTGAGTTAATCCAATTCGAGAAGGCTTGTCCTTGAATACGAGCAATTGTTAAAATGGAACTCATTATTTATCTTCTTATGACAGAGCAAAATGTGAAGTGCTCATTCCAAATTGATTGCGTAAAGGCAACGAATAACGAATTTTTATGAATATTGAAAATTTGGAATAAAAGACATTTAATCTGAATTTACTAATGCAATAAATAGGTGCTTACTCTTAAGCAAAAAATTGATAGTGAGGAGTGATTTAGATATCGATGTATATACACATCTCACCTCGTGAAAATTTAAAGAGTATCATGAGGTTATTTTTGATGAGATTCATTTTCTTTAATATAATTGATGATAAATGAAATGAAGATTGAATGGCAAGTTGTAAAAAATGTGAAGACTCTTTGAATGATAAAATCATAGAGGCTTGAAGTTTTTTTTTTTGGTGAATTCCATACATGTAAACTTGTATGAATACAATCGCATAAAGTATGCCCTTGCGCATATCTTATAACAGTCACTCCTTTGGTTCAAATATTTCAAAATATATGAAAATGCTTGAACGAAAATAAATTTAATTATACATATCTAGAATGAATCTATTCTCATTCAAATGCTTCAGAGCTTGCACATGTTTTATGATGTAGTATTCTCACATAGCTCCATACTTGATCCATGATATGCCTTCAAATTTTGTATGAAAATTTTAATAAGATAGATACTACACTTGATATTTGGCAAGTGTTTAAAAGAATTGAATATATGTCTTTCAAAAATAAATGCACTTGATTTATGACGGGCTTAGAAAGGATTAAACTTGCATCTTTCAGAACAGATGCTCACTTGATTTACAAACAAATATTTTGTATCCTCTAGCACAGAGACATGCTTGATCATGTAGAACAGATGCCCATTTGGTTTGGAATAGGTATTTGAGAAAGTTAAACTCATATTTTACAAAACAGATCTTCACTTGATTTATAACAAATGCTTTAATGAGTCGAAATGCTCATATTCTATAAAACAAAATTACACTTGATTTATGGTCTTAAGTATCAAAACTTATGCTTGCCATCAAATTTATGCTTCTAATTTGACACATATGTCATATCAAATACAATTGCTTCAACATAGACATCTTAATGTACATACATCCTTTTAAAAGAACAGATACTTACATGCATGTTTAAGTATTCAATAGCTTAAATGCTTAAATAGATATGTATAAACAACCAAATGAAATGAATGAACAGATATCTACAGTCATTCAAAACCAATTATCCACCAGCATGTGCCCCGACATATGTATTACAAATCTAAACTTAGTGTCTGAGGATGTTGCGTGGGTTGAACCTCAGTTTAGTCTTAGGACAGGGTCTGGGTTAACAAAACATAAAAATCTAATAATGTCATTATAATATTTTCCACTTAATAAAATTTGAGAAGCCAATTCTATCATATATTTACAAAAGATAAATCTATCGGCATCATTGTTAATGCAGCTTCTCAAGTTCAAGTTCTCAAAAGGAAAATCTAAAACCCGATCCTTTATGCTCAAGTTAGAGTTGACAAGATTTGGAAGACAATAAATTTTGAAGTAATGAGTCACTCTGATTTGGTCTTAGGACCGGATCCGAGTTAATAAAACCTGAAAATCTAATGATGTTATTATAATATTTTCAACTTGATAAAATCTGAGAAGCTAATTCTATCATAGAATTGCAAAAGATAGATCTATCAGCATCATTTTTAATGTAATTTCTCAAGTTTAAACCCTCAAGAAGAAAGTACTCAACTCGATCCTCTATGCTCAACTAGAGTTGACAAGGTTTGGAGGACTATAAATTTTGAAGCAATGAATCACCCCGGTTGGGTCTTAGGATCAGGCCTGGGTTAACAAAATCTAAAAATCTAATGATGTTATTATAATATTTTCAACTTAATAAAATTTGAGAAGCTAATTCTGTCATATAATTACAAAAGATAAATCTAATAACATGACTTCTCAAGTAAGAAAGGTTTGCCTATTAGAAATGGCTTAAGTGAAGCTTTTAAATGCCCAATTAGATAAAGTGAGCTGAAATTTTTTGAGATGTTCCCTATTATCCAGCTTAGAGATAAGAAAAATATGAGTCAAAATAAGCCCTTCAAGAAATTCCCTACCAATATAAATATCATTGGACAAACGTGACATGTCAAAATGAACATAATCCCACAAAATGTGAGAAAATGTTCAGAAAAAGGCATCAGGACAAAGTAACTTGTTAGCTCCGACAGAAAAATCAGCCTCAGAGCCTCTCGTAAGTAAATGCAGGATTTGGTTTTGAACTAGGACAATGTGGAATCAGATCAATTTGCAGAACAGAATCATTAACAACTTCCTTATCATGCACCACCAAAGAATCCACAACTAATGAAGGTTCCTTAACTAGAAATGAGATTCAAAATTGATATTAAATTAGGATCATTCTGATAAGGAACAAAATCCAATAAATTACCCATAACGCTTCATTAAAGTCCTTATTTGAATAAATTGATCAAAATTGCATTCATCTTCATTCCTAAGCACAACAGTTACTGGACAACCATGGAAAAGATCAGCATTTCCATTAAAATCAACATCTAGCAAGGCTATCATCTGGATTTGAAAAGAAGAAGAAACACACAAAATTTTCCCTAATGGATTGCAGTGGATCTCTTTATCTACAATCTTAGGAACATTCAAAGGAGATAGACAAACAAAAAGAATAAATTAATTAAAGCAAACTATCAAATTTTAAGAAATGGCAGAGAACTCACCTTGATGAGCACCCTAATTTCCAATAACATGTCTTCTAAAATCGTATGCTTCCCAATGAAAAAGAGATTCCCAAATTTAGATATAATAAAATCCAACGCATTTTGATTCCATTAGCAAAATACTAAGCCACAAATTGCAACCCAAATATGCACATCTTTTTTGATCTTTAACCCATTATTAAGGTTCATTCAGCTTCTACTAACAAAAGAATCCAACAACTCACTTGATCTAAACTTAGCAAAATAAATAAAATAAAATAAAAAAGAAGATAAAAGTGGGGGTGTGATCCAGATTGGGCTCAACTAAATAAATAACTAGTGAGCAGAGATCGATGAGCTAACAAGCCAACTTTGAGCCAATCCCAACTCAGCTCATCAGCTTTTAATATGGTTTGTTTAAAAAAATATTAATATAAAAGGCATTTAAATAATAGAATTCAATAGTTTAAGCACAAAATTTTTAAAACATTTAAAAATGATATCTCATTTATTTATATCAAGGGATTTCTTATTATTTTTCTTCCAAGATCCCATACATTTTAACATTTTATTATAAAAATTATTTGAATCAAATTTATTTTCTCTTTCATAATAAATGAGTTAGCTTGTGTTAAGCTCAAGCTCAAGCTTAAACTAGATAAATTAATTAAGCTCAAGTCAAAGGTGACTCAAGCTCAACTTGACTCATTTACACTCCAAAATAAGAGTAGGCCATCCATAGAAAGTCTCATAATCATCTTTGTATTCATAGTGATATCATCACAATTTGGCAATACCTCAAGGGCTAGGTGCTTTATATTATTTGATTGTCATACTAGAATCAGGTGGACTTTTCTAATAAACTTATCATAGTTTTAGAAAAATTCATCATTACATACAAACCAAATTTATAATCCAAATTCAAATCTTTAGGATTGATAATGGAAAAGAATATTTTTATTCCATTCTTGTGAACTATCTTTTTCAAGAAGTGATTATTTATCAAAGTTCTTATATTAATACCTCTCAATTTAATAAAATTATAAAAAAGAAAAATATGCATGATCTAAAGTAGATAAATCCATTGTGAGTATTAGCAATGTTCCAAAACATTACTAGGAGGAGGTTGTCCTCAACTCGCTATTATTGCATATGAGTCATGTCACATGCTATATATATGCACACACGGACACCTAATACTCATAATTTCTATTTTAAAAATATGACACTAATACCATAATACATTATAATAATAATTAAGAATAATATGTATAAATTAAATATATATAATATTTAAAATAATTTAAAAATAAGTCATTTAATTAAAAAATTAAAATTAATTATTTAAGTTTTAAATATATATATATATATATATATATATTACTTAAGTAATTTATTTTATTGTACTTTAATAATCTTAATGAATAAAATTTATTATCAATTCTAAATTTATAAATTTAATTATATTTTTTATAATTTTAATTATTTGCAATAAATATATCTTATTATTCTCTCTTTTTAGCTCAAATCTCATTATCTAAATTTTCAAAACTCCCTACAATAATTTAAAATATAACAAACTATATTTAAAATATGTTTTATATAATTTTAATTCAATTATTTAGGACACGTGTCCTTTTAATTTTTTAATATTATTTTAATAAGATATTTCTACGCCACATGTCGGGGCATGTCGATCAGGTCCCATTCACACGTATTAATACGCCTAATTTTTGAAAGTGTCGGTGCATCATGGTCACATGCCATCAAGGCTAAAATTCAAAACTCTTTTTCAAATCCACTTTGAAACCTAACTTGCAATTGACTCATCTCCATTACTCTCTTCAAATCTTTGGTAGTTTGGCCTTTCATGCACATTCCTCCAAGAGAAAGGAGTAAACCTAAACCGAAGTCACAAATGTCCTTTTATTGGATACTCGCCTGACCAACAATGATACACATATTATTCTGTTAGTACTAAGGAATGCTACAATGCAATGGATGTAATATTGTTTGCAAATCAACATTTCTTCCTCAAACTCATATTATGGAGAACTCCAACTCACTCTTGAATATGAGTTTTATGATAATATTTATTTTAATTTATTTGTACTTGCATCTCTCCCAAACCTATCAAATCTCATTCCTCTAACCACACCAAAAGTTCTCAAGATCAAATATAATGAGTGAGATGCAATGAAGTGCTTATTTAGTATAATAACAACAACAACAAGCCTTTATCTCACTAAAGGTACATAATGAATCATTCGCCTTCATTATGCCTATTATCAAATTCTCATTTGGTATATTAAGGTCATTTTTTATACACCTTAACCAAATCCTTTTAGGTCTACCGCCTTTCTTAATATAAGAAATTTAATGCATCTACTCTCCTAATCGTCATCAAATGGCGCTTTTTATGTGACCAAACCATCTAATTCTCTAATCTTATCCACCTGAGCTACTCCAACTTTTTCCTTAACATACTATTTCACATTTTATCTCTAAGAGTAAAGTCACTCCACCCGAGCATCCTCATCTCATACTTAACTTAGCCTTATGCTTTCACTTTATTGGTGGCCACATTCTGCACCATAAGTCATCGTGGTCTTACCACCATCTTATAAAATTTTTCCTTAAGTTTAAGCAGAACTTTTCTATCATACAACAGGCCAGATGCATTCCTCCACTTCAACCATCCAACTTGAATTCTACTAATAACATCTCTATCTATTTCTCACCATCATTTTGAACAATAGAGCTTAAATATCTGAATCGCTCACTCTTTTTAATGACTTGTTCACCTAATGTCACAACACTACCACTAACTTCTACAACTAAAATTATACTCCATATATTCGCTTTTAGATCTACTTAAACAAAACCTTTAGACTCTAAGGTTGACCTCCATAATTCAAGTTTCTCTTGACTCTCTACTCTTATCAACAAGAAGAATGCCATCAACAAAAGCATACACCAAGGTACATCTTTCAGAAATGCCTAAGAAGAACATCCTAACTAAAGCAAAAAAGATAAGAGCTTAAAGTCGATCTTTGATGTAATCCAACCTAAATAGAAAAATATTTTGTCAATCCTTATTTGGACACAAGTAACAACTCTAGTATACATATCTTTAAAGACTTGAATATAACCAATATTAACTCCTTTCTTCTCTAGAACTCTCCAAAGAACATCTCTTGAAACTTTATCATAAACTTTCTCTAAATCAATAAATATCATATGTAGATTCTCCTTACTTTCTCTATACTTCTCCATCAAACCTCTTAACAAATGTATAAAGATCCATACGATCTACCGTATGAAATCAAACTGACAGGAAAACTTTTGTATCACATCGTAACCTATGCTCATTACTCTTGTAATTTTAATGTATGATACATTAACTTAATTCCTCTATAATTTACACTCTTGTGCATCACCTTTATTCTTAAATATGAACTAACAAACTCTTCCTCCACTCATCCGGATCTTTTAGTCTTTAAAATAACATTAAAAGATTTATAAAAAAATTCCTTGATCTCCTAAACATTTCCGCACTTCTATTGGAATATCATCAGATCTTGTTTTTCCACATTTCATTTTCTATAAAGCTTCTCTAACTTCATATTTACTAATACAACGATAAAAACAAAATTCTATTATTATTGGTATTAAGGTTTAAAATCAATTGTACTTTCATATCCTTCATCAAAAAAGTTTATCAAAATACCTCATCCAAATATTTTCACATATCATTTTAAAAAATATTTATTATTTTCATCCTTAATACACTACTAACTACATCTTTACTTCTACTTTCTCTTTGGTTAACTTATATACATCTTTCACCTTCTTTAGATCTATATTATATAAATCACTAAAAGTTTAAATATTTTCAGATCATATATTTTCTTAATCTCTATACACTTTATATCTTTCTCAATTCTCCGAAGTTTTACATCTAAACCAAGTTTTATAACAACGCTTCTTATTTCTTATCTTTTCAGACACTCGACTCCAATTATTAACTATTTTATTAAAAAAATTTTTCCTTGATTCTCCAAGCACATTTTAAGAACTTTAATTTCACTTAATTTTTTTCTCACATAATATTACTTCCATGAACATCCTAAATTCTAAGATCTCAGAATGCTTAAAATATATTTTATTTCATGCTTCTTTAAGCCCCATCTAATCCTAAGATAATAATTTGATTTATTTTTCCTCTAATCTTTAATCTTAAAATCTAAAACTAACAATCGATGCGTTCTTAAACTTTCACATAACTACCCAATCTTTACAATTTAAACGATATTTTTTTTATCGAAAATAATCAATCTGTTTTACTAGATCCATTTTATAAGTAATAATATGTTCATCTCTTTTCTTAAATAAAGATAAGAACTACAAAATCATATAAAATAAAATCTAATATACCCTACCTTCTTCATTAATCACTCCAACCATAACTACCATGAATACTTTAAAATTTTCTACCGCTCTATCAACATGTCCATTTAAATCTCCTCCAATAAATTTTTTTTTTCTCAAGAGGTATCTTTTGTATTAATCCATCTAATTCATTTCAAAAAATTATTTTTGAGCTTACCTTCAAACCTACTTGAGAAGCATAAACACTTATAACATTGATAATCTTAGTATCAACAATAATCTTTAAAACTATAATTCTATCTCCACATCTATTAATATTTATAACATTATCCTTCAAACTTTTATCTATAATCACACCTACGCCATTTTAGTTCGAATTATCTCAATAAGAAAATTTAAAACCTAAACTATCAATCTCCTTTCTCCCCCCAACCCGCTTAATTTTCAACACATAAAATATTTATCTTCCTATGAACCATAATATATATTAATTCCATTAACTTACTTATAATACCTATATTCCAAGTTCTTAACCTAATTCTGAAACTAACTTTTGCCCACATCCATCCATAATGGAACCCTCATAAACATCGACTGCATTTAAATGCACATTTTTCACCGATTCAAGCCATACAGCGCCGCCTGGGACACCGTTAACACAATGATTTAAAGGATTCATGTCATGATTATTTCGACAAATTTTACGCTAGCCGTCGACTGCCTATCGCAACCCTCCACTTTTCACATTCGGACTTGGGACACAAAGATAATGTCGGAAAAAAAATCAACTAATATGAAAGATCAAAGCATATCTCCATCGCTTAACCAAGTGTATAACCAACTTCGGATAAAGGTGTAATGGCTTACACCAAACACCCCATCAATAATTGTATTACCTATGACAATTTATCTCCTTTATTCCCTACCAGTATTACAAATATTTCTAGCATGAAAATCCCCAACAAAATTCATGACGCATTAAATATATATGAATGGATAGATGTTCGCGAAGAAATATTTTATAGAAAAAAAAAAGAGAGATGAAAACTCTCAACCTAGACAAAACAAAAAAAATCTGTTGGCTATGTATAAATTTTCACTATAAAATACAATGCTGATGGCAGCAATGAAAAGGTATAAGACTAGACTAGTCGCAAAACAAATTACTCAAATATATGAGATTAATTATTAATAAGCATTTGCACTAATGCCAAGAAATAACATCTTTAGGGTCATTGTTTCTGTTGCCCTAATTTTGACTGGTCACTTAATCAATTGGATGTCAAAAATATCTTCCTAAGCAAAAGATCTTGAGATGAAATCTATATGATCATATTACTTGGGTTTGGACCACTAAAATGGAAACAAAGTTACAAACTCAACATATTGTTATATTATCTAAAGTAATCATCACAAACTTGATTCAACATATTTTATGCAACTATTAAAATGCACGGGTACTCTTAGTCTTAGGGATTAGCCCTACAAATTTACGATCCTTATTGTATAGGTTATGATTTATCTTAAGTGATAATCCTAACAAAAATATTAACAAACTTAAAAAATCTTGAATAATGAAATTCAAATCAAAGATCTTCGATAATTTAAATATTTCCTTGGCATAAAAATTGCAAGATCAACCAAGGTATATCTATCTCTTAACAAAAGTATAGTTTGAACCCCTTAAAAAAAGTAGTATGATAGGATACAAGCCTGCTTACACTGCAATGAATCCTATAAAATATTAGGTCCATAAGTGATACAATATGGGTTGACAAATAAAGGTACCAACGAATAGTTGGAAAACACATCTATATTTCTTATGCTAAGCCTAACATAAATTTTTTGTTTAATTTACTCAGTCAATGTACGAATAATCCCAGCTAAGAACATCTTAATGTTGTTCAAATGATGCTAAGATATTGTAAAAATCATTAGAAAATGTCTTTTCTTCAAGAAATGAGCTAGGAAGAATATTGAAATTTTAATGATGTTGACTACGAGGAATCTATAACTGATCATAAATTTTGTTCTGGTTATTGCACATGTGTAAAAGAAAAATTAGCCACTTAAAAGAAGTAAAAACATGTAGTAGTTATTAAAAGTACTGCTAAAGTAGAATTTAGAGTTAGGGCCCATGAAATTTATGAAGGAATATGATGTAAAAACTTATTGATGATTTAAATATCTACAATAAATGAGCAATGATAATGATGTGCGTAAACTTCTAAATTTTAAAAAATACTATGCTTTATTTGTTCCTTAGGATTATCAGCTCAAGAAATTTATGAAGACAAAAACTTATTGATGATCTAAATATCTACATTAAATAAGCATAATGACGTGTGTAAACTTCTAAATTTTAAAAAATATTATACTTTATTTGTATCTCATTTATATAAAAAACTCTTTTTGCATCTCATTTAAAACCTCTTAAAAAACAAACAACTACTATATAGGTTTAACTCTGATCTTATTGAAGAAATAATAATTCATAAATATTCTTCCAAAGAAATAATATACACAAAATAAATCACAACTACAATACAATTCTATATATAATTTTGTATCTAAAACAAAATTTTAACTCACAAAAAAAACCTACCTTACAATACTCAGCAAAGTTTACATTCGACTATTCATGTACTTGAACCTAAAATAAAGTCAAAGCAAAGCTCAAAACTAAAATTGAAAATTTATATATGAACATTAACTTGAATTAAATTATAAATCTAAATCTATAACTAACTTTAAAATTGAATAAATCACATATGTTGAAGCTAATAAACAAATTAAATAATTGATAATATAACTCCTTGTAAGTTATTAGTTCTTATGCTTGCTAAAATATCAATTTTGTTTTAGTTCACAATTTCTTGATGTAAAAATTCATTAAAAAAGGCAACTATATACATAGCACTCAAAATATTGCTACTCACAAAACTAACACTCTCTTGCATCTGTTTTTCAAATGCTCACCTAAATATCAAAATTCATAATCAAATATGAAGTCATATTTATCACTTTTTATCAAATTCCCAATGTTTAATCATGACATGCATAAATATATGGATTCATAGTTACAAAAAAAAAAAACATGATATGAATTGGGTGTTATAGTAATCCTTTAAAAACCTTACCAAAAAAATTACATTAACATACCCATTAATTTATTATATATATATATATATATATATATATATATATATATTCAAACTCCATTTACTTGGTTGCATACAAGCCTACAAAATCCATCGCGACCAATCTATAAGACATTTAGCTTACTTCTCTTAAAAAAGATTGTTTGGATATGATAAACATGTTCTATTTGAATCAAACTTTTCTATATAGTTTGCCACTTATCAAGGGAAGATTTTATAGAATCTACTACATATAAAAAAAAGTTTTCTTCATATTTTCCCACCACTTCAAATTATTTGTACTTTATCCATTCGCAAACCCAATATATCCTAATTGACAACTCATTACTCTTATGCATGATTAGGTGAAAGACCAAAATTTGTTAATTATAAATTTACAAAAGATGTTAATTAAAAGAAGGTGAAAAATTCATGGTTTAAATCAGAAAGTCTTCACTAAGAACAATTCTCAATAACATTAGCAAATAGTAGGATGTTGTGTGGATGATCCCCCCAATGGGTCTTATAGTGTTTTGATTCTTCTAAAATTCTTAATTCAAGGATATGAGACATGTAAAATGAACACTAAATGGTGAATAAAATTATTACCTTGAATAGGTAAATACTTCCCATTTTGGGATTAAGTCTTGATTAAGTGTGGGACTTGAAATTTTGGGAGGGTTTTTCTATTGACAAGCATAAACCTTAGTTTTGGCAACTTTTCTCCATTTTATTCTTTTATTTTCCTAGTGTTTTTACCTTGATTGAAAGCAAGATTATAAAGTAGAATAGTTATGAATTTCTTTATGTTGAATGAAATTTTAATTGCGTGCATAACTTTTGTAATCATTAATTTTCTGATAGAAGGCCATAACAGATCTTTCTTCTAAATTGGATTCTATCAAATTTTTTTATTTTCATTAAAGCAAGAAGTATTTTACATTATAGTTTGTGCCCTACAAACATGGTGTACTTATTCCATGTTTTTTTCAATGCACATTAGATTTGCATTTGAAGTCCTAGACTTTAAGTACCCTGCATCAAAATATACTTCACAACTTCTAGATATATCATTGATATAATCTTTATATGCTAAATGCCAAAGGAAGACTTCGACAATTTCACTATATGAAGCTCTATAGTCTCTAGCTTTAATCAATTATGGATCTCCTGATTCACATGTACTTCCTCAAAGGAAATCAAATTCCAAAACTTGGACAATTGATACTTGTCTTTTTTCCATAATTGTTATTTGTTTCATATGATATTTAAAAAAAATCTAATATCATCAATGAAAAAAATAACCATAACAATGTGAAAATTCATACTACCTTATTCTCTCAAAATTATCCCCTTCTTAACCCTCCAACCAAGCATCACAATAAAACAATTACAAACAACACTTCCCCCACTAAAAAATTTAATAAAAGAACTACCATTTTTTGTACAATATTGAATCATTCATTCCTTTTGTATGAAAGAAAATGATGTCACCAGCACTATGAAAAAAATTAAGGATGAACTTGTCAAACTAGGATTTAGGAATTTGGTCGAGTCTATTTCTCATTAGCATACTCATCTTACTCATATTCAATTCTTTCTTACTTCTACCATACTTAGATTTGATACAAGTACTAGTACAACACATGATTTTACAAAGCATAGTGTTGAAATGAAGGATCTTACCAAAAAAAATGAGACATTCTCCCCTATTATGGATGAATTTGCCAAACTACAATTCAGGGGTTTGGCAGGCTTTATCTTACACTTCTCCTACACTTTGTTAATTCTTACTTATTTTCCACAACACACACACACACACATATAAATACTCATCCAATGAATGATTTTAGTGGGAATAGTGTTGCCAAATAGGACTCCTACCATCAAAGACCATGCATTCTCCCTCCCCACACCACCTTCCCCCCACATGCATAAGATCAAGTGAATAGAAGAACTAAAGCTACTGCTAGAGGAACCTATAAAGTTATAGCATTTCATCTAAAGCTCTATCATAGTAAAGTTATATGAATGGGTATCTTGTGTTTAATAAGATATACAAAACAATCATAATCACATATCTAATGCTCTCTCCATATATGCAGTGTAATAAGCAAGTCTTCCACTCACCGAGGGTCTTCCTCAAGTCGCTCTGAAGGAAGCAGTAGCATAAAATTGTGAAAATGACCATAGGAAATAGATACATCAGTATCAGCATTCAGATAACGCATCATAGCAATAGCATTAGCTTCATCGTCTGGGAGTCCAGCACTTCTAAGCGATGTCAATATTTGATTTTTCTCTAGCGTTCCAAACTTGCTCAAACATAATGTTGTATAAGCTCTAAGAATTGTAGGCTCCTTTTGCTCCATGAAGGTTAGAAACTGTTTCCATCCAATTGATCTTGAAAATAAGTTACTTCGAGCATGGCGTAAGAAATCTCGTGCATATCTCCTAGGCAATTTTCTTTTTCTCATTGCAATTTCAAGGTCTTCTAATGTTACTTGGCCATCACCATCCCTATCCAACTCCTCAAAAAGCCGCTTTCCTATATCACAATATAATTAAGATGAATTAACTATAGTCCTTCATAGAAAGATAGTAAATTGCTAAAAATTCAAAATAGAAAGAAAGCATTTAAAATAAAGTATAAAATAGATAATAAGGCAATCATACACATCTTATACTCCCAAAAAAAAGCCTAAATGATTTAAATAAGCAAAGTAAAATAAGCTTGCGAAAGAAAATAAGCAAAGTAAAAAAGATATTAGGTATATAAACTCCTAATATTTTATGATTATCAAGTGAGAAGGAGGATTAAAGATACCATTTCACTAAACAGGACAAACATTACTGTTTGAATTCCTTGAAATATTAATGTCTAGGTTCCGGGCAAAAAATTGAAAACCAATGAACCATAGTGTATCATTAGTAGTTTTTTCTCAAATTTTAAATATCTCAATCATAATGTCTCAGTGTCTAAATAATCAAAGGATGAATAGAAATAAATGAAACTGGAATAAAAACAGCTCAATGACGTCAAATGAAACTTTCACATGTGAATGACCAAAGGATAATTCACAGCCAGATGGAAGAAGGTTGGAAAATAATGAAATCAAATCTCTTGAATGAATGAAAATTAGGAGTATTCCTTCAAAATGATCATAATGAGTGATGGAAGGGCCCATAATACCATTTAGGAAGTCTAAACATAAGAAATCTTGTCTTTGTTTTCACTTACAAAAGCATGATGCATAATCAATAAGAAATACTTCAACTACTTTAAGCATAATCAATAAAATCCAACCTTATTAATATTCAAAAAGGAAACCATTTTAATTTTCTAAATAATCCATACCTATTCTAGAACTTCTCTACCGTGATCTTATGAACATGTTCAAACATTTCCTTATTCACAGGGAATGAATGTTTAAATTAGAATTAAAGCACAAACATATCACAATTTTTGACAATATCTTCAAATGTTGAAACACTAATTTTCTTTTAACTAAAAAGTAAAAAAAGCATAAAAAAATTTAAAGAAGACTAGTTTTGCAAGAGGCATCAATTTAATTTGAAAAACCTAAACCTAATTATCAATAATTAAGCTTAGATTTATTGTTTTTAAGCCATACACATAAATACATCAATTTGAATGTTTAAAAAAGGTTAGAGACAATATTGTTCATCCAATTTGACATTATTTTCACCCAATATGTAGATTCTAAAAAGGTTGGAGATAATAACATCATGAAAAATGCTTAAACCTCTGACATAGGCTGCTGAATTTTCATGCCTATAAAAATAAAATCATCGATCATAATATTATACAACAACAATGACAAGCCTTTATCCCACGATGTAGGGTTAGCTACGTGAATCCTTCTAATCCATTGTGTCCTATAAAGTGTCAAATTCTCAATTAATTCTAATAAAATAAGTTCATTTTTTTATGCTACCTAACTAAGTCTTTTTAGGTCTACTTCTGCCTTTCTTAACATAGGTCAAATCTAATACATTTACTCTGCTAAGTGGGTCATCAGAGGGCTGATTGTAACATTATATAAAGCTAATTAAAATGCAAGTACCTATCAATTTTAGCTGTGTAGAGTATTTCTCTAGCAATACTAGAAACATATTAATAGATTGACGGTTACTTTTTACTGCCCTATTTCTACTTCAGAGATCCATCTCGAAAGCATCATTAGCATTTAGCATGCATAATGAAGCATATAGATTTCAACTTCATGCTCTCCGGTGAAGCTTAGCTGGATTGTATTTATTGATGTAAATGAAAGCAGTAAATAGCACCTTCAGCTTCCGTGTAACGAAAGAAGTCCTGCACTGAGAATAGTTTCTTCTTATTAGGATATTCTGGAGAGGACTTCCCCAAGTGAGTTATGAACTCGATGAGTTCTGTCAAAGAAACAGTTGAGAGTGTAGAACGTAGGCGCTCAACATTGGACAAAGGAATGTTCAGCAAATTGCTGGCAAGTTTCTGTGCAGGATTAGACTCTAGTTCTTCTTTACAAACTGCTTCTCCCTTACCACAATCAGCTGCATGGTTCTTTCTTTCATCATCAGCAGAAGCGGCAGTCCCTACTAAAAACTCCGATGCCCCTCCCACCTTCGCGAAGCCCACATTTGAAAGAAAACCTTTAACACTTACCCGCCTCCCTTTTACAATGTCTGATATTGTCTTCATGTGATTAATCATTGCAAAAACCGGAATGGCAACCGGATTCCTCGACTTATCTCGATCAAAAATTTCAAGATTATGTATCAAACTCTCAAACGCAAAGCAGATTAACAGACCCGATGGCAAATCACATTCCTGGGGAAGACATAACTCTTTCCTTTGAACTTCAAAATGAAAAGGATTAGAGAAAAGCTCGCCATCCCCTTGGTTGCATGACTTCTGAAAGCATTTCTTAACGCATTTAAACGAGTTCGGAAGTCCCTGCACGAAATTGCTAACCAAGATTGACCAGGCCATGGCGAAGCTCAAGCAATTCGAGCAAGATTCATCACTTTTTACCTTCGCCCTAGCCCCTTTCCTGGCCGAAGGATTCGGGAAAAGAGCTCCGATAATCGACTTCATCGATACCTTCCCCGACAATAATCCCTTCTTCCTCTCGTTACCAGCCGCCGCAGACATCACCATCGTTTCCTCGAAAGCCCTTTTCTTTGCCTCGCAATTAAATCTGCCAGGAAATCCACTTTCCTTTACATTTTTCCTCGAATGCAGCCAATGAGACTCAAGATCTTTGGCAGCGCGCGAAATCCCGTACTCGAGGGGAGAAACAGCGTCTCTCACCGTACGGAGGAGGTATTCCACCGGATCGGCGCCGGAATCCATTGCCGGAAGTTAGACTGTCTGAGATAAGAAAATATAAAAGCGAGGAAAAAGAAATCGCATCACGAAATCGCGAACCGAGCGATATGGCAACCTGCTTAGTAGAAGGGAAGTTATGCTGGCAATGGCGGCGGTCACTGGTACGGTTCACGGAGTGGGAACACAGAGAGACAAGCAAAGATGAGCGAGCCACGCTACTACCGAACTCATAAAATGGACCAAGAAAATTTCAATGGGCCCACAGTAACATGCGGGTAATGCCCCACGTGGACTCCCTTCTCGATTGGGTTTCTATAAATAATTTTTTTTATATTTACAAATTAATTACTTAAAATAAGAAAAAAATAGTATTTTTATTTCATAATTAATTATATAAAAATCTGATAAAAATTGGTATCAAATGATATAAAAGTGAAAACACTTAATGAAATAAAATACACAACTTAGTGAGAAAAGTTTTCAGCTCAAGGAGAAAGATGAGAAGAGTTTATGGCTCCAAAGAGAAAGAAGGGAGCGAGAAATTTTCTATTATTTATGCATTTATCTATTTTATAATGCATTTAGAATACATGCCGTTTGGGTATAATGCTCTCTTTATTATTATTTTTTGCGGTAACTCCTCCAAGATTCTTGAATTCATATTTATTTATTTATTTATTATAGTTTTAATAATATATTTATTTTTAAATTCTTTCAACTTTTTTAAAAGTTAATTACATACATAACACTCAAATTTTGATCATTTACAAAACTCTTCTAGTTATTATTTATCAAGTTTTCGCCTATCTAATTCTAGGCATAAATCCAGCAATCATAGTCATGAAAGAATAGAAGTCCAGCAATCATAATCATGAAAGAAAGCGAACAAAAAAAGGCTAATCTAGAATAGTAATCAATTATAAGAGATTAAATGATTATACAGAATTTGATGGATACAAAATACCCTCGGCTCTAATAGTGCTCATTCATGATCGTTTGATTAACTAATCGAATGAGCTTTGACACTTTTGTAAAGATTTGATTAAATAAACGAATGTTTAACATGTTGATCGCTCATTTATACTAACATTATCATAGCCAGAAAACTATGAGGACATTAAAGCTTGTTTATAAATAAAATTATTTAAATTTTTATTTTTTTTATAGGCTTAATAAGCTTTAATTGATACACTTCATGTATATTTTTCAACAAGTTGTTCGCGAACAAGCTCCATTAAGGTATGATTAAAACACATTTTATTTCATTAAATGACCGCTCGTTAACAGGCTCGATAATCCAATTTGAACTAAGCTCATGAACAAACTCGAATCGAGCTCGAGCTCGATAATGGTAAACAAGCTCGCTTGAACGCCATCCGAAAAAGCTAGATAATGATAAGCAAGTTTGAACTCGAACACGCATATTCAGCTTGGTTCGGCTCATTTGTAGCTCTTCTTGCTCCATCTCTACTGAAGTCAGTAATGATATCAAATATTCTTGAATAAATATATAAACTAACATTTACTTCAAAATAATATATTATAAGTTCAGGTCATATTTGTCCATGTAGCACTTTTTATATTGTAGAGAGATACGTTAGAACAAAATTGGTTACTTTTAACATTTGTTAGGGAAAAAACTTTGTATTTATCAAGTTTTCAATCAAATAATTTTAAAATATTTCAATTATAATACTTAATTAAGTGTAAAGTGAGATTAATCATCGCCGTCATCTCTGCCGCCACCATTGTTGCTGTCACGATTGGCCCGCTGCCCGCTGTGTAATTGTTTTGTATTATTTCAATTGACTATACTAAAAAAATTAAATTCTTGAATTTGTAAAGTCTTCAACCAAATAATTTTAAAATATTTCAAATATATTACTTTTTATTTTACAATAATTTTCAAATTCAACCAACCCAAAAACTCCTAAGATACAATTTTGAAATAAAAATTGCACTGTGCAGCTCGAATGAAGATTTAGAACAAAATTACATTAGTCAGCCTAAATTTAAGGGTGGTAATAGAATAAAAAGTGGCAGATTTAACAGCAAAATAACGTATAGCATGCAAGCTGAAAGTTTCAAGAAGACGAGTTATATGAATCTACAAAAGCATTATGTTTCATCAAGAAGCGAAGATATTCATCACTCTACCATGAATGAAGTTCTAAGAAAATGCAAAAATATTTATTCCCCAATTAGATGTTCTTTTTGTCATGCAAAGCAGCTTGTTTGGAAAGACGAGGGTTACCTTCACAACGTATGAAGTCGGAGAAGAAGAAGAGTCCCTGTGGGCAAAGAGCACAAGGAGACCAAAGAAGAGTCCCTACGGGCGAGATCGATTGCGACGAGCGGATTCTATAGGAAAAATCCTCATTTCATTTGGTAAAAGATGTTTCGAGGGCACAAGGGGAGTACAACCCTTCAACACGGGATGCTAAAATGCGGAGGGGTAATTTAGGGAAAAAAATTCTATGACGCACGGAAGGAAGGATCAGTCGCCTTCATGACGTGCTCAAAATCACAATTTCGACAAAAATAAACGGCCTGAATCAGAACTACCGCTAAGCGGACAATGGTCCCAAACGAACCCTAAGACTTGTTTGTAAAAAAAAGTATTTAAAATTTTATTTTTTTAGGCTTAATTTGCTTAAATTGATAAAGTTCATATATATTTCTCAACAAGCTGTTTGCGAACAAGCTCGATTAAAGTTTGATTAAAACTCATTTATTTCATTAAATGAATTGCTCGTTAACATGCTCCATAATCTAATTTGAACTGAGCTCATGAACAAACTCGAATCGTGTTAAACTAGCTTATGCTTGAACACCATCCTAAAAAGCTCGATAATGATAAGCAAGTTTGAACTCGAACACATGCATGCTCAGCTTGGTTTGTCTCATTTACAACCCTTCTTGCTCCATCTCTACTGAAGTAATGATATCAAATATTCCTGAATAAATCTATAAACTAACATTTACTTCAGAATAATATATTATAAGTTCAGGTCATATTTGTGCATGTGGCACTTTTTATATTGTTGAGAGATACGTTAGACAAAAAATTGGCTCCTTTTAACATTTGTCAGGAAAAATAAAAAATTGCACATTGCACCTTTTACTATCTCCCATTCAAGAGAATAATGTCTTCTCACTTTCTCATGCATCGAAATAATAATGATATTCTAAGCAAATTTTATTCCTTTGTTAGGTAGTTTTGGGTCTTTTGTTTCATAAAATGAAGGTCTTTTTCACGATTGCATCACAATTATAGCATTCAATGCTAAGTTTTTTTTTTTGGTTGGGTACCATAGTTATGGGTATGTTTTGCAAACTAAAAAATAAAATCAAATCGACATTATTTGGTCAAATTGATTTGATTTGCAAACTTACAATTTAGTTTTTGATTGTAAATACAAAGATACTTATTTTTTTTTTTTTGTTTCAGTTGGATTAAAAAAAATTCGGCTAAACCGAATAGATCAAAATAATTAAAAAAAATTGATGAATTTCTATTTGTGTATAAAATTGAACAACTTATCATCAATGCTAAATTTTTTGAATAAATTGATGGATTTTTACTTATCTAAGGAATTTTTAATGTATCAGATTTATTAGATTGTGTTTCGATGAAATAGTTAATAAATTTTTTAAAAAATATCATTTTTGATAAGCTATCCGGTTTAATTTAAAATCAAATCGAATAAATCGAATTATAGATCGGTTGATTCGGTTTTATACATTGTTAAGACAGTTTTGTTATTTTAAGTTGATTCGGTATAATTAAAAAGCGACTGAAATGATTGAACACACTCATGGACAAAGCTACTTTGCATAGATATAGATTGAACTACTTCTATTATATATATAGAGATAAGAGCTAGATTTATGTTTTTTTTTTTTTTTTGTGCAAGTATAATGCTTAATATTTCAAAATTTGGTTCTATTGTCACATGAATATCATGAGTTATCTAGATTAAAAAAATGTATGAACAATTGGAAAAACAACACTCAATCTAAGAAGCAAATGAGAGCTAACTTATAGAAGAGTCAAGAAGCTGCTTTAAGAAGAGTGAAAACACTTGCTTATGAATACTCACACCATTTACACACATCCCCATTTTTCTATTTTAACAATGCGTGTTGATCATCAGAGTCAAATCAAAGATAATTAGTTCCCTATAAATCCTAAAAAATCCTTTTAACATTTTTTTTAGTAGTGCAATGCTAATAGATTACATATACTTTACATTATATCTTAAAGAAGTACAGTCTTAAAACAATTAACTCAATCATCAACTTTAGTAGCTAAAACTTAAAAATGTTGCTAAATTTTCATAATAGGCTTAATTAAAACTTTAACTAGCTAATTAGGAATGAAAAAAAATAAAAATAGGTCTAGTCGCCTATTGAACGGGTGACTGATGCCCACATGGAATCCACGTCACCACTAATCGTCATCCATCTGGACTCAAATAAGTCGGGCCCTCCGTTGGAGTTTGAATCTCCGAACCTTGCCTGCCGACCTGCAATCTCTACTCTCGACCCCAAACCCTCTTCTTGGCCCGGCCGCCCGTCAGCCATTCGTGACACTGCCGACAACTTCTCCCTTTTCTTATGGATTTAAGGTTGATCCATTTATTTTTTGAGGTAATTTTTACAACCCTAATTTGTTAAGTTATTTTTATTTGTGATTGGTAAGTTCTTAGGTGTAAATGGTAAGTTTAAATGTGTGATTAGTAAGTTTAGATGCTACAATTGAGATTTTTGGGGAAAAACAAATTTTTGAAAGAAATTGTGATTATGTGTGTTTATGTATGTTTTAAAATCATGTGGATGGTACATTTAAAATCATGTGGATGCTACATTATGTGTGTTTATGTGTGTTTTAAAATTGGGTGGATGCTACATTTGAGATTATGTGTGTTTAAAATCGTGTGGATGTTTTAGATAAATTATGTGTGTTTTTGTGTGTTTTATGTATGTTTTAAATAAATTTATGTGTAGTTTAGATAAATTAATACTACATTATGTGTGTTTTAAATAAAATTTTCAACCCTAACTTTTCTTTTGGATGTTTTAGATTTTGTGTTTAAAATCATGATTATTAAGTTTAGGCTATTTTAATTTTTTGATAAGTGTAACATTAGTTTCCTAACTATAGCTAAAGGCATGCTAAAAGGAAATTAGAGATGTTTTAGATTGTGTGTTTAATTATTTTAGGATTAGGTGATGTTATATATAATGTTTAGGGCTAACTTTATTGTATATTTAAGGCTAACTTTAAGATCTCATGAATATATCGTATTGTTAATATCTTGATTGTTAGCATTTTTTCTATTTAGGGTTTAAAATTGCATGTAATGTTGGGATATGAAATAAGACGTAATGTCTAAAAATATGAGTTTATCTGGATTTGGTTATAGAGTAATTTTTTGATGTGTCACAAATAGGCAAGTGATTTTATTTAGTTCTTATGAGTTTGTTTGATTTGAACATGTGTGATATTTAGGGAGCTTGTGTCCAATACACATTAAGATTGAAAAATGAGTTTGGATATAGTTTGCTTAATTTTATATTATGGCGGCGAACTCAGTGTTCTTGTGGAATACTTTTCATACGGGTAGAAAAAACCGTCTTATACAAGTTTCACGCCAAACCAATCTTGAAAGCCTATAGAATCGAATCATAAGATCATTAAAAAAATGATCCAACACGTTATAGTGTTAATCTCTCATTTCAATTTCCAGTTGGTGGTGGGTTCATTGCTGCTCCGATAATTGACGATAAAGTGTGTGAGTCTGTTATTAATGCAACAACCATACAACCTTTGATTGTATATGTTGAAGTTGAGTTGACACAAAGCGAGGAAAGAGGAGTTCAACATTTTAATGAATGTCAAGTTCCTCCAATTGAAATTGAACATGTGACACTACTTTCACAAGAAACTTATCAAACGAAAGTTAATCAACAATTTCATAGGCACGTACAACAAAATCAAAATATCGTTCATTTTTAAGGTATTAATGTTTAGTTATATCTTATTTACTCATTCATAATTCACATTTCGGAAATGCTCCTCCATTTCGTCTCACCATGTTGCCACAAGTTCACGCTAGTAGGGGTGAATATCATGGTGACAGTGAAAGTGATGGATATGAAACAATGCCTAGTGCAATGAGTACCAACACTGCTGACAGTGAAGGTGATATTGGAGAAAATCTATGTCCAGAATTTGAGAGTGGCCACTTGCTAGAAGATTACACTTGTAAAACAAATATGGCTGAAAAACACACGCTTAGTAATAATGACTATATTCAGGCTTGCCAAATAATATAAGAATGGGATGAATAGGTGAACTTTGATAGGCTCTCAAGTGAATCTATGTTTGTGGAAGAGAATTATATTCTAGGAGAGTTAATTGATGGTATGTGTTTCCATGATAAAAAAAATTTTAGTATTCAGGGTTGGTCCATCAAAAATAATATTGAGTGCGCTACATATGCCTCAAACAAGGTGAAGTTTACTATGCTATGCATACATCATGATCATCCCAGTAGACCTTGCATTTGGCATCTACATGCCTGTTCAAGCAAGAGGCTAGGTGGTGCTTGGAGGATCTCCAGTATAGCTACCATGTACACTTATACTCATTCTATACTGAGTAATCGACACATGTAGTGTAATTCAGAGTTTATTAGTTAAATCATCAAACATGTGATTAGATATCAGTTAGATTTGAAATAATAATTAGTATGAAATCTAAGTTTAACATTAGAGTTTCTTATATGAAAGCATGTGATGCATGTCAAAAAGCGATAAATGCTATCTTTGGTAGCTGGGAAGAGTCATATCATTAACTAGATCATTTCATGGCAACTATATGTTCAGTTATGCCTGGCATAGTCGCATTCACTCAACCTAATCAAGTCATTTTCAATGCATATTCTGGTCATTTAAACCATCTATAGTGGGTTGGCAGTACTGTAGACCAGTCTAAGTCTTGATGGTACATTTATGTTGGGTAAGTATAGAGAAACTCTTCTAATTGCTGTTGGGATTGATGCAAACAATGGTTTATATCTACTTGCATTTGCAATAGTTGAAGCTGAATGCAATGAGTCCTGGACTTAGTTTATTCAAACAATGAAGGACTTAATTCCACTTATTTCCATAAGAAATGACTTGCATTATATCTGATCGACATGCTAGGTTAGTACGTGGTTGTAGGGAAATTATTCCCTGGGCCGCACATCGACACAACTTACGTCATCTCAGAGAAAACTTCAAGAAGGCTTGTAGAACTATGGGTATTTCAGATGTTGAGTTCATGTGTCAGAAGATGTATGTCGCGTAACATTAACATTCACAGCGTTCGCGTTACATGATTAACATCGAAACATCAAACCGTGGCGATTGCTGGATGTTGCTAAGTGGGCATTGACTCATGATGGTGGCTACCACTATGGTACCATGACCACTAATGCATTAGAATGTTTCAATGATGTATTAAAGTGGGCTCGTGGATTGCCGATACAAACACTAATAGCATCCATATATTACAACATTGTATCTCTTTTCACAAAACATCTTGAGATAGCCTCAAATCTCATTAGGTAGAATGACTTAGTATTTTCATCAAAGTAGTTCTACAACAAAGTGAACGAGAGGCAAGAATATTTCATGAACCTACAAGGATCAATATGCATGAATTTTAGGTGTTCGACATGTCATCCAGGTCATTCAAGGTCAAATTACATGAACATCAACTGCACTTGTACATGTAGGCAACCATAATTATGTCATATACCATGTTCACATGTTATAGCTGTATTAGGGCAACGTGTTTAATTCATGCATTATACATCTCCTGTTACTACACATTGTAGGTGTATCACAGTATATATGAAGGTGAATTTCATGTTATACCCGATCAAAGAGAATGACCATCTTATTTGACTTATCATCAAATGGTTGATCTTGCACCTCCAAATATTAGAAGGAGAGCTAGAAGACCCCAAACAATAAGATATAAGAATACAATGGATGAGAATGTACAACGTGGCAACAAAATCTGTAGGCTATGAAAAATATTGAACATAACAGAACAACCTACCATCAAATCGCTCATATAGGAATTAGTATGTTGGACTTAGCATACTAGTGTATTAGTTCTAAACTTTATATTTGTGTGTCATATTTGTATTGTCATTGTCTGTATTGAACTATGCTTATTTATCTGTGTATGTCAATTGTGTTTCCTTGGTATGCTACATACATTTATGCTTTAGGTAGCTACGATTTTGTGTTCTTAGCTGTAGCATCCTCTTAGTTGTATCATCTATGTGGTTTCCTTTTGCTATAATTTCATATGTGTTTCTTTTTTTTAGTTGATTGTTGAATATTTATGATTGTTTGTATCTAGTGCAACTCCTTTAATTGTAATATGTATGCCACCTTTAATGTAAATATGTAAATTGTGTGCTACCTTTGAGACTGATGATTTAATATTATTAGTATTGCCCAAATAAATACTTCACACATGTAGAATGGCTTCTAAAGAAGCGGGGACAGGAACTGCTCTAGGAGCGAAGAGGGTTCAGACTCAGACAACACCGGTGAGTTTCACCCCCTAGCCTCCTCGTGGTAGACACAGAGATGCACATCCATAATATGGTATGATTTACAATTTTTAAATCTTGTTCAATATACATAAAAATTTGATAATTATTTAATTTATTTCTTGCAATAGTTGTTGAGGTATCACATTCGATGTTGAGTGGCGATGAACTGTTCATGGTTTGGATTATCAAAATGGATTAGATTGTGTCTCATAGCTCCAATATATTAGATTGGACCACCACATGCTTACTACTTTGCTTTGGTTGAGCGCTAGTCATCGTAGATGTATACCTTCCATTTGGCAGTTGGTGAGATGACAGTTACTCTATAGGATGTGGCCATGGTTCTAGGTGTATGGATTGATAGCCCTCACATTGTCGGTCCTACAGTGGTAGGGGAGGGTAGGTGATGGACCTCATGGCTAGATTGTTGCGATGAGCTCTTAGGCAGGCATCCATAGCATAGTATGATATATCATGATCCCATCCAGCCACAGGTTTCATCGACATTTCATATGTGGCAAGTCATGCACATATATGCTTACCTTTATGGTGGTTGTGTTGTACATTTTGTAGAGACTCATATATAGACCTTCCAGATGTTGAGTTTGTCATGCACATGAGAACCTATATTTTGTTTACCATTTGCTCTTTACATGTGGGTTTGAGGTTCACTTGCAGTACTGTTGACCTCACTTTTGGAGTGAGCTCTCAACTTCTCCATCTTAGATAGAGGACTCCTCTAGACATTAAGAGTTCTTTAGTCTTAAGACAATTCTAGTGATTAGGTGAACACTTAACCTAACCCTAGGGACTTAGAAGAGTTAGACATAGGAATAGGTTATGCCTTAGGGGTATTAGGAAAACTTACCTATCCTATAGCTTAAACCAAATCCTTACTTCCTTCTTTTAAATCAAACTTCAAATTCAAATCAATTTCAAATCAAATCTTAAATCAATTTCAACTCAATTGATTTTCTCAAATCATGAATCAATTCTAAATCAAATGATTAAAACCCATGATCAATTTAAAATCCAAAATCTTTCCTAAGCCACTTTGATTTCATCTTATGGACTTAGCTCAAACCAAATTCAAATCACTCCAAATTCAAAAGATGTTCTCATAACCCATTTATATTCTCATTTATATTCACAAATATAAATGAAGTATAAATTTAAATAAACAAAACTAAATTCAAAACTCAAATCCAAATCCAACTTAAATCCAACCTATGCTCTTTCAAGTCGAATTCTTAAACTTAGCCAAATCAAATTCAAATCAATCCAAATTCAAAATGTTTTCTCATTTATATTCTCATTTATATTCACAAATATAAGTGAAGTATAAATTCAAATAAATAAAACTAAATTCAAAACTCAAATTCAAATCCAACTTAAATCCAACCTATGCTCTTTCAAGTCAAATTCTTTAACTTAGCCAAATCAAATTCAAATCACTCCAAATTCAAAAGAATTTTCTCATGACCTATTTATATTCTCATTTTATACTATAAATGAAATATAAATTCAAATAATCAAAACTAAATTCAAAACTCAAACCCAAATCTAACAATCCAACCTATATCCTTTCAAGTCAAATTATTGAACCTAACCAAATCATTATTAAATAAATCCAAACCCTTGAGTTTTATCTTGAAACAATCATTCCTTTAATCACAAACCAATTATAAATATAAACTTCAATCATCAAACCAAAATCAAACCAACCCAAGTCAAACCCATGTTCACCCTTTTGACTTGAAATTGTCAAATGAATCAAAACCCATTTAACTCCAAATCACTTGCAATTGAATTTATATTTCAATCATAAGTCCATATGTGAGTTCAACAAAACTTGAATCAAGCCTTTATCAAGCCAATTGACCCACTTAGGCTCACTTGACCCAAAGTGGCCTAAAGGACCTTTTTGAGCCAAATTCTAATCCAACCCAATTTGGACTGAACTAAGCTCATCTAAGCCTCTCATTGTGAGCAACAATCATCCTAGGATGATCAATCACTCAAATTGGGTAAAACTAAGTCAAACCTAGACTTTGACCAAGTCAACACTTAGCCCAAGTGAAACCCAAATTAGCCAAAATCCACCATGAGCCAAGTTGATTGAAATCATTGATCTAATCCAATTCGTAATCAATATTTAAACTTGACCAAGTCATCATTTGAGCCAAACCTAGCCCAATTGGCCACTTGTTGAAGTTGACTCAAAAAAGTCAAAATGGGTCAAATCTTGATCTAAGATAAATTGATTCCAACCAATGGGAAATTCATTCTAAATCACTTGTTGAACTTGACCAAAGCTTCAATTGCCAACTAGATCCAGCACAAATTGACCATGAACCCAACTTGACCTAAAGGTCAAATCAAAACCAAACCAAGCGATTGAAACCAAAGTTTGCAAAATATTTCAAATAATCAACCAAGCTTAAACCAACCCATAACCTAACCCAATTGGGTCAAATTGGTTAAATTGGTCAACTTGACTCATTTGACCTAAGTGAACCTAAATGAACCAAAAACAAATATAAATCAAATTGAACCAAACCAATGATACCCATAGGCTCCAAATGATCATTTGAACTTGACCTAACTCATGGTTTGACCCAATTTAACCAATTGGTCAACCTAACCCAAATTGACCCAACTTGATGTAAATAGGTCAGATTGAACCAATTCAAATCAAATGAACTCCAAATCACTTGAAATTTGGCCCAACATAGTTTTGAATCATTTCAAATCTTCTCAAATCAAAATCAAGGCCAAATGGTCATTTTACTTCTAGGTCAAAGGGTATCCTATGACCAAATTCACTTGGAATTTGGTCATATTCTTTCTCAAGGCCACTTGGCATCTTCCTAGTGGTCCATTTGGACACCAAGTGAGGTGGTGAACATGACTCAATCACCTTGGGTCATCCATGACCCAACCCAAGGCCAAACTGGTCCCTCCAATGCAAATTGGACACTTGGATCACCTCCACTCTAGCACATGTGCCTCTCCTCCTCCTCTCTGCTAAAACAAACCACATGGAGTGGTTAACAACCTAAACAACCTAATCAATCTCCTCAATTGATCAAAAATGGAAAAGCTAATCTCGACTGTCTGATCCAAAGAGGGGGAAATATACTCCCCCTCATTTCCACTCAAACTAGACACACTAAATTCGATTGAGCCCTAGAAATCCAAACCAAGCTTCTCCAAGACTTGGCAAGCATTCCCAAGTTCTCTCCATTTTCTCCTTCTCAGTTTTCTTCAAAGCCAAAATAGGGGAGGTAATTCCAAACTCCAATTCCTCATTCTCCACCAATTCACTTTCACATCAAGGGAGCTAGTCGAGCTCACCCAAAGTGTTTCCAAAGTATCCAAGCCACGGGAAGGGGGACTTCATTCAAAGCCATTTACCATTGAAGGGGAGTTTGATCAACCAAGACATCCACTTCAAATCAAGACTTGAAACTTTCAAGAGGGCCTCTTCCATTGGAAGAGTCAGTGATAACCTCTAGCGAGGTATTGCTAAAAATCGATCCTCCCTTAAAAAATGCTTTCTCCCTTGTGAAAGGAATTGTAATCCCTTTAGATTCTAGCCATTGGATGTTCTTCCTTATACCACTTGATAGTGTGGGGTAAATCCTAGCATAATCTGAGCTTAGGTGAGCTCGGATCAAACAGTGGAGGACGGACGACCTTTGTCTCCCGTAGCTTAGGCAGGGATGAATCATGAGCCATCCATCCCACATGTTTTGGATGGATGACCTGATTAAATCAATCGATCCACTGATTTAAACCCTTTAGAACCACGGGATTAACCCTGACCGTCTGATCCTTGATTGGATGGTCTTGTGGAAAGCGTGTTGCACCGCCAGTTGATGCGGCATGCGATGTGATAACTTAAATAACCAATCCTATTATGCCACGTGGAAAGCACGCCGCGTCAATAGTCCATGTGGTGCCGACGGGATTAGTTAATTAATTAGGCTATTTTAATTATCCTTTAATCACAAAAACTTCATAAAATCATAATAAATGTAGATAAATCTAAAAAAATATAAATGATAGCTCATTTTAAAGGTATTTTATAAGGGAATCCAATAAAATTATTTCTAATTGATTTAGATAGTGAATTTTCCTTAATTAGGGTTTAATTAAAAATTAAATTACCTTAATTACTCCCTAATTACTTCATTAATTAATTCTAAATTTCTCAGACATGTTTAGTGAATTGACTTCTACCTTTCTTAATTTTCTTGGAATTTATTAATGAGTTAATTAGAAAAATCAATTAATAATCTCTAATCACCCGCTTTATATAATTAAGAGTAATTAAGCATGTGAACAATGATTTAATCCCTTAATTGAGATAATTAAATATTATTTAAGTAAGGGGGAGGTTTATGAAGTGGGTTTGAGATGTTTTCCCTAAGTTATTCCCTAAGCCCCTTTCTTTCTTAATCCAAACATAATTAAGAATTAATCCACTAATGATCTACTTAATTAGTCTGATCAAACTTTCAAAATCAATCTAGAGTTAATCAATCACTTGTTAGGTAAATCCTTAGGTGTTCAAAAGCCTAAGGTAAGTTTGAGAAAATCATATCCAACTCACATATGTGAGAAGGTTATGAAAGTACTTAATGATAATCATTTAGATTTCAATAATTTAATTGCAGCCAATTACATTAGGCTTTTATTTCTTGCATTGTTGATTTAATTTTCATGTTGTTGCATATCATATATTGGCTTATAATTGTTTGGTTAATTATGTTAAAGTGGTATAGGTAAGGGATAATTAATGGATTTAATTCACATTTTAACCTAAATAAAACATAAAATCAATCTAATTGTTCTAAGAAATTAAACTAAACCAATTCACACATGGGAGAAATGGGTTGGGATCAGCAAGCCCTTTCTCACAAAATATTTTCTAAGTTAAATCAAATTCAAAAATAAAAATCTCTTTAAGGAATTTTGATTCACTTTGAATAATCTTATCTTATAGGATTGTCTTTAGAAATTAATTAGGGTGAATGAAGTCATATGCTTACATCACTTTATTTCTTTCCAAGCATGCTAAATGTTATTTTTCATATGAAGTCATGCATCCATATCTTTTAATTAATTAAATAAAATATTTCCTTTATGTAAAATTGCATGTGTTGGCTAAAAAGTTAGTGATTATCACTATTAAACCAAAAGTATTTTCTAAACAAATCAAAGATTATAAATGAAGTGATGCTACTTATAAATACTTATAAGCTTGCATGTAGCATAAGATGTATCATGTGATTTTCTTCTCTTCTCTTAACATGGATTTGAATAGGATTTGTAAAGTATATAGTTCATTTGAAAAGAACATAACACTTACTTAAATCTATTCCTATGCACTCCCATGTTATGACTTAAGAAGGATCCTCACATTACACAAGTAAACTATACAACCAAAAATAAAAAAAAATCTTTTGCATGATTTTTCATCAATTTATTTTCTTTTGTATATTCACATGTATTTAAGAAAAGTGGTATATTAGTCTGGACATCCTGGGGTTGCGAGGATTTAAGTACCCCCAAGTAGGTCTTGTACCTTACACCCTTAGTGTAGAAAATAGTGGCATTGTACTCACTTATGTCTTTTATACATGTGGATGTGTATTATGCTAATGGATAAAAGAATCCCTCTTTTCTACATAATAAAAATATGCATTCATGGAATATCCAAATTTTTTTAAGCAACATCTCTTAGCATTCATCATCAAGGTGTGCTAAAATTTGCATTGCATGTATAGGTATGCTTAGGATTTATTCATATGCATGTTATATATGTTGGAAAGAAATAAATTATTGTGTGTTATGTGATAGTAATTCACCTTGACTTATCCTAAGATGCATTTCTTATTGAATAGGTTTATTTAGAGCAAATTTAAATTTAGGGTTAATTATAAACATATAATAAAACATTCTCTAAAAAAATTAATGAATCTACCTTAGAAATTACTTAAGGTAGGGATGAAAGAGAAGTTCTCTTCTCTTTATTCTCTTTACAACCTTTAGTAACTAAATGTAGGTTCATTAAAAATAAATCAAAATCATCAAATAAAATTGATAAATCAACTAAACCACTTAAAATGAAACCTCTCTCTAAGTTGAACCGTTCACACTTAAAAAATTCCAACCTTAAAGCCTAGCCAAGACATGGCACACAAGCCTTAAATGGCACACACATTAGGCTAAGTCACTATTTCTAGCTCTATGTTAGGCTAAATCCTCTCTCGCTCTCATATGGTCAGCTCTATTGGATACAAATATTAGGGAGGAGTTAAATGCATGTGATGGGGAGAATTAAATGAGTTGGGTGAAATCCTATATGGGGAGGATCCATAGAGATTTAATTGGGTTAACTTGATTTTGTGCTGATCCCAAATAGGTTTGGGTTGGGTTTTATTAGCACCCAATGGGTCATGGCTTGATTTCAAGGGATTTGGCTCAATTTGGGTCATAATCATATTACATATCAGTTAGTTGATAAATTGGTCAAATTGGGTCAAATCAATGCTTAGGTTAGGTTTAAATGATAATTTGAAGAGTTTTGGTATGATTAATTTGATTTAGTTTGGCTTAGAATTGATTTTGGCTCATTTGGAATCAAATGGGTCAAATGGGTCAAGTTGACAAATTTGACTAAAATTGGCCAAATTAGTTTGGGTTATGGGTTGATTCATGTTCAATTGGCTAATTGAAGATTAATGTGCTCTTTGGTTTGAATCAATTTGGATTTAATTTGAATTTTGACTAATTTGACCCTTTATGTCAATTTGGGCTAGGTTGGGTCAAGTTGACTAATTGGTCAAATTAGACTCAATTATGGCTTTGGTCAAGTTTAATAATTAAATTGGAATGAACTTGAGCCATTGGTTGAAATCAATTTTGGTTAGATCATGATTTGACCTAATTTGATCCTTTAGGCTAATTTGGGTCAACTTGGATCGAATGGCCAATTGGGTTTAGTTTGGCTCAATTGGTGGTCAAGTCATATTTAAATATTGACTTTGGGTTGATTCAGATCATTGGTTTCAATCAATTTTGTGTAGGATGAGTTTTGGCTAGTTTTGGTTCATTTTGGCTAAAGGTTGATTTGGTCAAATGACTAAGTTGACTTGGTTTGACCCAATTGAGTGTAATTGATCATCATGGGGTGATCAACAATCATGGTGAAAGGTTTTGGTGAGCTTGGTTCAATCCAATTTGGGTTGGTTTGGAAGTTGGCTCAAATGGGTCCTTTAGGTCACTTCGGGTCTAGTGGACCTAGTGGGTCAATTGGTTTGGTTTTGGTTTGATTTGAGTTTAGTTGAATATATATATGAGCTCTAGATTGAAATATAAATTCAACAATCAATTTGGAGTCCAATAGGTTTTGGCTCAATTAAAGTTTTAAGTCAAAAGGCTAAGCTTGACTTGGGTTGACTTGAATTTAGTTTGATGATTGTAAGTTTTATTTATATTTGGATAAATGATTGAATGAATGATTGATTCGAGAAAATTCATTAGTTTTGACTTGATTTGGATAGAATTTGGCTAAGTCCAAAGAGTTGGCTTAAAGGACTTAGATTGAGTTTGGATTTGATTTTTGATATAGTTTTGGTCATTTGAATTTAGATTTCATTTATATTTGTGAATATAAATGAAGGAATAATTGATTTATAAAAAAAAATCAATTGAGTTTGATTTGATCTAAAGGGAGTTTTGGCTAAGCTTATGAATGTGATTCATATGGCTTAGGAAGGGTCTTAGGATTTGAATTTGATTTTGGGTTTCAAACATTTGGAGTCAAATTTGAAATTAGAATTTGGAATTTGAATTTAAATTTGAGGTTTGGTTTGAGATTTGAATATGGGTTCGATTTGAGAAGGTGTATATGGAGTGGGTTTAGGCTATAGGATAGGTGATTTTCTTAAGCCCTAAGGCATAGCCTAATCCTTTGGTTGACCTTTCTAAGTCTCTTGGCTTAGGTTAAATATTCGCCTAATCACTGGAAGTGTCTTATGATTAAGGAGTTCTTAGTTTCTAGAAGAGTCTTAAGTCTAAGAAGAGGAGGTTAAGAGCTCACTCCAAAAGTTAGGTCAACATCATATCATAACATTGAAATTCCATTTCAACATATCTCACACATGTTTAAGTTGGAATTTCTTTCTTTTCAAAAAAGTTCAAAATTGAAAATAAGCCTCTTCATTCAATATATCCAAATATGTTGGATGGAGGTTTTATTTTCAAATAAAATTACATGATTTGAAAATCCACTCAACACATCCCACATGTGTTAAGTTAGAATTTTTTCTTTTCAAAAAAGCAATAATCACACACAAAATTTCATCTTTGAAAAATAAAACATAATTGACTCCCATTTGACATACCTAAATTTGTCAAATGAGAGTTTTATTTTTCAAAATAAATTTTGATCTTTTATTTAGCATACCCAAATTTGCTAAGAAAAGATCCCTCTTTTCAAAATCAAAGCATCAAAATCAAACACATTTTGAACCTTATTTAACATACACACATTTGCTAAGTTCTCATTTTTAAAAATCAAAACATCAAAACCAAAAACACATTTGGATTCTTTATTTAGCATACCCAAATTAGATCATATTTTTAAATCATAAAAATCAAACACATTTGGATTCATTATTTAGCATACCCAAATTTGCTAAGTAAAAATTCTCTTTTTAAATGATAAAAATTAAACACATTTGGATTCATTATTTAGCATACCCAAATTTGCTAAGTAAAATTCTCTTTTCAAAATCATAAAAATCAAACACATTTGAATTTTTTATTTAGCATACCCAACTTTGTTAAGTAACGATCCTCTTTTCAAAATCATAAAAAAATTAAACATATTTGGATTCTTTATTTATCATACCCAACTTTGCTAAGTAAAGATCCTCTTTTCAAAATCACAAAATCAAACACATGTGGATTATTTATTTAGCATACCCAAATTTGCTAAGTAAAGATCCACTTTTCAAAATCATAAAAATCAAACACATTTGGATTCTATATTTAGCATATCAAAATTTTCTAAGTAAAGATCCTCTTTTTAAAATCAAAACATAAAAAATCAAACACATGTGGATCCTTTATTTTAGTGTACCCAAATTTGCTAAGAAAATATTCTCTTTTCAAAAAATCAAAACAAGAATATTTGGACTTTATTTAGTATACATAAATTTGCTAAGTAAATATTCCATTTCTAAAGTCACACATGATTCACATCATGGGCAAACAAGCAAAAGAAGAAGAAAATTATTTTCAAATAACTCATTTAGCATACCCAAATTTGCTAAATGAGTAATTCTCAAATGAAATCAATTGACCTTTAGTTTAACATACTCAAATTTGTTAAATAAAGGGTCCCCAAACATAAAAAAATAAATTCAAATATGAACCAATGGAAGCATAAAATCTCTTCAAAATATTTGAACCCATTTTCAACATACACAAATTTGTTAAAATGGATTCTAAATTCAAATTCTCTTCTCAATTCAAAATTCAAAATTTATCTCCTAAAAAAAATGAGCCCCACTTAACATATTCAAATTGTTGAGTGTGGGTTCAAACTCTAAATCAAAAATTCAAAAAAGATTTGCAAGATACTAAAGCAGAAAATCTGATTTGAGTTTGTTTTTAAAAATTGCAGAATTTCAACTCAATTTCAGTCAGTTTCTCTCAAGTTCATTTCAGTACTAATGGATGCTCAAAAGTATGTCTTCACTTTCCCCTTTAGGATGGATTTGGGCTTGGATCAGGCCAGTCTCCCACAAATTGACTTTGCCCATTTGATTCACTTTGGCCAAGGATTCGAGGGGCCATGAGCACTTGTAAGGGGGCAACCCTCACCACCGTTAATAGGAGTGTGATGACTGGGTAGAAGCCAGCCATCCATGTTGAGATGCCTTCAGACTCTGATTTTCCCTCACTGAAGAGGAAGGCGATAGAAGTTCTCGCAATAGTTATAGTTTCAGTGCTCGTGTGTTCAGTTGTTCCCATTACTGCCTTAGTATGGGCTAGTACCCACTCACTAACTTCTTCTAAGGGGAAGGCTGCCCTGTCTTCAGGGTTAGTCTCCCCCACCTTTGAGATAGGGTCTAGTTCCAGTACTCCTCCTCCTAGCAAAACTCAGTGCCACAAGAGATGCCGCAAGATCAAGCGACATCATGTGCGCATAACCAAGGAGAAGGAGGCAGTTTCTCAGGTTGCAGTAGAGGAGTCACCCGAGATAGTTTTTCCTCTGATCACATAGAACAAGTTTCATCCTCTCTCTAGATCTGATGAAGAGGAAGATATTTGGAGGATCACAGTGTCACCTCCATTTTAGTAGGAGATGGGAGGAGGTCCTATCTTGCTTTAGGGCAGTTTGTGCCAAGTTGGCAGGGCTTCTAGACAATTAGAGTTCAAAGCCCAATTTGATCTATGATCAGTCATTCCTCATTGTGTAGGTGAGCATATTCCATAAGAGAGGGTCAGGGAGGCCCGTGTATCAGTGCATGTTACTAGCAGGGAGAGGTGAAGGTATGCTACACAATCAGCTGCCTCTGCCCTCATGGATTTCTCGATCGGCATGCTACTCGCATCGGTCACACTAATAGTATTGTATTGATTGGTACTACCCATCACGGAGGGGAGCTATTGCACAGAGAGAGTCAGTGTTATCTCCTTCACACTACTCCACTCCATGTTTTCCATGACTAGTGGAAGTTCCATCTTTCATAGTTCCATCAAAAGCCATGAAGATAGCATCGGGAGAAAAGAAAGCCCCACTGGTGATCCGACTATGGCTAAGAGATCCTTTTTCATCTACACCGCTGACTAAGGTGAGGCCGAACTCTCCTGCTTGACCTCCTACTTCAATTGAGGTCAAGAGGGAGTGGCGACCTCGTAGCATCGTAGTCATGCCATCAACACCACCACCTCAGTAAATCATGGGCATAACAACAGAAAGGGAGAAGGAGATAATTCAGTTGCCTCTATGGCGATAGATCCTCTCAGGAGTTGCACTCCATCCATGGCAGATGATAGCCATGAGCATGTATTTTTCAGTGAGCATAGCCCTCACAAGATCAGTGTTCCAGTAGCCAGTGAGGTCAGATGTATCTCTGTTCATGAGCATGATCCCACCACCGGTCAGCCATGAGCTTTTATGCCTGCATAGTTGGACCTCTCCCTAGATGATATCGTAGCATGTATTTCATTGAGAAGAAGGAAATCCTAGGTATGACTAGTCTGAACTAGAGGAAGAAAATGCTAGCTTTGATCACAACAAAGATGATTCATTGGAGGACTCAGCATAGGTGCATATGGTTGATACCAGGGGTTCCCTCCTTCGAGATCAACATGGTTTGGAAGGTGTTGCGGCTGAACAGGATGACACAGCCCATTAGGCCCAACACCTTCTTCAACAACTTAAACAAAAAAAATAAATAGATTGACAAAATGGGAAAGAGGCTTGAAGATTTTCTAGTGGCAGTTCTAGTACTTCAGAATCAAGCCCCAGCAGCACATTCTACTATTATGGAGACTGGTCAGCCTGAGTTACTTCATGTCTTGGATGAACCTAATCACCTCCGGTAGAGCAGGGCAGAACTAGCTTGTATAGGAAGCTAGTGGATAGTACCTCCATATGATTCAATGATATTAAACTCATGGTTGAGCAACAAGTTAGAGAAGTGTTGGCACAAGCCCGAGGTGGTTCATCGGTTCCAAAGGGTAGACCCTACCCAGAGGAATTCGATGCTATCTAATATCCTAAGGGTTTTGTGCCTCCTTTTTTCAAGAGTTTTGATGGCAACGGGAACCCACGCCACACATAGCACACTTCAGGGCTGGCTGTTGCAATGGTGGTGGTAGCGATGCACTATTGTTCCATCTTTTTATCGGTTTAGTAGGCATAGCCTTGGTGAACTCCCAACTTTGATTTAGTGAAGACTTTTACTGAGTTGGAACAACTCTTTATTAAGAGGTTTGCTAGAGCTCAATAAAGGGTAAATGCGGGTGATCTCGTTGTAGCATAATAACACCCTGATGAGTCCCTCATTGATTATATTCTTAGATGGTGTAATTTGAGTATGAAATGTGAACCACAACTGTCTGAACAACATGCCATTGAAATTCCACTAAAGAATATTCATGACCCGGTCGCCTTCATGCATAAAGATTTTACCATTAAGATATTTGAGAAGCTAATCAATAAGATGGCTAGTCTGAGGAGGCCAAGCGGTTGCCAAGATTAGTCATCAAAGCCAGATGTTGAAAATCTGAAAATGAAAAGAAGGGCGGGGAAGCAAACCAGAGGTAGTATGAGAGACCTCGAGCTCTACAACCATCATTTCTACCTCATCTTTAGGTCATCGGGTAGCCTCCATGACATGACCTTTCATAGTAGCGATACATACCCACCAGCGGTATCATACTCTTTTAGATAAACTAAATAATCTTATTCATTTAAGAGGGAGGTAGTCAGAAAAATCTTTAAGAACCTCTTAAAGAAACTTAATTTTCAGCTACCTGAGCTTAGGAAGCCGGAGGAAGTGGGCAGGAGCAATGATCCTAACTTTTTTCTGTACCACCACATGCTAGGCCATGTTTTGGAGGATTGCTTTACATTTAAGGACTGGCTTGAGCCTAGCTACAAGTCAGGTGCTATAGTTATCCCTAAGGAATATCTAGGAACAACCATCCAGTTCTGTTAGGGTAATCCTTGGGGCTACATGTGATCCTCTCAAAACATAAGAAGGTTGGGATATCTCTTTATCCTGAACCTCTAAAAAGATTATTTAAAAAATTAAGAAACTTTCATTGTAGGTGCAGAACCTAACATCAAGGAAGGTCTGCCAAGACAACTTGAGGAAAGTGAGCTTACAGTGATAGCAGCCATAGCAAAACCAGGCAAGTAGAGTGCCTCCATTCCTTTGTTGCACTTACACTTCTACTTCAACTAACTCTTCTTCTAGTAGACATCTTGTATTGGCAGATGAGAGCATCAAATCCCTCGCCCACTTACTTTACTAGATTTCTACTATGTACCTCCTTCTAAATCTAAGAAATCGAGGAATAAAGCTAGTTTGAATTACATCTGTGTCACTTATGATAGGGTTGTATAATTCTACTCTTATAGAAAACTCTTCAAGTCTAAATAATAATTATAATAATTCCAATCTTCCTCTTTATGATTTAGAAATGGACCTTCCTTTTCTGAATACTATGGGTTCACCTCTTGAGATAGACTTGGAATTATCTGATTCCAAGGGTCCTATAGGAGAAGCTATAGGTATGCCTGATGAGCAGGAAGAATCTTCCGCTAACCCGCCATAAGAGATCATCGAAGCGAATCTTCATAGTGGCAAGGTTCTACCTCCTAGGACTACACCTCAAGATAAGGGAAAATAAGTCATTAGTACCAGTGTGTAAGAAGCCCCTCCACAGGATGCTCCACCCATGGATATGCTTGTGGAGGATCAACCTAGAGTTGATTATAATGTCCTTGCTCACCTAAGAAAGTTGCTAGCTAAGTTAAGCATATATAATCCCTTATCTTATCCAAAGAGATGAGGGAATCATTAATCAAGGCCCTTCTTGATCTAGAGATATGATTAGCTCAGCTGGCCACTATTGAAGAGGAGGCACATTATTCAAGAGAACCCCAGGAAGTCACATTCATAGATGAAGACCTTCTTCTAGGGGACATGGAGCACAATCGCCCCCTCTACATCACAATGGATATGGACAGATTTAGACTTTCTAGGGTTTTAGTTGATCCAGGTGCATCAGTGAACATTATGAGTCTAAAGACCCTTGCCTATTTGAGGATTGACATCTCTAAGCTCAGGAGATCGAGATGATGTTGAGAGGGAATGAGGCGAGATGGCTTTAGGCACCATAATGTTACCTTTGGAAATAGGTGACTGGAAGACTGGAGCCAAGTTCTATATAATTGATTCAAATACATCATTACTGCTTTTCTCAGTAGGCCTTGGATACACTAGAATAAGATGATTCCATCCTCCCTTCATCAATGCATCAAGTTTCGAAGGGATGGAATCAAGTACTGTGTCAAAATATAAGAAAAGTTATTTTTAATTAGAGAGGTCGAGATATATGAGGATGTGACCTACTATCTTCCTCAAAATCAAAATGCCTTTTCTCATAAACTTAGTCAAAATTCAAATACAAAAAAAGAAAAGAAGCAAAAGAATAGAAAAAGAAAAGAAAAGAAAAAAAAGGACACCAAGGAAGAAAAGGACACCAAGGAAGATGCATGTTACATTCCACCCACAGTTTCACCATCTGGGACATGTGGGTATGATGACAACCTCCGCAGCGAGGCGGAACCACGAGGCAAATCGGATGTGGAAGACCCCCTAGTTGGCCGCCAACCAACAGGGGCTATGTTCCAGTTCACAGGAGTACTCCTGCTATTCATATAGACTTGGAATTCATCTAGAAGGATGAGTCTCATGTGCTTAGCATACCAGCCAACCCCTCTCAACGGGTTTCGTTGGAGGTGACACTCGTGCCGGATAATGAAAAAGACTAGGCCACCAAGCAAAACACAAATGTATTCGAATCAGGTTTATGTAAGACTATTAGGTAGTAGTTGGGAATTTTAGCTCTAACCTTACTTTCTTCTTAAAAAGTTGAAGATTTAGTAGTTAAGGAAGCCCCTAGGTCTTCCATGAATGTCAAGCTAAAGAGATTCCTATTGAGATCATCATCCTCAAGTCCAGAAGCTAATGTAGAACTTGAGGATAATTCATATAAATAATTAATGGAATTATCTTTTGATTGATACTCGCCTTGCGTTCATAATTTTACAAAGAAAGGTTTGATTCCTTATACATGGTCTAGACATAGGTTAGAGTATTTAGTGGAACAATAAAGCGAGGATGCACAATCAAGACTAGGGTAAGATTGATGCGGTGTCAGTTGATGGCGATGTTCTTGCAATTATCACCAATCATTTAGAGTCTGATAGGATCTTCTCAAACCACACTAACTCTTATGAGGAGGTGAGTTTAAAAACTTCATATGATCTAAATGATCTTCAAATTAAAGACACACCTCCAGATTTTGAAGAGGAAATCCATTTAACTATTGACAAGCTCAAAGAAATCAACCTCGAGACAAAAGAAGATCCACACCCTACATATATCAGTTCTCTGCTAAATGAAGAAGAAACAAATGACTTAGTTAGGCTATTGATTGAGTTTAAGGACTACTTTGCATGAAGCTTTGAAGAGATGCCCGGATTATCTCACGTAGCGGTACTATGATAGACCACAACAACTCTAGATGCATGCGATTAAAAATCGAACATGTCATTTCTGAAGTTAAGAAACTAATCGATTCTGGCTTTATCAGGGAAGAAAAATACCCTACAGTTGCTTGTTGTAATTAAGAAAAGAATGGCCAAATTAATCGTCGATTTTAGAGACTTAAATAAGACATGTTCTAAGGATGAATTTTCACTTCCTATACCAGAATTAATGGTGGAAATTGCCTCATCTCATGTAGTATTCTCCTTCATGGATGGGTCATCTAGTTACAACCAAATTAAGATGGGCCTCGAGGATAAAATAAACACTACTTTTTGAACCCCGATCGAAATATATTATTATAAGGTCATGCCTTTTGGCCTTAAAAATATCGGTGCTACATACTAGTGGGCCATGACTCAGATCTTCAATGAGCTCATTCATTATCAAGTTGAATGCTATGTTGATGATCTAGTAATCAAAAGTAAAGAAAAGGAAGACCATCTCTTTAACTTGAGAGTAGTTTTTGAACTGTTAAGGCAATTCAACCTCAAAATGAACCCCCTAAAGTGTGCATTCGGAGTAACTTTAGGGAAGTTCCTTGGGTTTGTTGTCCAACACCAAGAAATAGAAATAGACCTAGAAAAGATCAAAGTTATCTTAGAAATGACACCCCCTAAAAGTAACTCAACTCAAATCTTTCCAAGGGCGATTGACATATCTAAGATGCTTTATCTCCAATCTATCAGGGAGATGTAAGCCATTTTTAACACTTATCAAAAAGGATGCTAAGTTCAAGTGGGATGATAAGTGTCATGCCTTTGAAGATATCAACAATATTGGTGGCCAGTTCTAGCGACCTATCGGGCATCACTTGATCCTCTACCTCGTATTGGATGACTCCATTGGCTTTGTTGGCTCAATGATGAAGGGAAGGAGAATGCTCTCTACTACCTCACCATCATCGATCCCCTGAAGCAAACTACCCACCTATTGAAATATTACTAGCTTTAATCTTTGCATCCCAAAAGCTACAACACTATATGTTTTCTCATAAGGTGAACTTAATTTCAAGAATCAATCCACTACAATTTCTCATGACATGATCAACATTATCTGGATAGTTGGCACGTTGGTCCATGATTCTCTCATAGTTTGATATTATATTTATATCCCTTCGTGTGGTGAAAGAACATGTACTAGCAAATTTCTTAGCAGTACACTTACTTCCTGCTAATTCTTTGCTTAATGATGATCTCTCTGATGAACAAATCATGAACTTAGAGGAGGTTGACGATCGCTATTGGGAGATGTATTTTGATGGTGTAGCTTCTTTTCATAAAGGAGAAGAACCATGATCTACTCTTCCAGGAAAGGTAGGGGTAGGAATAGTTCTCTTAACTCTAGACTGCGATGTGATGAGATTCTCATACTATCTCTCCAATCCATGTACTAACAACGAAGCCGAGCATGAGGCTTTGATTATCGGTCTAGAGTTAGCTATTATAGTGTGTGTTAAGAGCATCAATATTTATGAGGATTCTCAGTTAGTCATCAACCAGTTGGGGTCTATAAGGTTCTACCCTAGCTTTGTCACTACCATGAGTATACCATGAAGCGGCCTAAATCCCAAGGTCACCATCTACAAGGTCCCTCGAGGAGATAGCGATGTGATTCTTTGGCCAAACTTGCCAAGAATTGACATGTCTAAGATGAGTCATTCTAAGGGTCCAAAAGCATAAGTCTATCCCTTATTGATGTTGAACTCATCAAGAGACTCTCTCTTGATGGGGAGATTACTATTACCAATAAAGATGAGGAGCTGGAGGGAACCATTCATAGATTACTTGAACACCGATAAACTACCTCAAGAGAAATCACAAGTCCATCAGATGATGCAGAGAGATCTCTCTTATGCTCTCATGGATGGCACCTTGTATCGACGATCCTTTAATCAAATGTGGTTACACTATTTAGACAAACATGAAGCCCATAAGATCGTGATACATTCGTCTATGCGCATCAATCGGTCAAAGATGAAAGCAAAGATCAAGAGACTAGGATACTCGCGGCTTTCGATGATGCATGAACATTGCTAGAGATGCTATCATGTCATGTACGGTGTGTCTACATCAACCACCAAACATTCTACATCTACATCAACCACCATTCTACATTACATCTACATTGGCCTGTTGGAGTGTTGGGTATCGACATAGTGGGTCATATCGATCCTCCTTCTTTCTAGGGTCATCGATTCATCTTAGTTACCACCGACTACTTTTCCAAGTGGGCAGAGGCAATCCCACTTAGAGAGGTCACAGCTCAGCATGTGCTTTAATTTTTCAGGAACCATTTTATATATAGGTTCAGGGTGCCTCAACAAATTATATCTGATAATGGTATTTCATTCAAGAGCACCAAGATAAATAGCTTTTCTAAGAGACATAGTATAGATTGGGGATACTCCACTATCTTCTATCGCAGGGCAAATGGCCTAACAGAAGCATTCAATAAAACTCTCATCCAGATATAAAAGAAAATACTCGATGACAATAAGAGACAGTGGCATGAGTAGCTAGTTGAAGCTTTGTGGGTGTACCCCATCACGTACAGAACTCCAACTCAATCTACCCCATTCTACTTAGTGTATGGGTTCGAAGCCGTTCTACCCTTAGAAGTTCAACTCCTATCACTAAGGATAATTGTGGGTAGCAAGATCACTACATAGTAGAATGCCAAGTTGCTTTTAGAAGAACTCAAAGGTTTGGAGGAGAGATGCCTATGGGCATGCCAGAACCTCGAGTTATACAAAGCCAAAATGATTCAAGCTCACAACAAGCTGGTCCGGCCTAGAGCTTTTCAAGTAGGATAACTTGTTTTAGTTCTAAGGAAACCAATTGTTGCCCGTCAAAAGATGGGATGCAAGTTTGAACCCACTTGGGAAGGCCCTTTTATCATAGAAAAGGCCTACCAAGGAGGATCTTATCAACTTATTGATTGTAAAGGGGAACACTCGATGCTTCTAATTAATGGGTTCTATTTGAAGAAATATTACCCATGAAATCATGTTCAAAAATAATTATCATCAAAATTTTATTCCAATTCATCAAAATATTCTCTTCATTTGAAGCGTTGTTTGCTTATTTGCGAATCCACCATGACGTGTTTAGGTTAGGTGTAAGAGAACCCAAGAGGCATCCTATCCTTCTTTCACAACATGAACATAAATTAAACATAATTTTTTAGCGCTACTAGAATAGGTGTGAGAGAACCCAAGAGGAGTCCTATTTCGCCTAGCACGACTAAGAATAAGTGTGAGAGAACCCAAGAGGTATCTTATTTCAACTAGCATAATTAGGATAGGTGTAAGAGAACTCAAGTGGCATCCTGTTCTCCTTCAACATAAACACAAACACAAAAATATATCTTTTATCTTGGGCTATTTTGATGTGGGAGCAAGCCCCTGTGGCACTCACTCATTAGATGTTCTAGGTCGGGCTAACATGCTATCTTGTTTGTATGTCACCCCAGTGCTCACTTATTTGATGGATGTGAGTCCCCATATTTTCTTCTTGACTTGACCATTGCAAATCGATGAGTACCTTGTTAGTTTGGTAGGCTTCACTGTGCAACCAGTAAGCTACCTTGTGTTGAGTTTGTTTAAGAGGATGTAAGCCTACATGCTTTCTTCTTGAACCATCATGATAGGTCAGTATATATTTGAGGTTTAGGATAAGTCCCCTGGCTCCTTTCCTCTTGACTACTTTTGAGTTGATATAAGTCCCCAATGGCATTCACTTAGTAGTCACCCTAGCGGATAACACTATCGAGGCGAGCGGACTATCCAATCAGTTCGTATGGGAGGATGTGAGTCCCGATGCTTTCTTCATGAGTTGGTGTTACAAGATGGGCACTTTAGGTTGGTTGATGTTGCTATGTTGTGATGACTCACCGGTGGATACACCACTCTTTGATAGATGTGAGTCCCCACGCTTTCTCCTTGAGTTGGCTACTGAATACCTATAAATATTTTCTTCTTTAGGGTTTTGGATAAAGCTCTTAGTGGCCCCTCCCTTGCAGGCACTCTACATGGATCACATCATTTGCAACCCCATTTAGACACTACCAGTTACTCTTGGATTGGGCGTCCCCTTTCTAGTAGCCACCTCGTGGTTGGAGAATTTGTTCAGCGGATGCATATTTTCTCTTGGACGAGATAGGTCTAGGCTAATATAAGCTCTTCCTTAGTATGATCCCTCGCAAACCAATAAGGTCCATGAAAAAAAAAATAAACAAAATAAACTAATAAATCTATTTGCTTGCGGATTAGGAATTAAAGCCCCCAGCGACCCCTTTCCTAAGCATGATCCTATCTTTAGGGTAGTTTCAATATAACTCCCTATAGGAATTGCCTGACTTCACTTGAGTTGAGATAACTCCCCGGGTTAGCACTCTCTTTATAGTCACCCTTAGGTTGGATTCATTCTATTTTGTCACAAACAAGTTACCTCGGCGATCATTTCACTTTGGAAGATGTAAGTCTACTATGCATTCTTTCTAGCATGACTATCGTAAATTAATGGCTAGCCCTAGGTCGGGTTGATATGTTACCTTGCTAATGTGTCACCCCAGTGGTCTTTTATTCAGGAAAGATGTGAGTCCTCATGCTTTCTTCCCTGAATTTCCTTGTTAATGTGTCACCCTAGTGTTAGCTAAACTCCCTATAGGAATTGCCAACAGATCACTCCAACAACTGATCCCTACTTTTAGAGGATATAAGTCTACTATGATTTCTTCCTAGTATAGCCGTTGCAAACCAAAAGGCAACTCCTTTGGTTGGATAATCCTACTATGTGGTTGGTAGACTATCCCTTTGGATTGATAAATTTAAAGTAGCCTAAGGCCAACATGGCCCCTACTCAGTGTGGTCCATCACAAACTTACAGGGTCCATCTCAAAATTCAAAATTTAAAAAAGTTAGAAACAAAATCAACCCACCTCCCTAGTGGAGTCAAATTAAACAAACAGATCAATCAGCTTCTCCTCAATGAGATGCAAATCTTTCCTTCCATGGAACCAATTCAATCAAATTGTTCCTTAGCAGAAAGTTTATACTTTTATCCCCAGTGGAGCACCAAATCATAAATTGATAAATCAAATTAAATTTCTTCCTAGCAAGATGCAAATTAAATTAAACCTCTCATTCCCAAGTGGATTACTTGAACCTGCTTCCCTAGTGAAGGGTTCATATACTTTATCCCTAGTGGATTCTTCCTTCACTCTCTAATGTCTTAGGCATAAGTAGAGTTGCATTGCACTAAGCTCTTGATTTTTCTTACACCTCGAGTTTGGGAGTAGATCATTTTTGTTAGTGTTTGCGATCGTTCAAGCATTGTTGATCATCTCGGTCACAATATGTGCGATGCCTTCGGTCACACCACATTGGATGCCCTTTGTTGACCTCACTTTTGGAGTGAGCTCTCAACTTCTCCATCTTGGAGACTCCTCTACATTAAGAGCTCCTTAGTCTTAAGACACTTCTAGTGATTAGGTGAACAACTAACCTAGAGACTTAGAAGAATTAGACATAGGAATAGGTTATGCCTTAGGGGTATTAAGAAAACTTGCCTACCCTATAGTTTAAACTAAATCATTACTTCCTTCTTTCAAGTCAAATTTAAAATTCAAATCAATTCCAAATCAAATGATTGAAACCCATGATCAATTTTAAATCCAAAATCTTTCCTATGCTACTTTGATTTCATCTTATAGACTTAGCTCAAACCAAATTCAAATCACTACAAATTCAAAATATTTTCTCATTAACCATTTATATTCTCATTTATATTCACAAATATAAATGAAGTATAAATTCAAATAACCAAAACTAAATTCAAAACTCAAATCCAAATTGAAATTAAATCCAACCTATGTTCTTTCAAGCCAAATTCTTGAACTTAGCCAAATCAAATTCAAATCACTCCAAATTCAAAAGATTTTATCATAACCCATTTATATTCACAAATATAAATGAAGTATAAATTCAAATAACCAAAACTAAAAACAAAACTCAAATCCAAATCCAACTTGAATCCAACCTATGCTCTTTGAAGTCAAATTCTTGAACTTAGCCAAATAAAATTCAAATCACTCCAAATTCAAAAGATTTTCTCATAACCCATTTATATTCTCATTTATACTCACAAATATAAATAAAATATAAATTCAAATAACCAAAACTAAATTCAAAACTCAAACCCAAATCTAACTTAAATCTAATATATACCTTTTCAACTCAAATTCTTGAACCTAACCAAATCATTCTCAAATCAATCCAACCCTTGGATTTTCTCTTCAAACAATCATTCCTTTAATGACAAACCAAATATAAACATAAACTTCAATTATCAAACCCAAATCAAACCAACCCAAGTCAAACTCATGTTCATCCTTTTGACTTAATTCTCAAATGAATCAAAACCCATTTGACTCCAAATCACTTGCAATTGGATTTATATTTCAATCATAAGTCCATATTGAGTTCAACCAAACTTGAATCAAGCCTTGATCAAGCCAATTGATGCACTTAAGCTCACTTGACCCAAAGTGCCTAAAGGACCTTTTTGAGCCAAATTCTAATCCAACCCAAATTGGATTGAACTAAGCACATTTAAGCCTCACATTGTGAGCAACAATCATCCTTGGATGATCAATCACTAAAATTGGGTCAAACCAAGTTAAACCTAGCTTTTGACCAAGTCAACACTTAGCCCAAATGAAACCCAAACTAGCCAAAATCCACCATGAGCCAAATTGATTGAAACCATTGATCTAAACCAATTCATAATCAATGATTGAACTTGACCAATCATTGAGCCAAACTTAGCCTAATTGGTCACTTGACCCAAGTTGACCAAGTTGACCTAAAAAAGTCAAAATGGGTCAAATCTTGATCTAAGCCAAATTGATTCCAACCAATGGTCAAATTCATTCTAAATCACTTGTTGAACTTGACCAAAGCTTTTGGCCAACCCAACCTAGCCCAATTGAACCCAACTTGACTAAAACATCAAATCAACTTGAAATCAAACCAAAATAAAATTGATTGAAACCAAAGCTTGCAAATATTTCAAATGATCAACCAAGTTTAAACCAACCCATGACTTAACCCAATTGGTCAAATAGGTCAAATTGGTCAACTTGACCCATTTGACCTAAAGTGAACCTAAATGAACCAAAACTAAATATAAATCAAATTGAACCAAACCAATGATACCCCAAAATGATCATTTGAACTTGACTAACCCATGGTTTGACCTTGACCAATTGGTCAACCAAATCCAAAGTGATCCAACTTGACCTAAATAGGTCAAATTGAACCAATTAAAACCAAATGAACTCCAAATCACATGAATTTGGCCCAACCTAGTTTTGAATCATTTCAAATCTACCCAATTCAAAATCAAGGCTAAATGACCATTTTACCCCTAGGTCAAAGGGTATCCTATGAATAAATTCACTTGGAATTTGGTTAGATTCTTTCTCAAGGCCACTTGAAATCTTCCTAGTGGTCCATTTGGACACCGAGGGAGGTGGTGAACATGACCCAATCACCTTGGGTTAGCCATGTCCCATCCCAAGGCCAAATCAACCCCTCCAATGCAAATTGGACACTTGGATCACCTCCTACACTCGCTTAGCCCATGTGCACTCCCTCTCCTCCACTCCTCTACCTAAAACGAACCACATGGAGTGCTTAATAACCTAAACAACCCAATCAATCTCCTCAATTGATCAAAATTGGAAAAGCTTGTCTTGACCGTCCGATCCAAGGAGGGGGAGATATATTCCCCCTCATTCCCACTCAAACCAGACACACTGAATTCGATTGAGCCCTAGGATCCCAAACCAAGCTTCTCCAAGCCTTGGCAAGCATTCCCAAGCTCTCTCTATTTTCTCCTTCTCGATTTTCTTCAAAGCCAAAACATGGGAGGAAATTCCAAACTCTGACTCACTCAATTCTCGACCAAGCCCAAATTCACTTTGCAAGCACCATCGAGGGAGCTAGTCGAGCTCACCCAAGGTATTTCCCAAGTCTCCAAGCCACGAGAAGGGGGACTTCAGTCAAAGCCGTTTGCCATTGAAGGAGAGTTTGATCAACCAAGACATCCACTTCAAATCAAGACTTGAAACTTTCAACATGGCTTCATCTCCACTAGATGAAACTACCTCCTCTGTTGGAAGCACTGGTGATAGCCTCTAGTGAGGTATTGCTCAAAACTGATCCTCCCTTAAAAAATTCTTGGTCCTTTGTGGAGGGAATTATCTAATTATATTTTAGCCATTGAATGTTCTTCCCTTGCTCTTGATGGTGGGGTAAATCTAATCTTTTGAGCTCAAATGGAGACTCTCCATTCTCACACTTAGGTAGGGATGAATCATGAGCCATCCATCCATATTTTGGATGGATGACCTGATTAAATCAATAGATCCTATTTTAAACCTTTAGAATCACAGATTAATCACCATCGATCCTTGGACCAGGGCAAAGTGTTACATGCCCTTGCGTGGCACATGATGACAACTTAAATAATCAATCACATCATGCCACACGGAAAGCCATCGGTCCCAGTGGCACCAAGATTAGTTAATTAATTAGGCTATTTTATTCCTTTATCATAACTTCCTAAAATCATAATTAAATATAAAAAAATCAAAAAAATATAAATGAAGCTCATTTTAAAGGTATTTTAGAGAATCCAATAAAATTATTTCTATTTGATTTTGAGCAATATTTTTCCTTAATTAGGGTTTAATTAAAATTAAATTATTACTCTAATTACTTCATTAATTAATTCCAAATTTCTCAGATATATATTTATTAATGATTTATAAAATTAGTTAATAAATCTCTAATCACCTCTTTATGTAATTAAGTAATTAAGCATATGACTAGTGATTTAATCCCTTAATTAAGATAATTAAACATTATTTAAGTAAGGGGAGGTTTATGGAATGGGTTTAGGATATTTTTCCTAAGTTATTCCCTAAACTCTCTTTCTTTCTTAATCCAAACATAATTAAAATTAATCCAAATGATCTACAATTAGTCTAATCAAACTTTTTTAAAATCAATCTAGAGTTAATCAATCTCATGTTGGGTAGATCCTTAAGTGTTCAAAAGCCTAGGTAAGTTTAAGAAAATCATATCCAACTCACATGTGTGAGAAGGTTATGAAAGTACTTAATGAAAATCCTTTAGCTTAATTAATCGATAATTATGAGTCAATTGCATTAGGACCTTTATTTTTTAGGTGCGTTGTTGCTTTAATTTCCATATGGTTGCATATCATATGTTGGCTCATAATTTTTTGGTTAATTATGTTAAAGTGGTGTAGGTAAGGGGTAATTAATGGATTTAATTCACACCTTAACCTAAACAAAACATAAAATCATTCTAATTATTCTAAAAAAATTAAACTAAACAATTCTTAGAAATGGGTTAGGATCAGCAAGCCATTTCTCATAAAATATTTTCTAGGTTAAATTAAATTCAAAAATAAAAATCTCTTTAAAGAATTTTGATTCACTTTGAATAATCTTATCTTATAGGATTGTCCATAGGAATTACTTAGGGTGAATGAAGTCATACATCACTTTATTTCTTTCCAAGCATGCTAAATGTTGTTTGCCATATGAAAATCATATCTTTGTCAATTAAATAAAATATTTCCTTTTATGTCAAATTACATGTGTTGGCTAAAAGTTAAGAATATGGGTGGCTATTATCACTATTAAACTAAAAAGTATTTTCTAAACCTATAAATCAAAGATTATAAATGAAGTGATGCTACTTATAAGTACTTATAAGCTTGCATGTGGTTATAATAAGATGTGTTTCATGTGAATCTCTTCTCTTCTCTTAACAAGGATTTGAATAGGATTTGCAAGTGTATAGTTCATTTGAAAAGAACATATTGCTTAAATCTATTCCTATGCACTATGTTATGACTTAGAAGGATCCTCACATTACATGTAAATTATAACCAAAATAAAAAAAATCTTTTGCATGATTCTTCATCCATTTGTTTCCTTTTGTACTGCAACATTTAAGAAAAGTGAGATATATGGCATCCATTGCGAGGCTTTAAGTATTAATAAGTAGGTCTTGTACCTTACACCCCAGTGTAAACAATGGTGTGATCACTTATTTCTTTTATACATGTGGATGTGCATTATGCTAATGGAAGAATCCTTCTTTTCTACATCTTAAATTATGCATTCATGGAATTTCCAAATTTTTTTAAGCAACATCTCTTGGCATTCATCATCAAGGTTTGTTAGAATTTTCATTACATGTATAGACATGCTTAGGATTTACTCATATGCATGGTATACATGTTGGAAGGAAATAAATTATTGTGTGTCATGTGATATTAATTCACATTAACTAATCCTAAGATGCATTTCTTATTGAATAGGTTTATTTAAAGCAAATCTAAATTTAGGGTTAATTAAACACATAATAAAATATTCACTAAAGAAAAATCATTAATGAATCTACCTTAAAAATTACTTAAGGTAGGGATGAAAGAGAAGTTCTCTTCTCTTTTCTTCTCTTTATAACCTTTAGTAACTAAATGTAGGTTCATTCAAAACAAATCAAAATCATCAAATAAAATTGTCAAATCAACTAAATCACTTAAAATGAAACCACTCTCGAAGTTGAACCCTTCACACTTAGAAAATTTCAGCCTTAAAGCCTAGTTAAGACATGCCACACACATTAGGCTAAGTCACTATTTCTAGCTCTATGTTAGGGCGATGCATGATTTGATGCCTGATTTTGTTTTGTGCATAGACTAGATGATTAGACGATCTTAGTCTAATCATGTCTTCTGTAGGAGATTGTGATTAAGGGATGTAATAATAAAAATATAAATGCTTTTGCTATGTAAGTTGCTTATACCCCTAAGCATGATCCAAACTAGGATAGGTGGACTTAGTTACCCATGTGTGTGGTGCTAAGTCCAAATTATTCCTATAACTTGGGTTGTGTGGTATGTTTAGCTAATCTCTATTTCACAGGACTTAGTTAGATTTATCTTTCCCATTTTTGATGTAATTTTTGTAATTAAGATTTGGAATGATGTTATGGGGGATTAAGGTAAACATTGGTCATAAGATCATATCTTATGTACCAAAACCAGAGCAAACCATCTCAAGTCAAATCAAAAGGAAGAAAGAAGTGAAGAAAAGAAAGAAAGTAAGAAAGAAATACATAAAGGAAGAAATGATGAATGAAGAAATGAAGAATGAAGATTGAATAATAAAGACCCCCATAACATGAATTTGTTTTTGATTATAAATATTCTTTTGTAATCCAGGTTATTTAAGGACTACCACATTTCTTTTTTATGTGGTACGACCATATAGATCTCTTATTCTTTTATGCTAGCTTTATAAAATTATTTGATATTTGTTTAGCTTATGCATTAGAAATGGCATGATTTTCTTAGTTTCTTTATTGATTGATGAATGGCCTGGATGCGATTAAGCTCTTGGAGAAAAAATAAATTTTCTATCCAATTAACCAACTCAAATTTAAATTTAATAACTCATAACCTCACCTAAAAGCTAGGACATAAATTAAGATAATAAAAGATTTAGTAACCCTTCTAGATGTTGTATGATTGCATAAAAATTATATTGCTTCACTCTTGCTAATGGAGCTTCCACCTTTGCTCGAAATGGCTTAACCTTTGAGAGTCAGGTGGAAACACACCTCCTTCTTTGATTTTGGCATAATCAATTTCTCATGCATTAAATATGAAATCCCGCTTTATGTCAAATAAATTATCCAAAAATCAAAATAAAACTTAATAAATTAGATTTAAGTCATTATTCATGCCCTACATGATTTAGTCTCTTAGAGTGTGTTTTGGGACTTAGTCTTCTTTCTAAATAAAAATAGCCTAGCTATCTTGCAAAACATAAGACTTTCTACATGCATTTAAAATTAGGAGGAATTAGTTGGTGATCACCCCAATTTAAGTCCAAGTCTGGTTTATGTCTCTTGTGGAGGTAAACCATATACCCATTTTGCCATAGATTTAGTGCTTTGGCTCTCATCAAAGTTTCTAGATTTGGGTTATGGTTGTTTGCCTTTGTGGACTCTGGCATAAATCCCACCTCTTAGGCATTTTCATGATCTTATGTTGTGGAATTGTAAGTCTAGATTTCTAATAAAATTCAACTCAAATAATTAACTCTCTTCAAATTTTTAAAATATAAACCCAACCATAGGATAGTTTGGGATGCTTGCTAGTTTCTAGCATCATGAAATCCCCTACTTCTCTTTGATTTAATAATAACTCCCTCTTTTATCATCCTTGATTTTCCAAAAATAACCAATTTATTGATAGTCTATCTTTGTCTTTGGGGCAATGATCATTTACCATAATCAAGTATTCTTAGAAATCTCATTCCTTAGATGTAATTAACTATCTTGCCTCCATTGAACAATGAACCCTTAAAATAAATCCTACTTTACTTTATGTAAAGTAGGGAAAAATTATACATTAAGACCCATTGTCCTTAGAGTCATTATTAGGTGATTAAATCCATTATAGGATGGTGACTTATCTCTAGATAACATCATTCCAATGTCATCATCACCAATGAGTTCATCTCTGGATCTGGTGTCCATTACAACATTATTTTATTTTTCAAATTTAGACTTTGAAATAAATACAAAAATTTAAAATGACTCATTCATTACTCATTGGGAAGTTGTATTATTTTGTATAGAATTGCATGAGTCCACAATGAAGTAAATGATGTTTGCACTTTATATTTTGGTCACAGAATATACATGTTCTATACACATTGCATTTTAAAGCAGAATTAGATGGGCTAAGTGTTGGTTGTAGGTGGAATGAATGGTATGTGTAAGAGATGACACTAGCTCATGTCAGAGTTTATAGATATGAGCTCAACGGTCTATTATAAAGCCAAGTTTGCTTCTGTGAAAATTTTATTTTTAAGGTTACCTAATCATTTACTACATGTCACTAATATATTCATAATTTTTTAGATGATATGAGAACCATATGAACATAGATACACATCTATTCATATATGCCATTGGACATGAGATTTGGTCAGTTACTTGTCATTTGGAAATTGGGTATACATCATCATTATCTTGAGATATTTAATTTCACCCAGTTAATGTGAAATTATTGATCCTACCTTCAAGTAGTGGATGGTAAGAAAGGATGTGGATTATGGACTACACATCAGTATGTATCTCTCATAGTGGAATTTATCATTGTTATAGTAGATGATTACACCTCCATTTTTTATACATGAGTGATATTAATGTATTGTACATCTTAAAACATTTCTACATTATTATCCAAGCATGACTTATGGTAAGTTCAATAAAAATTTAGTTAAATTTGATTGTCAACATTGAATGATCATAAAAAAATTTTATTACTTTGCAGCGTGAGCATATTTTAGACACATAATATATTTCAACCTTATTTTGGGAGATATCAGGCATTCAATCAAAATATATGAAGGGTTATGACGAGAGCTATGAAAGAATATGCACATTATAGATAATAGATATAAATTAAAATGATCTTAGTAGTTTTACTTCTTTAATTGATATAGATAGATCTTCATCGCTCCACTTCTTTGCTTTAACATATGCCGGCAACTTAATACTCATATAAAGCCATGTTGAGCCATTTTAGGTCATGTTTTCCTCTATCATGGTATATGTTACACATCTTGTCTGTTGACCTGTTTTAGAATGCTCTCAACACCTCCATCTTAGACATACTTCTCTTAGACTTTAAGAGTTCCAGTCTTAAGACACATTTAGTGATTAGGTTTTATTTGTATATAACTTAGAAGAGTTAGATGGTCATGTTTTTAGAATCTAACACTTTAGCTTAAACCATTCCTCACTTTCGTTCTCTCAAGTCAAAATCCAAATCAATTCTATTTGATTTTCTTAAACTCAAATAAATTCCATGACTCAATTCCATGATTAAAATTCATGATTGAAAGCCATGAACAAAATTCATCAAAAATTCCTAAGTCAAAATTTCCTAAGTCCTTAAGCATTTCTTAAGCACTTACCAAAATTGTGATATAAACTTATTCAAATCTTTGAGTTTTCTTATGATCCATTTATATTCTCATTTCCAAATAAAATATAAATTCAAACCCATCAAATCAAGTTCAAAATTCCAAATTGATTCATGAAAAGAAATTAAGTCAAATGTAATGTGTTGAAGTAAAATATGAATAGCTATTATCCTACTAAATCAGTATTTTCAAATCCTATAAATGAAACATCAAATCGAAAATTTTATTTATTTATATTTTTATTAGCTTTGTGATGAATTATAGTTATGCTTTTAGCCTTTCCTTCCTTTGGTATGTTAGCATAGTTTTGAATATGGGTTGAGATGTAGGGTTTATTTGAAAGAAAAACACTTATTTAATTCCAAATATTCATCTCAAATTCTCATTAAAAAATTATACACTAAATAAATCATAAAACAAAAATGAAACTATTACTTTTGCATATTCCTTCTTCATTTCATTTCTTTATATGAATGTTAATACTTAAAGTGGTATATTACTTTATACATTATGTAAGTAGGTCTTGTACCTTACACCTCTCAGTTAATAATGCGTGAGTCACCTTATACATAGGGCCATGGTGGAAACTCACCTCTAAACTTCTCTATTTTGGCCAATAATCTATTTTCTCATGCATTAGTCAAAATCCTATATTTGCAGTCAAATGATTGTCCAAAATGAATAAAATGAAATTTGAAATGCATTTGATTTAGGTCATTTGAAGCATGTCCCTTTACATGATCTAGTCTCTTTAGGGAGTGAGTTTAAGGACTTAGTCTCTTTCTAAATAAAATAAAGCTATCTTGCATAAGCATAAAGACTTGCCTACATGTATTTAAAATTATAAGAGGAGTTAGATTTGGACCTCACAGGTTATTAGTCCAAGATGTAGTGGTTTATCTCTCTTATGAGGTAAACCAATTACCATTTTAGATTTAGGTTATGCTT